>RXPK01000270.1:475963-872709 GCA_004143645.1 Protaetia brevitarsis
AGTCATGATGTTTTGTAGACGTCATTAACAGGTCGGTAAGTAAAGACAAGCGTAGTTTCAAAAAAAATTGAAGCATTTCATCAGACAATGCGAGATAGAAGTATATAACATAAGTCGTAGCTACTTCAGCTATACGCCCATATTTTATTAGTATCAACAAACTAGTTGAAGTGAGTTAGAATACGGTCGAGTAATGTGTAAATAAGACCTTTCATAATGTTTACTTCAGTGCATGCAACACGCCATTTTAAGCCCATTTTACCGCTCCGTTGACATTTGACATCTGCTTTTTTACTTTTATTGACCCTTCTTTAGGTTTGAATTTTTATTTACTTCTATTATTTCTTTTACCAAAAGTTCTTTTCAGAGCTATAGTGAAGTAAATCGTTTAGGTTTGTGGTAAGTTAGAGGTGTTTAAGAAACATACAAAGATTTAAAACATTTTTTTAGGTTACAGTTCAAGATGCCGCCGTAAACGACTTAGATCTTGTTGCCAAGAGTTGATCAGTCGTTTACTAGTGTATTTCGGGAGGAAAGCGAAATGGAAGTCCTCTAATATCCGTTGATGCGGTCCTGAGGTAAATTGTAATTGGTTATTAATTAAATTAAAACTTTCATACAAATTGTAGAGATTTGCGGATGCTTTGGGCATTTCTATGGGTATCTATCTACAACACAAAGCGCAAGAAGGAGGCTTATCATGTGCTGTTCCTTATCGAGTGCTTCAACAGCCCTGTACAAGCCACGATTGATGCCCAAAACATGTTGATGTGTCAGAGAGAAATAAAATGATGTCGTAAAGTAATTTTTGGTTAATGTTTATGTTATTGATGAATTATTCGAGCACATGGGCATAAAGTTTCAAGACTTCCTCTGTATCACTGCGATTTCAATGCTATCAAATTTATATGGGCACATGCGAAAGGATATTATAATAAGCATATTGGTCGGGATGGTTATGGCGATAAACAAGTATTGGGAATGTGGCAAGAAAGTTTTGACAGCTGTACACCAGACACGTGTCAAAATTGCATAAATCACACAGGGAAAATAATTAAAGAGTAGTATGAATGTGAAGCAAACATGACTTTGTTCTGACAGTTAATTGCGGATCAGAAGATGAGAGCGAAGACACAAATTTAAATATATTTTTTAATTCACTATTCTTTTCTTTCAATATTGACATATTTTAATTTAATTTACTGCAATATTATGTTTTGTATGTACCATTGTATAGAAATTATTATCATCTTTAGTTTAATTAATCATTGGTAACGTATATTAAACTAAATACTTTTATGTTGCTTGAATATTTTCTACATTTTGATTTGCAAATAGGTTTTTGATATGAGAACTACATTATTGCGGTAATACATTATTTCATTGAGAACACATTTAATAATAAGCTTAACCTGATCACGAAAGCATTGTCAATAGAAAAGTTCACTATTTAGAATCCTATTAGTTGCATCACTACTCATGATTGTTGTTTAAACGCAACGTTGACTAAAAACTCAACCAATCCTTTCAGTTATAAAAGAAAATCTATTAAAATTGCGTATAACCTCATTAAATTTGACAATTGTCATTTCGTACCAGTTCATTGTAAACAATTTGGTGTGCCTGAATTTGTTTCAGACGCTGCATACGTCATAAGCAAATATGACGTAGCTACAAACATTCATGGTTTGGCCTGTATGCGATTTTGTAGCGATTTTATTGCAAATATTTTCATGTGATTACTAAATTAAAGAATTTAGTAACTTTTTATCAAAGAAATTTGAATAGCTTGTCTTATAAATAAGGAAATTTATAATCTTATGATAACACGTTGAAGGAAGTGTACCAGCTCATAAAAAATCACTATATGAACGTAGCCCATACTATAGGTGTGTAACTTGTTTTAATGCACTACCTGAAGGTATAAGATTAGTCGGTGCTCTAAATTCAATTAAAAAAAAATGTTAAAATCATTTATCTATGAGTATTGCTTTTATACTATTGAGGACAACAAATGATATGATAAGATTGTCCTTAATATATATATTGTAGCCAAACTGAACAATTTGCGATGCATTTTTAACTATAACATTTAATATAACCGTGTATACAATATATAATGCAGGTACTCGCTAACCTGTTTCTGTATATAACTCCGAGCTTAATGCAAATTATTGCTAGATTTGAATCCGTGAGCTGATCTTGCAATAATGAGTCTAATATGTAAATCGATCAAGTCGAGTATTAAATATATGTGCAAATTTTAATCTCTACATTATCTGTTTTATATCTATGTATATTATATTGCGACCTTAATGGATATGTATAGCAATTGTACCTGTCAATTTAGTTTCGAAAAATGAAAGGTATGAATATGGACATACATACATCCACGTGCTGATATTTTTTTATTATTATTATTATTATTACATGCCAATTTGCGAGTTATACATTTACGACATGTATATAGATATGCAGTAAATATGCAGCAATTAAACTCACATAAAAACCCGTTTAATCCTTCTTGCAAAAAAAAAAAATATTTTAATTGAAAACATCTCATAATAAACTCAAGTTTGTCGGATGTGTGCATTTGTAATTTCTTGTAATAATTCTAATACATTCGGGTGAAAACGTAGTAGCAATACGAGATATAAAAATAAATTAAATCTAAGAATTAATATAAAGCGTAATAAAATGGAAAAGTCATCGAGGTTTCAATTTCTAAACCTAACTACAAACAACAGCTTTCCAATATGGCACTTTGTTATTGTAGGCATTGGTATGTAGCAGTGTTGGGCATCAAAGAATAATTCTTTATTCAAATGATTATTTGAATGAAATTTTATTCAATTATTCTTTATTCAATATAGGTTATTGTCGAATGAGTGGTCCGGCATTATTTGAATAAGGAATTATTGAATGGAACGTTATTTAAATAAAGCATTACTAGAATAATTGTGTAACGAAATAAATCGTCATTCAAATAATGGAATAAACTTGGATCCAGGTACTTATATGCACATATATCTGCTCGCTTTTCGTTGCCTTAACACCTGTGTTGTTACATGTGCTGCAAAGAATAGAAGTTTATTTGCGTTTGAACGCGTCAGGGTTGGGATTAATATCATAATAGTTGTACCTGACCCTGAAAATATTTTTTTCCTACTATTGAAACTTATTACAATAAGGAGATATATTGTCTACTTGATTGTTTAAGAAGGAAGTTAAGTACACGGTTTTTGATATATGCAACAGTCACCTACATGTAATAAAATATTTGAAAGGAATAATTTACTTGTATTTTTCGGCGGCAATAGTTTTCAATGTTTTCAAACAGAAAAGAAGCGTACATGAAACTTAAAACTGTGCCACAGAATAGAGAATAACCAGAAATTTCACTCCGGTAGTTAAATGAACAGATATGTATTCAATTAAATTCTGGCAGTGTTTATATTCTCTTCAATCTCTTTCAATCACCTCTTGGCGATGTTTTGGAACGACTGCGCATTACTTTATTTTTTCAGTTAGTTCCATTATTAAAAAAAAAAAACAATGTGCACCGTCGGATCAACCTTTACGCTCTGATGTTGAAAAAGAAACCCCTTTTCTTTCAAGACGTTGTAAAAGATAGATTTTATCATTATAAAAATAATGCATGCTCTCGATTATGAAACTGTACACATAAACAAGCATACCACCAAGTCTTTTAATCCCAATAATTATTGGTGTTTGATTTGTTGATGAAGTTTCACCGTTCACGGGGCGTAACTGTGAGACTACTCTGTGAACTTTTTGTTAATTATTTGTAACAGTTTTGAGATGAAAACACGGGTGCATTTTGTAATTTAATTTATTAAAAAACATTCAACACACGCACTATACAAAAAAATAGAGGTAATGATATAACTAAATTTTACTTAGACAACTAATATGATCCTGTTTGATTAAAAAATGATTGAGTATTTCTATTGCGAAGTATTTGAAGAACTACAAGGATTGCAAGCTTTTTGCAGTGAGAAATTAACAAAGTCCTGCCGGCACTAAGCATTTCATCTCTTTTAAACCAAATTTGGATTTCTTTAAATTCAACTTTATATTTAACTCCTACCCGCGCTTTTTCCATCAGCGTCGTAAAAAACCCTTCTTCTTTCGCAGTGTAGCTCAAAAAACTAATCTTATTTACAAAATACAGGGCGTCTCTTCCACCAACCCCCACTTTATGATATAAAAAAAGATTATCCCTTTCGCCTACCGTCGTTGCTAAAGAACAAATATGATTACTTTAAGAAAGAAATATCGTCTAGACCTATCCGCACTACTTGATATTGAAAAAAGTGTTCCTTTCTTTCTCCGATGCTGTTAAAATATAATTTTCAGAATTCAATAAAAACCAATGCGACCCCCAACCAACCACTAAATCCCTGATATAGAAAAAAATGATCCTTTCCCTTCCCACCGTGTTTAAAAAACAAGTATCATTGCTTTAAGAAATACATCCTCCCTATCAATCCCCACTCTCTGATATTGAAAAAAAAGTATCTCTCTCCCTTCCCGATGCCGTCAAAAAAGAATTTTCATGATTCCAAAAAACTAATGCATCTTCTACGCCAACTCCCCACCCTCTGATGTTAACAAAAGTTATTCATACCGCATCTTAACATTGCCGAAAAATATATTCCGTCATTCAAGAAAAGAAATCGATACGACCCTCTAACCAACCACTCAACCCCTGATATAAAACAAACTATCCGTTTTCCTCCCCGCCATTGCTTAAAAACAAATATTATTGCTTTAAGAAATAAATACATCCTTCCTATCAAGCTCCACGCCCTGTCATCGAAAAAAAAAAGTATCTCTCCCTCCCCGATGCCGTCGAAAAAGAATTATCATGATTCAAAAAAAACTAATGCGTCTCCTGCAACTCCTCATCCTCTGATGTTAACAAAAGTTATTCATACCGCATCTTAACATTGCCGAAAAATATATTCCGTCATTCAAGAAAAGAAATCGATACGACCCTCTAACCAACCACTCAACCCCTGATATAAAACAAACTATCCGTTTTCCTCCCCGCCATTGCTTAAAAACAAATATTATTGCTTTAAGAAAGAAATACATCCTTCCTATCAAGCTCCACGCCCTGTCATTGAAAAAAAAAGTGTTTATTTCCCTTCCCGATGCCGTCAAAAAATAATATTCGAGATTCAAAAAAACTAACGCGTCTCCTTTACCAACTCCCCACCTTCTCATGTTGACAAAAGTTATTTATACCGCTTCTTAAAATATTGCTGAAAAATATATTCCGCCATTTAAGAAAAATCAATGCGATTCTCCAACTACTCAACCCCTTTTTTGGTTTCCCGAATGAAAGCAGTTATTTTAAATGAAAACGATTATTTGAATAGGAATATTTATTTGAATAACAGTAGTCATTTCAAATGAAGAATAATTATTCAAGAGAAGAATAATTATTCAAAGGAAGAATAATTATTCAAATGGAGAATAATTATTTAAATGAAGAATAATTATTGGAATAATTATTTGAATAATGAATGAAATGAATGTGGAAATTCATTATTGAATAATACAAACAGGAATAAAAATTTATCTTTTATTTCTGAATAAGAATAAGGAAACTGACAATTTATTTTCATTCTTATTCGGAATAAATTTTGCCCAACACTGGTATGTAGCTACATACTACTAGTTATTTGCATGGATAAAACGACTGTACACTAATGTCTGACTGCTTCTTGTTTTCAAGTTTACGTGTTTAGAAGCTGTTGAAGTTAAAAGGCTTTTATTAATAAACAAAACAACATTCAAAAATATAAGATACATATTAGTTCTACACAAGGTGTTCAAATTGGTGACCTTGTTCCTGAATACATTTCCAATCTTCGTGTTAATGACTGACGGATATCTTGAAATATGTTAACATTACTTACGAAATCTGTCAGGCAGACTCCACAATTCTGTTCCATAAGTGTTCTTCACTATCTAGTTCTGCGGCATACACTTCACTTTTCATAAATCCCCAAAGTGAAAAGTCGGGACTACGAGCTGACCATGGTATAAATCCCCCACGACCAATCCACCTATTTCCACATTTTCTTTGCAGAAATTCCCTTACTCTCCTAGAATAGTGTGCTGGCGCGCCGTCAAGCGTGCACAGGTAAAAATTTGGGGGAGTGAAATATGGAGTCTCCGTTTTGGAAATATTTTGTTCCAAAAAGGAGTTGCCGTAGCTGAAAACAGAAAGTATTTCCCTCGTTTTGTTACAAAATCTCAAACCAAAACGGAGAGATTGAATTTTACTCCGCTTTCTAACACGATTTTCAAGAAGAAATAATCTCCGTTTTCTCTCCGCATCTACACCACCGTATTTACGTCCTAAAAGTAAACAAATATCCCTAACATTTACATTATATTTCTCCTTCACGGAGGTGTTATTATTTTTGCTTACAGATGTTTTTACTTCTAATACCTCAACGCCGAAAAGGGAAAGGATACCTCCGATTGGGAGCATTTGTTCTCCAAATCGTTCTGTTTGTCAAACTGTTACCCTAACCATTCGAAAATTGCAAGTTTGCATAGGGCGTGCACATTTATTAAAGCGATATTAGTGCAGCGCATGTGCAACAAGTCTGGACGTGGTCACTTTGCAATAGTTCGAGAATGGAGAAGGATATGTCGGAATGCACTGTACCTGAAATTTATAAAATACACATCAGAGTAAAGTACGAAAACCGTAAAAGATGGGTAAGAGTTATGGGAGCAAACATCACCAAGGCAGATGTAGATAAAGCAGATAAGAAACTTGTGCATCCTTATTTAATTTTCAATCTACGAGGTACCAATTTTTAATTGACCCCCACTACATTCTAGGTGTTACCTCCTGAATAAAAGCACGTTTGTCTTAGCTGAATCCGTGGTATTTCTACTGTGTCGTGCCTTCAACCCACGGTCGGTACCAAACTCGAAGAAGGGACTATATTATGGATAAATTAAAGCAATTCCAATGACGGCTGCTCTGTGACCGCAGAAGAGGACGTGCTTATGTGTCTATCCTAGTAATCATTAGAATATATCCAAATATTCAAGAACTTGAGGTTCGACGACATTTTTGATGCATTTTTAATGATAAATAATCGAATAAATGCACTCAGCAATGGTGCTTCTGTCCACATAGAACAGCCCTCATTGATTAACTTCAATATGATGTTAAACTTAGCTACTATGGAGCTAAGTAACATAAAAATAAAGTTAAAAACCTTTTCACTAGAGAGATATTCTCTTCTCTTCCAATAATAATCCGCTCGAATCCTGTGGCAGGTACCTTCTTAACGGAAATAAATTCATGTGTCAAGGATGAAATACATTCCGAAACGGAGTTAACATGTTTCCGTACCGGAAATAATTTGATCCAATATGGAGCAAAATCTTTTCTCTGGCGGAGAAATTGTATTCACTGTGGATTTATTTAATACGTCCGTTTGTTTATTGCGGATGTAATTATTTCCAAGTGGAGTTACTTACATTAGCAACGGAGATAATTTTATCTGATACGATAGTAGTATTGCATACATATGGGGGAAACAACATCCGTTATTCATTTTAATAACAGCAGTAGGTTAAAATTTCTCCATTTCGAAAACTTTTACATTTATTGCAAAATAGTAAAACTGCATAAGAGAGACAAATTGGTCCTTAATGGATTAGGTTGCCTCGGTTAAAGATGTTTTTTCCTCTATGGAAAGCAAAATTATCTCTGTATTCCATCCGTTTAGTAGCAAAACATTTAAACTCCGAAATGGAGGCTCCTTGAACGGATGGTCGCGAGGGAACACCGGCAAAGAGTTAAACGGTGTTAGATTCAACTCCGTAATTTTTATCTGTGTGGTAGTACATTCTTTCTTTATATATTCATGGAACATCTACATAAGATTCAGTTCATTTTCAAAAAAAAATCGATAGAGTTCGCCTGTCAATCGTCTGGGCATTCGAAATGGACCAATTAGATAATTGTCGATTATATCTGCCCACACATTAATGGAAAACCCATACTGGTGATTCCGTATTACGTTCTGATGAGGGTTTTCATCGCTACAATAATGCATATTGTGAATATTCAAAATGCCATCGCGACTAAAACCTGCTTCATCGGTAAACAAAATTAATGACAGAAAATTTTGGCCCTTTATTTTGCAACCACTCGCAATATTATAAACGCGGTAGGAAATTCTGTTCCAATAGGTGATGGATTTTTTGGAAATGAAACGGATGAAGAAGTTGTTCTTTGAGGACTTCCCTAACAGGTTAACGATTGACATTCGGTACAGCTGCACTTATTCTTCCGGTGCTTATTCTAGGAATGTTTTCTACTATTTGCAAAATAGCTTCTTCATTTGCAACAGTACGACGAGTTCTGTTAACCCTAGAATCAAATTTTGGTTTTTTAAAGCTACCATCTTCTCCCAAACGCCTATGTACTTTAATAAATGTCCTAACATTTAGAAACTTAATGGGTATCTCTTTCCATTGAAACGTTGAGCTTCGAAAGAATTTGAACGAGCTTCGCCGTAACACATGATCATGTCCCTGTATTCTACGAAAGTACCATGTGATTCAAAATGATTGTCGTAAGAAAAAAACTGTTTTCCGGAAAAATTTATCTATACTTATTACCAATTTAATGAGCGAAGTTAGCTACATACAAATTTCATACATTAAATGATTTTTTTTGACATTTAGCGACATTGGCGTGCGTGTTGTAGTATCTTTCGATTATTTATCTTATAATTTTTTTCAAATCGTTTATATTTACATCTAATATCACCAACAATAGTATTTCTGAATACTGTAAGAAAATAAGGGAATTTATCTGTGGTAATCAGCTCAACAAACAGGTAAAAAATCAATATAACATTATAGGTTATTATATTTTAATAATTTTATAGGCTTATCATACACTCAGCGCAATGAGCTGTCAAAAAAAGTTCAATTTTCATCCTATAAAGTTTCTACGGTACAGGAATTATTACCATTAGATCACGATAGGCGATTGGAATATTGTCGTTGGTTTAATAACAATTTAAGGGACGATGACTTGCTAATCAAATCATTTTTCTCGGATGAAGCCTGGTTTTATCTAACAGACTATATCAATTTACAAGACTATTGTATCTGATCTGCAGAAAATCCACACGAATTTCGAGAAACGCAATTGCATCCCGTAAAAGTTGGAGCTTGGTTAGCTATGTCCAGGCAACGAATAATAGGGCCAATTTTCTTCGAGAAACTGTAACAGCCAACGTTACCAACAGATGTGGAATTGTTTATTTGCAGAGTTACAAGAAAATGAGCTTGAAGCAGGTTATTTTCAGCACAATAATGCTCCAGCACATACTGTTCGACAAACTTGTCAATATCTTCAACAGTTTTTTGCTGACAGGTTCGTTAGAGCACAAAGATGGCCACCAAAATCGCCTAGTCTAACCCCATTAGATTACTTCATGTTCGGCTATCTAAAAAATAGGTTCTATAGAAACCGCATGCATACCATAGAAGAACTGAGAGATCCAGTTTTGTCACTTAATAATTATACTAATTGTATGTTATAATTTAAAGTAATAAATAAATTTAGTTAAACACCAGTTAGTACTGAATTGTAAAATTATAATTTAGTAAAGTTAAATTAATTACATTTCATTTTTACAAGCAAAAATACCAATCCATAGTCGTTTATGTAATGCGAGTTCAAATATAGGTTACGTTTTCCTTATTTATGACAGATCCATTTACTTTTTTGTGTTCCAACACTGACTTAGTTCAAACCTTCATTACAAACACGCGGCATATACCTACACCCTGTTACTATCTATAGGAGCGGAATTGACAATCATTTTGAATCTCTGTGTATATATAGCGCACCATTTTGAAATAAAACTTTCAAGACACTATGCTAATGTTGGTTTGATATTTACCAAATGTTTTGTTTCATGAAATCACAGTCTACCTTAGAATATTTTTTTATTACCTAGGTAATACTAAAATACAAGAACAATATTAAAACAAAGTTTGTAACTTGAAAAACAAAAAGCAATCGGACATTAGTGTATAGGAACTTTGTTTGTTATTTTTCGTTCTTCTATCTCGTGGTGCTATGCATTGTAATTTTTTCTAATGTCACCCTGTATATTGCTTTAATACGTATAAGAAAGAAAAATGCAATTATTCGTGTATTTACTACATCTCCGTTGTGAAAACAATACCATATTACTAATCTTTGTAATGTCATCAATGCGCTAAAAACAGATTATCGTAAAATGTTTATGCATGTACACTAGCGACCCTTTCTAATTGTACGACCTACAGGGTAAAATAGAGGCCCATATCTTTAACGTGGATAGTAGACGGATTTATGCAGTAACTGGCCGCTTCGAAATATGTAAACACAGATGTGCGGTCTCTCTGTCGGTTATTTTAAAAAAGCTTAGACTGGATTTATTAATGTGCGAAGTTGAATGCATCTCTTATGTATTTGTTATCTTTGCGTAGGAATAAATTTATTTGATGTTTGAAGTATTTCGAATAGCTGTAGTGTTATTAAATGGTTTTAAAAGGTATTTTCATTTTACAGTTGAACTATGACTAGGAACTAAACCAAAGGCACGTTAATTATACAATAAATAGCAATATCAATGGGTTTATTACTTTTATTCATTTTATACTGCTGTGAACTGAAGGTCCAAGCATAAAATAATAAAGAGAAATTAAAAATGTCAAAATAAATTTAGCTAGCTCAGCAAAAATGAAGTTAAAAGGGCGCCAGAGATTTATAATCTCAAGGTAGCTTCTGAAGAAGCTAAAGTGGGTGATTGTAAAATTAGACTTTCTTTTAAATCCAAAAAAATAGAACTGGCAAAACCAAAAATAAAAGAACTAGTGATTTTAAAATGATATTTACAATCATTAATTTTATTTTTAAAAAAAAAAGAAAAAAAAACATTTGATACAATTAGCAGGATAATAAAAACCATAAATATATGATTCTGGCATAAAACAAACCTGCATATGACTCTACAATTAAGAAAGGACAATGCAAATCCTTTAGCAAACAAAATGGAAGATTCGTTCTAGAAGGAATTTCATAAAAAAAATCATCCACGCGGTCATGAAATCTAAACAATAATTTACACGTGGAGAAATAGGTACAAATTACATTGAAATTTAAAATTTAATAGCTCAAAGCTTCACTTCACCTTCCCCGAGGTGATTAACAAAAATACAAAACAATTAATAAGAAAACGGATAATTTAACACACTTTCGCGGAATCCTCTAGAACGTTTTACAATAATTACTGATCTAACATCCAAAATGTGTACACAATTAAACAATACAGCAATAATTAATTAGGAGTTCCTTGAAAGCTAATCAATCAAAACCGAGCAATAATTAAAACAAAAATGAAATTTACCTATTACGGCAAAAAGAAAATAAAAACAACATCTCTACTTACGGGCAACTTTCAACGAACTAACTCCCTTTTCAAGGCCTCCCGCATATATATGAAATATACAATTGGTGCGTTGAACGCAGAGCGCAACTCTAAGAAAAACTCTAACAAATATACTAAACAATACTAGTACACGCAAAATGTACAAATAAATGATTTTAAATATATACAACTGGCCAAAAGAAATGAAACAAACAATTAAATAAATATTCTTAACAAAACTTAGAACAGCGGAAACTCTAACATTGTTTTGACAAGGCTGATTAGGAATAAATAAAAATACACATTTGAATTTCCGAAACCCGGGGTGCCAGTCTACAGCAATACGTATGCAAATAATAATGAAACTATCAAAATGGATCCCATGAAGACATTTAAAGTATTTAGCTATACTGATATCAGTAAAGCACACCTCCGTTATGAATGAAACACTTTTTTCAATATTACTGAACACATGAAAAAAGTGTTTCATTCAATCTAGTTAATGCATTAACTAGATTGCGACAGCCCCTATGCAAGATATTAAACAATATAGTAATAAGGATTATTACTACTTCCACTTTTCGTGAAGTGGGTGTTGCGCCAATTAATTTATTAAATGCAGAGACATTTGTAGTAATTTCGTTATTGACAGAAATGCATGTTTTGTTTTCCCTGCAGCGTTACCCAAATATGCTTATATTTTTTAATCTAATTAATGTCATGATGATTCATATCATTTTTTTTAACTCGCTCCGGCTTCCTTCTTTAACATTAAATAATAAAGGAGATATAGCCAGGATGCATTCAAAACCATGATTTTTATATCAGATTATCAGATATTAGAAGGAAAAGCTCTACACTCGTCAGAAATATTTTTATTAGTTATAGTAATGGTATGTTTCCATTAATATTGTAATAGCAAGATAAAATAATATTTCGATTATAAATTCCTAGTTTCAAAGATTTTACCTCAAAAGTCTCACAATATTTTTTCAAAAGAAATACAAAATTGAATTAGTGCTAAATTGAACAGTAGTGATAGCTATAAATACAAAATCAGGTTTAAATTAGTAATTAATGATTAGTTTATATAAATATAATTATTCATTATGTTAATATCGAAAAAAGGAGCCGGGGAATTAAAAATAGTTATGAAAACAATCATTGTGAATCAATTGGATTAAAACACAAACATATTTGGTAAAGCTGTAGGGATTTGTAAAGAAAACAAAACATCTGTTTGTATACAATATTATATTTAAGGTAAGTAAATGAAAAAATTCGAATTGTGCTAACCGAGGTAGGTCGGCAGGCATAAGTATGCGCCTTTGATGTATTTAATTCTCTCTATTTTATAAGATCAATGTTTTTTTCTATGTTTATTTACTGCATTCTTCCTTACATTTAAAGTAGATTTACTACAAAAAAACACCGAGACCGCACATCTGTGTTTACATATTTCGAAGACGGCAGTGAATGCATAAGTCGTCTACTACCCATGCTACACATTTAGGCTCTGTTTTATGCTGTAGGTCGTACAATTAGAAAGTGTCACTAGTGTACCTACTTGTGTTGTGTTAATATATTATAGTAAAGTACAAACTTGGACTTATTGGCTTTAGATTTTTAGTTTAAGATAAGTAATAAAGACGCTTAATGACACAATATATATATCTAAAATATAGTTTCACATCGTCGGAAACATGGGTTTTAAACGTATCCCGCCAAGGAATTTCGCAGCGTCGCATAGGTGGGTGAAATTGTAACTAAGATTATTTGAATTTGTTTACAAACAAAAATCTAACCTACAAAGCCGTTCCATTCTGTCATTCTGTTCTTAAAGTTCATTTACTATAACAGACGAGGTACTACGTGAGCCAGTTTGCAATGACGTCACGACCGTGTTGCAAATTTTCTGTTCGTCAAAACGTAAACAAACCGTTAGGTTATTATTATTATGTCAAACACTTTTGACAGGTGAATAAACAAACTCTTTAAAATAACATTTACCGTTAATATTAGTGATGATTCTTTTTGAAAATCAGGATTTAAAGTATGTTAATCATGATAGCAGTGGAAAAAAAATAACAAAAAAGCACAAGTGAGTACAATAAATTTAATCGGGACCATTATCGCTTAAAGTATTCACAGTAACGATTAGTATGCAAGTTTCTTCTCTATCAAAACCAATCTCTCTGATTTACTACTTCTAAATTTCGTTTCCAATATGTTGTACACCAAGTACGTCAAATTTCCAGACTAATTTAATTCAATCCGCTTTTTTATACAATTGTATGCATCCTCCGATCTGCCATATTTCATCCATCGTTTCGTAACAAACTTCCTTTTCAACAACAACAACAATGTGTTTCAACCATAGAAACATCTTTTTCTTTAAGAGTACTGTTCAAAATCTTTAATGTGTTATGTTAGTTTGAAAAATGTATGTGAAAGAGCTACTTCTGTAAATAATATTTGTATATACTCACTGTTTTCGTACATGTCATAAATTGTGTTTCCAATAGCACATTGACAATGAATAGAATAATCAATTTTTACAACATTTATTTCGTATGCATTTTCGTTTTGGGTTAGTGGATGTAATTCCTTGTTTACTCATGGATGAAATTTTGCTTATGTTTTAGAGCACTCGTTACTCTCTAAAAATGAACTACTGTAAAGAATATGACATTAAAAATATATGGATTTTATACTCCTCGCACGAAAGTTAACAGGAGTAATGGCCCGTTGTTCTCGCGTTCTGCGTCGAAATACACGATTAACGAAACTATTAACTCCTTCGATTGTTTACACAATGGTTTCGGTATGGTTTAGTTGTAATAACTACTTATTTTAAATAAATATATACCAAGTATAAACGCAAATTCTCACACTTTACTGCAAATGTAGAACATAACCCTTGCAAGCAAAGTCGCTAAAGCGTCATCGCGTAATTCCATAAATTGATAGACAAACAATCAAAGACGCCGACACTAAGTGAAACTACTGCTTAGGTTTATACTCTGCTAATGATAACTTCTGCATTTTGTGTAATTTATAGTTTGTATAGGTTTACACGGTGACTTCCATTTTAAAAATAGGTAGAGTAAATAATAACCGCAAACAAAAATGTAATTACAATTAAAGGTGATATAAAATAAGATATTTCTCGATTATGTCAACACTGTATTGTTTTTTTTTTCCATATCCGTTTGTTTATATTTATTGTTATTTAATTCAAGGTTATTTTATTGTATCTACTATAGTATCGGCAAACGAACAAAAAAGATTTATGTCGATACATAATTATCGTGTAACAATCGGGGTTGGTATACTTACGTATATTATACAGGGTGTAAAAAAAAAGAGTTGGAAAAAAAGGTGTCGTTAAATATAAACGAACTAATTGTAAATTAAAAGTGGATTTTTTTTTTGGGAGAAAAACTAGTTACGATTTTCCTTTAGTCCAAATCTTTATTTATGCCATCTTCAAGTCTTCCTGCGATGTTTTTAGACCTGAAGATGAAATAAATATGCCGAAACATGTTGTTTGAAAGAGATAATTAAAAATAAAAGAGCGAAAATGGACCAACAAACAAACATTTATTAGATATTAACTAATTTACAATTTAAATTTCCTATATATAGCATAAGTAATTTCACGACCACAACTGTTAAAAAAATAATCACACAGCAATTTATAATTAAAGAAATAGCACTAATTGACCTTACTATTTATTATAAGCACTTGTTTGCCTTAATTTTGTTTATTTACTTTTTCTTTTTTATATATACAATTCCTAGTCTTTGCAATAAAGAGAAAACATACATCACCTGTCCTTAAGAGCTTTAATGTGCTATTAGATACCCCTTAAAAAAATACAATTTCCGTTAATAGTGCGTGTAATAATAAAGTAATCGTTTCCGGAATTAGAATTACCATAATCGGTGTTTTATATCTGCCTTTACCTTACAATGCTTATTGTCAATTTTATACCTACACACGTACTCTATGGTATAAAAAATAATGTATACAGGGTGTTAGGTAAACAAGCGGCAAAAATTTCAAGGGATTATTCCTTGGCCTATTCTAAGAATATTTTATCGTATGATGATTTTTGAAAAACCCTTTTGTTTCGAAGTTACAGGGCGAACAAGATTTGCGACAATAACAACATTTTATCATCAAAAACTACATGTAAAGTTGCTCAATCTACAATAAATGTTCGAAATGGCTTCCTCTAGCCTGGATCTTCTCATGATTGACTGTCGAACTCTTTCAAACACAGCAGGGTCGTTTCTAATTGAGTTACACCCAGCAATTATCCGATTTCGCAAATCGTACAAATTCTCCACTGAAGTAGCGTAAACTATTGACTTCAGAGATCCCCAGAAGAAATAATCGGGGGGGTTTAAGTCTGGGGATCGAGCAGGCCATGCGTGTGGCCCACCTCGACCAATCCAGCGATCTCCGTATGTTGCTGTTAAAAAATTACGAGCAACCAAACTGAAATGTGATGGAGCAGCATCGTGCATAAACCACATTGCGATTCTTGTCGCGTAGGGTACATCCTCCAGAAATCCAGGCAGCGTTGCTTCCAAAAAGTTGCAGTACACCACGCCAGTAAGTCTTCCTGGTAGAATTAGATAGTCACCCACAATTCCAACCCAAACATTCAACGAGAACTGATGTTGAAAACGATCTTCAAATACCTCATGCGGATTTTCATCTGTCCACACATGATTATTATGAAAATTCCTTATTGCATTTCTTGAGAAACTGGCTTCATCGGTAAAAAGAATCTGTGTCAGGAATAGAGGGATGCGAACTAATGATTGCAATATCCATTGACATAATGCAATAGTGGAGGAAAATCAACAGGTAGTAATGCCTGAACGCGTTGAATGTGGTATGGATACAACGAATTGTCCTTAAGAATTTTCCAAACTGTCGAATGACTTACATTCAAAGTATTTTTGCTGTGTGATCGGTCCCACCACTCAATATTTTCACGAGCCGCTACTGCTTGAATACGTAAGATGTTTAAACGATTATGCCCTACCCCTGATATCCAGATAGAAGAACATTATAAAACAAATCTGAATAATTTGTGCAAATAATTTATCCATTATTTATTCAATATACGTTTTAATCAGTATCCTAGTAACAAGTTTTATAATTTCATTGTATATTTCCTTATTTAGAAATAATGTTATTAAAGATACTAAATTATATACACCGGTTGTACAGTGATTGATTACTTACTTACGTTGTAACCTCACAAAAGAATAAATCTATTTTTAAATTTTATTACAGTAACGGCTTCATACACCATTATAAATAATATTGTAATTGGCGGCACAAGTTGTGGTTAAATACACATAAATAATCTACTAGTATTCCTATAATGTACGTAGCTTTGTCCCAACCTTCAATTCAAAATAAAGTTTTACAAATGAATACTACTGTGGAATTCTTGCTACATCTGAGCTACACTGCCGGCAAATTTCTACCACAAAGCAAGCATGACATAAAAGTATTTAAGATGGAAGATCATTAAGAGAAAATTTAATCTAACCTAGCAGGTAATAAAACCAGTACAAACAATATTTAAAGGAAAGCATGTTTACAATAGAGGGGTGAATCAAGAGGCTGGTAAAATTTCTCATGGGTATCTCCAAAAGGTCTCCCACTATAGCAGGGAATAATTGCTGTCATACTTGTTGAAAATTATTATATTAGTAAACC
This sequence comes from Protaetia brevitarsis, assembly GCA_004143645.1. Classification (NCBI taxonomy): domain Eukaryota; kingdom Metazoa; phylum Arthropoda; class Insecta; order Coleoptera; family Scarabaeidae; genus Protaetia; species Protaetia brevitarsis. The sequence goes on from RXPK01000270.1 coordinate 493,217, forward strand.
AGTTACAATACGGTTGTTAGATTGTGATGTTTGCGAAAATAGCAATTAAAATATGTCGAAAGGAAAGCCGATAAGTGTAGAAAAGAGATCAACTATTGTCACATTACACGAACAAGGACATTCTGTGCGTGTGATAGCAGAAAAATTAGGAGTGACAAAATCTACAGTCTATGGAACTATTCGTCGCTACCGAGACACCGGAACATTCGAAGATCGGAGTCTAGTAGAGGATAATGTTTTGGAAATCATGTCCTGGCCTCTGCAGAATCCGGATATTTGAACCCCATCGAATTACCGTATGGGATGAGCTGCAAAGGCGAGTAAGTAAAGTCTACCCAATTTCGAAAGAGCACCTGTGGCGACTTTTCCAAGCTGAATAGAACAATATTTCCCAGGAAACTCTGACAATATTCACACAGAGCGCTTGCTACGAGTGGTCTGGGTCGTAATGAAAGCTAAACGAGGACTCTTCGACAAGAAGAAAATATAATATTTTAATGAGAACGGTTTTTATTTCTTCTTGTTATTTGTTTATATGTTTGTTCCTATGAATATATTTTTATTTTCTTTCAAACTCCTGTCGTTTTTATTTAGTTTGCAGTAATTTACTATTTGTCCCAAGTCAATGGTCAGTAGTGTATGTGGTGAATAAATAGATAGAGATAGATAGAGCTTTTATTGTGTATGCCAGTGGCAATACTGAAGACACATTGTCAATGTTTATAAAGTACAATCACGCAATAAATATAAAACTTAAAATACTACACATTTGACATTAAAGAAATAAATTCCTCAACGGAGTAGATGCAGTGCTCAAGAAATGGTTGGAAATTCAAACATCAGCACCATTTTAGACTTTGAATTAATTTTGTCGCGCGCACCAGTAAGGAACTTGTGGTATGAACAAACCCTACAAGTACATTAATCTTTTTTTTTTTGTAAATTTTTGCCCTACCTTCACGGAATAAAGCTTTAAACAAGTTTATTATAAGTCCCGTATAATGCTTTTTTTTTGTAAAATTAGTAACGCTTTTTCGCAATTGATATAATTAAGAAAATACCAGCATTATTTACACCTAGGTATATGAAATAATTATTTATTAACACATTGGCACGACATCCGCATTGTACTATAAATGCACGTTTGATGGAAACAGAAAAACGAAATTACATTAATAATTACATCTTATAATTACTTGGCATGCGAAGAATAGAATTTAAAAAATTTTAGAAACACTCAACAGCCAGTAGATGGAATGACTCAAGCAGCTTGTATATACTAACAATTTATTGTTATTAAACAACTGGTAACTATATACATATATCACAATTAGTTTAATTTAGTCTGTTAATCGAGGTGATTCTAGCAAGGTTAAATATCTTTGTGTGTCGTATAGTATACAGGGTGATTTGTAATAGGTGAGAAACTGCATTTTGTAAAAAAAAAAAAAATGGAAAAAGGAATATTTAAATTCTAAATAACTTTTAAAAAGAAATAAATAACAAAATGAGAGAAATAGGTGACTATGACCCTGCATCAGGAGTGCATAATATTAAGCTTTAGTACCCCTCTATGTTTAATAACGACAAAGATATTTAATTTTTTTTTTATTAAAAAATCATGTTTATGTTTAATTATCCATCTAATTAAAATTCAGTACTTGATTTAAGCTGTCAGAATTACTTTTGGGTAATAATGGTTCAATTAGCTGAAAAATGACGCATTGAAATTCTAATGATGATTGGGTTTGGTGACCGCGTTAGAACGCATGAGGAAGTATGCGATTTATTTAACAATTCGCATCAAGATCGGTAATCCAATAACACGATTTGTCGTTGGTAAAAAAAACTTCGAGAAGACTTAATTTAACCGGAAATGTTCGATATTTACCGAAAAGTGAAAGACTAATGAAGTTATTGCTCAAGATACGAGAATGTATAGGTATCTAATTAGCCTACACTGTAAAAAAAGTTGCAGTAAAATTACATGTAAAATCGTTGATAACAAAGTTGCCTACAATTTTACAGGTAAATTTGCTTCATAAGGTAAAATTTCTACCATCTAGTAAATTTCACATGCTGATGTGTTTTTCAAAGATTGTACTGTAAAATTCGTATGTAATACTTATATGAACTCTATATTTACCGAACACTGAAGTAATTTTCATATGTATTTTTATAAAGAGAGCAAGCAACTTACCTAATTCTTTTATAGCACCTAATAGGTCATACTGAATCGCTCAACCAGGGATCAAGAATGAACACGCTTACGCGAAACCTACGATTGTTTGTGACGTACATGATATCATTGAGCCAATAATAAGTTCGACAAACGAATAGAATTACCTACGCGCACAGATAAATAATCCAATAACCAATCACATTGCGGCGTATGAATTTCGTATTTTCCATGATATCTATAGTTTTACCCGAAAATTCAAGTAAAAACAAATAAATATAAAAGATCCTCATATTTTTACAGCAAAATTAATAGTTCGCTAGTAAAATTACTTTTAAAGTGCACTAAATACCCCAAAAAAATGTCAATTTTACACTTTCAAGTAAATTTTGAGAGTAAATACAAAATTGTACATGTTTTTTCCTGTATTTTCCTTTTGAATTTTTGTTACATCTTAAACTTACATGAAAAAGCTATAAATTTTACCGAAATTTCTTTTTCCATGTTCAATATCCTAGAAAAAACATGTAAAACAAAATTTACATGATTTATTGTGGTAAATTCACAATGTTATTACATTTAATGTTCCTGATTTACCATGGCAAAATTACTGTAATTTTTTACAGTGTTGTTGGCTTGCAGTCTAAGGTTCGCATTCAAAGCCATAGTTAGTTTTCACATAAAGCTCCAATGAGGGGAGCCCCACAATGGTCTCCACAGAAGCGGTCCCTATGCTGTTGATTGCACCAGTGATTCCCAGCAATGCCTGCCTCAGGACAGCGGTTAGCATCTTCACTGCGGAGGACACTTCCGTCCTTCTACCCCAGACTACCGCTGTGGGTACTATATTTAATATTCTTCTTTTGCCAAGTTTGCATTTCCGTTGCAAAATCCGAATACCATATATATGTCAGCGTATTCTCCAAAGGTAAACATTGTTCAGTATTAAGAACAGCACAATACATAATTATGTTATTAACCTTATTTCAACAACCAAATGTCAGATGAAAAACGTCAAAAATGATTTTACATAAGTAACGAATTTTGATAAATTTTAGTCGTAGACCTTAAAAGTTTTTGATGATCTCGTGTGACTTAAGAAAGGACCGTATGACTTTCTTGAATTAAGATTATCGCCTCAGAATTGAACAAAGAATCTCTCTAGCTGGCGCTTATCCACCGTTTTCTGGCCACCGTATATAACAAAGTATGTAAATGGCCACTAATTTTACCTTTTATAGACAATGCACTTTATCAAGGTTCATCAATTGTGCATGGGGTAATTTAAAACTAATAAAATACCTAGAATAAATAAATGAAACAAGTAAATCATGGGGGGTACCAATGTAAACAATAACAAACTGTCATATTGGGAGGCTGTTGTTTGAAATGAAGTTAGGCTTAGAAATTCGGGCGCCGATAACTCCTTCATTGTCCTTACAGCTTTATACAGGGTATTCTGTAGGGTATATATCTGTTTGATTGGAACTATAAATGCAAAATACCTTAACCAAAATATCACTTCCGGTTGACCGGAAATGGATGTAAACTTTGTTATTTTAAATAGAATGATATAATTTTTTATTCATTTTTGGATTCTACAACTATAAATACGTCAGTTTTCATTAGCTATTCCTATAGCTACATGTTGCCGTTTTTGAGTTATTTAAGTTTTTCTGTTTTTTTAGTCATAATCATTGCATCATTGAGAAATTAATATCTTGGTTAATACTGCAAGTAGAGACTCCAAATTTGCTATGTTATGAATGTAGATATTACTCTAAGAAACGGTAAGCATACTTTACATTCTAACATACAGGGTGTTCAAAACTGAGGAACAAAGTGACATATTTTCAAATACAGAAAACTCATTTTTTTTAAATAGAACACCCAGTATTTTAATTCGGGATTAGGAAGTAAATATCATCCCCTATCACTTTATATGAGCATTTCCTATACCTATCTTTAATAGATTTCGAGATATGAGCTACTTTTTGTTAAACAGACTAAGTAGCCCTATCTTTAAATGTTTGTAGCTGGCTCTGAAATGGATTCACGTCAAATTCATGTATTATTTTTGAATAACCATACAAGGATGTCTGTTCGAATAGTCATTTCTATTAATATTGCGTTGTACGAAAGTGTAATTATAATGATATACATAAACACTTTTGGTTAGTCAATGAATTTGACATTAATCCCATTCAGAGCCAGCTACAAACACGCAAAGATAGGGCTACTTAGTCTGTTTAACAAAAAGTCGTTCATATCTCAAAATCTATTAAAGATAGGTAAAGGGAATGCTGATATAAAGTGATAGGGGATGATATTTACTACTGAATTCCGAATTAAAATACAGGGTGTTCTATTAAAAAAAAAAGAATACTTAGTCTGTTTAACAAAAGTCGCTCATATCTCAAAATCTATTAAAGATAGGTATAGGGAATGCTCATATAAAGCGATAGGGGATGATATTTACTCCTAATTCCGAATTAAAATACAGGCTGTTCTATTAAAAAAATTGTGTTTTCTGCATTTGAGAAATATGTCACTTTGTTCCTCAGTTTTGAACACCCTGTATGTTAGAATGTAAAGTGTGCTTACCGTTTCTTAGAGTAATATCTACATTCATGACATAGCAAACTTGGAGTCTCTACTTGCAGTATTAACCGAGATATTAATTTCTCAATGATGCAATGATTATGACTAAAAAAAAAAAGAAAAACTTAAATAACTCAAAAACGGCAACATGTAGCTATAGGAATAGCTAATGAAAACTGACGTATTTATAGTTGTAGAATCCAAAAATGAATAAAAAATTATACCATTCTATTTAAAATAAGAAAGTTGACATTCATTTCCGGTCAACCGGAAGTGATATTTTGGTTAAGGTATTTTACATTTATAGTTTCAATCGAACAGATACTGGTGCCAAAATCTCAAATATAAGTAAATAATAGAACATCATAAACTTTTAATGAACCAGTTACGTGGAATACCCTGTATTGTGCCACCACTGAGAGTGATAATTAAAAACTTATTAAAAGCAGGTATAAAATATGAAAATGCACAGGTGAATGCAGCACAAGGTCAAGTCTATGACCGAGCGTCCGTGTCAGCTGATGAGCTGTGCGACAGAGTTAGATAGATCTAAATTAAACAGCGTGGAGAAAAGAGAAAACAAATAACTCTTCTCTGTTAGTAAATAGGCGTCCAAGTTTTGCTTGTAGGATAAACAAAAAAAAAAATAAAATAAAACTAGCGTCTCTGCAAGGGCATTTTTTATTATTTTTCCCCCCGACATAGGATCTTTAAAATTATATTTTTAAAATTCAATTAGTATAAAACAACATACCGACTTTATAGCTGTTAAATTATTACACAATAATACAACAAAAAACATAATTTTATATCCCATACCGCGTAATAACGCAAATCACTTCGAAATAAAAACAGAATCTTTCAGTGTTTAGAACCTTGGAAAATCTCTTAACAATAAATAATAAATCTACGTTAATACTTCGCCGCAAATTATCATAAATAGGCAGAGAATTCCGAATTAAAACCGACATATATAAATAATCGTCGTGTGTTAAAAGTGAAAACCATTCTGAATCGAGTTATTTTAATTTTTTCATTTTTTGATGATAATAAAATTTCAACGACATTATTGGAAAATCCCCTTTTCGCGTGATTCCAGTAAGAGTCATCGACGTAACAATGATTATATACGGGGCAATATAAATTTAGCATCGTTCTGGAGTTGTATGTAGCATCTATTTACATAACTGGGTTTTACTTATGTGTTTATTACATATGTATTTATGCGACCAACGGTAAATTATATATACCTGTGCTAATGACGTCGGTAATTCTCTAGATAATTTCAAACGAATAGCATGGTAGAATCGAAAAAATATCGATCGATATCGTATAAATAAAAAGCACTAAATCTATAAGATGAAAGGAATGTTGTGCAAATATTTTATTAACGAAAAACTCTGGACTTTCATGTCGGTTTGCAAAACAAAAACAATGTAAACGTTTCAAATTATTAAATTATGGACATGTATTGGCGATATTGTAGCGAAAGAAATATGACCTCTAAACGTTTTAATCTAAGGTGGTTAATACGATAATTTATAATAGGTTATGTATATATAAAAAAATAGATTTGCACAACGATTAGTTTCCCTTTTGAAATGCACAGATAACTTCTTTTGATCTTTTATGGGCTTGCTCGAAAAACCTAGTGACATTGCACCTGAAAACCGTGACGAATATTCGTAAAGTGAATGGTGCATTACTTATACAGATTGGCTGGGTAAACAGTAGTAAGCGTATCAGCGTAAATAATAAACTATGTACAGTTATGAGCATCTAAATCGACACCGACTTTAATTTTCATAGCCCTTTCTAGCAATATATACACTAGTTTACAAAATAAATTTTTTTCATGTACATTTGATGAGAGATAGATTTCCTTACGTATTTTCTTCCGCTGAATTCGAAAATCAAGGTTAAATTTTTTTTTATGGAACAGTTTTTGAGATATTGTAATTTTTTCATTTTTTCGACCTTTTTTCACTTGACAAATCATATCTCGAGTTAGAAATGTCCGATTGGTTCGTTTTTGGTACCCAAATGCAAGGTATTAAGATGACGAACAAATATGTATAATCGGATCTTTGATGGGTAAAGCGGTTCAAAATATATCGATGAAAATAGGGCACATTCTCAAAAAAATCATATTTTACAGTGATTCTGTGCCGACAGAAAAGTACAAATCGTTAAAAAAACGTCTGATTTCTGTTCATGTACGTAAAGATGATACTTCTACGTAAGAACTAAGACCAACCAGAAGAAAATCGACCGAAAAATGACAAAGTTATAAGCAATTGAGTGAATAAATCCAAATCCAATATTTTCCGAATATTTTAGTTTTTTCGACAATTTATTGGGTGTAAACGCTTGCAATACATTCTTGGCATTTTTGTGTGTTAGAAATAGTTGTGGCTCTTGCTTTGTCTTCGGTTGCTTTTGGGATCCGTTTCTCTAGTGTGAGAAACCATCATAGTCTCCCAACATTGCTTCATCCCAAAATCCTTGATAGCGCCGCTCAATGATCTCAATTTGTTGGTGAAATCTCTCACCGTGTTCGTCACTTACGTCACCAAGATTGTCCGGAAAGAAATTCAAATGCGAATGCAAGAAATGGATTTTTAGAGACATATTTACACCTGTGAGAAATAAATAAAATGGTAAAAACAATACAATAGAAAACAACCAGGAATGAAATTATATAATGGCATTCCGTACCCATTTTGTTGTATTCTTCAGCAAATCGGTAATAATTTGCTCGTAGTTAGGGCTTTTATTGTTCCCAAGAAAATTGGTAACAACCCGCTGAAATGAATTCCAGGCCTCGTTTTCAACGGGTGTTAAATATTTTGGAAAATCTGTGCTTTTTACCAATTTCTTTACGTGTGGACCATCGAAGACGCCTTCCTTGATTTTTGCTAAAGAAAGCTGCGAGAAAAGGGTTTTTAAATAGGAAAATACTTGGCCTTCCTTGTCTAAGGCCTTCACAAAATTTTTAATGAGGCCAAGTTTAATGTGCAACGCTGGAATATTTTCTTTTTTGACAAGAGGCACGTATTTAATATTGGCCTTGCCCACTGTGACGTTCTCCCTTTCTGGCCAGTCTTTTCTTCTATAATGATGTTCACGAGCACGACTATCCCAGAGGCAAAGAAAGCAGCAATATTTTGTATATCCACCCTGCATTCCACACAACATGCCGACGACTTTGAGATCGGAACATATTTTCCAGTTGTGATGCTCATATTGAATGTATTTTATCAAACTGGCCATTGTGGCGTATGATTCTTTAGTGTTGATGGCATGAGCGATGGGGATAGAATATCATGATATCGCTGCTTGAGCGACCTTTATGATATTAATTGACAAAAAATCCCACAAAGTATTGAAAATGTCATTAGCAAATTCCTGCTAAATATGTGCATATATTTTTCGTAAAATGTAAGAAAATTAAAAATTAAAAAATACGTAATTGTAAACAGCAAAAAATGTAACAGGATGCGGCGTAAACATTTACGACCTTATGTGTAATCAAAAACTTATTGCTATCTACCTGTGAAGCCATTTGTGTGTGAATTCACATAAAGGAAAGATAGCAGATATTAATTTTTGGTTATGGATCAAGCCGCTAATCCTTTTGTGCCTGTCGTAATGAAAATGAAAATAACAAATAATAAATTCAATATATTTGCGTGTGAACAACTGAACTCATAAATTGTCGAAAAAAAAAAATATTCGGAAAATATTGGATTTGGATTTATTCACTCAATTGCTTATAACTTTGTCATTTTTCGGTCGATTTTCTTCTGGTTGGTCTTAGTTCTTACGTAAAAGTATCATCTTTACGTACATGAACAGAAACCAGACGTTTTTTTAACGATTTGTACTTTTCTGTCGGCGCAGAATCACTGTAAAATATGTTTTTTTTTTGAAAATGTACCCTATTTTCATCGATATATTTTGAACCGCTTTACCAATCAAAGATCCGATTATACATGTTTGTTCGTCATCTTAATACCTTGCATTTGGGTACCAAGAACGAACCAATCGGACCTTTCTAGCTCGAGATATGATTTGTCAAGTGAAAAAAGGTCGAAAAAATAAAAAAATTACAATATCTCAAAAACTGTTCCATAAAAAAAAATTTAACCTTGATTTTCGAATTCAGCGGAAGAAAATACAAAAAGAAATCTATCTCTCATCAAATGTACATTTTCGGTGTAAACTAGTGATATTGGTCAACCGTAAATGTTTATAACAATTGTTTTGTATAAATGATTTTCAAGACCCAATGATTTTTCCAACTTTATTTTTACCCTCTCTTCTTTCTCTTGCTTTCTAGCATCTCTTTCCCGAGCTTCTTGTTTTAACCTTTCTTTCTCCGGGGTGTCCGTAAGAATTGCCGACGTCATTTGTTTTCTACCTTTTGTATTTCTTTTTCGTTCTCCTGCCTTAGGGTATGGACGCAACTGTTCAGGACTAACAACTATTCCCTGGCTACCACTGCTGGTAGAAGGACCTGGATTAAAATCAATCAATATCGTCTGCCAAACTAGTTGAACATCCAGGAACAGCTTCTTCTGAGGCTGTATGTTCAGGCAACGGACGCTCGGTAACATCAGATGACAAATAATCCGTGAAAATATCAAGATTAAATGGCATAATCCCAGTGGTTGCAAAACCAGACACAATATTTTCTCGGCTTAAAGCTTTTGGAAGAGCACCATTGACCATGTCAGGAATGTCATAAATGGATAAAGTCTTCCCAGGATTACTTATTGTCCAGTTATCAACTGCCGCAAAATAATATCTTTTAAATGGTCCGAAAACCGGTTTATCTAGCGGTTGAAGGTGATGGGTCGTATGTGGCGGACAATATGACAATAAAATGATTCCACTATTTTTGCAAAAATTTAACACAGCTATAGATAAATGGGAATCGTGGTTATCCAAAATAAGCAGACAAGGCTGCTCTTTTTAAGACTTTGACATGGTTATGAAAAAGTTTAATGAATAGCAAGAATGAAGTTCCAGATGCGGTTCCGATGGACCCTGGCGGCCCACTTTTAATAAAGTGGGAAAAGATAAACATAGAAGGGACTGAGTTTCCAACAGCACTAATTGCAGTGGCTAAGATTACAGTGGTGCATCTTTCGGCTGATGTTGCCTTGCCTATTGGCGCCCCCTTTTCTGCAACTATTTTATACGGGCCTTTGGACAGTTTCGTCAGTATTCCAAATGTCCTTACTTTGGCAATGATATTTATCTAAAACTTTCTTTAAATTGGTAAAAAAATATACCAACATTGTGTCTATTGAAACTGGTCGCCCCGACTCAAGCTTGTGGCCTCTGGAGATCTAATTGAAAGGGTAGGGCGCCTTTTCATATATGCCGTAAACCAATGGGCGATTGCAAGCTTTGATTTAATCCAGATATCTGGTATCTTTACGTTGTTAGCGACTGTTAGTTCATATGCCAAAGCTCGTATATCCTTAGCAGTCAAACCATAGTAAATTTTTGAACTATGAATGAATGCTCTTTCAGCTAAACTTCCAATTTATCATTATGTATTTGTCGTTGTTTAGCATAACCTATTCGAACCTCTGGATTTGTTTCTTTTTTCTTTTTGTATCTAAACAAGGCCATCTTGTCGATTTAGTAGGTTTTGGCAGCTTCCCTCAATGACAGGATACCTTCTTTAATGTCGGCATAAGCTCTTTCAAATGTTTCTTGCGATATTTCATCTCGCTTGGTCTTCTTTTTGTAGTTGCGAACCATTATCTAAAACAAGAAAACATGTAAGAAAAAGTACTTGGGATAAGAACGACACCATTACGCTTAACTAGCCATTGACTTAAAACCAAAGCAAAGAGATATCTGACAACAACAAGAATTCCTTACCTTTGAAGGCCTTAACAAGATGCCTATACGACGAAATATCTAGAGGATTAAACAAAGGTCCTGTGGGACTTCAAACATCAACACAAATATTTATTTTTCACTACTAAAAACCGATTTATTCGCTTAACTTTTTAGTAGTTGCTGCTATTTCTTCAATCCCTAATCGGGGGCTGAAAGTCATATCAAAAAGTTCAAATAAGAAGGGGCGTTGAATGATACGCCTTTAAAAAGATCTTGCTACTGCCCAGATAACAATTTAAGGTTTACACAAGCTTTATTTAAGTTGTCCCGAGAAGGGCGCAAGCTTGTCGGTAAGCTTAGCATTGACAAGGATGCAAGCTTGTTGCAAGGTTTCTAGTTGACACAGGACAAGGTTTTCATTAAGCTTGTCTGTAAAAGCATATGACAAGACTGGAATGACAAGGTTTCATAAGCTTGTCTGTAAAAGTATATGACAAGGTTAGAATGACAATGTTGAGTCGGGCTTTAGAGAAAGCTTGTTCAAACTTTGATAAAAGCTTGCAACAATCAAAACAAAATGAGAATTGGATATTAATTTCTTCTTTTTATTGGTTTTTAGGTTATAAAAATATGGAAATGTACACTTCTCGCAGGAAAAATCGGGACACCAGCAATCGTCAATTTTAAAATTTCTTGGGTGTAAATGCAGCTTTTAGAGGATATAGTCACTTATCGAAGCCATAAATGGCATAAATGTATAGAGAGAAAATGGTTTATATATAGAATAAACAAATCGGAGTTTCGTTGGCGGCGTTTCCTTTAGAAATACCGAATGCGGAAATATTCATGCAAAAAAAGATTGATAACAACAAAAAGGCCTCTTGAATAGAGGCATTCATTTAGAAATATAGTATATGTATTTAACTTGTTTGATGTTATGCAGAGATAATCGTTTTTTAAGAAAACATTGGTTATGGGATTTTAAAATTACATTACTTGTTAGTGCTACTTTGATATTAGTTACTTACGTTAAGAATAGACAATATGTCAATCAGCCTCCTGACTTTTGGGACAATGGGATTTTTTTTACAGATTTATTGATTACACTATTATCGTTTAGTATTCTTAAATATTGTATTACTTTAATGTTTTCGTCTATCTATTAAAAAAATTACCAAAAACCGTTTTAAGATTTAAAACAATTAAGTTCGTAAAGAAATTATTTTTTTGTATTAACTCTCCGTTTATTGTATTTTCAAGAAATATATCTTAGTTATCGCCTGTGCAATCCAATAGCTTTATTCTATTTTATTGAAACACTTTTGGTCTGTAGCACAGCTCCAGGTAGTAGAAATGAGAAAATATTAAAATTAAATGAATCAAATCCAAAAACAAATATTTTAGCACTAACTGAGATTGACGAACAATATGCTTTCTTATGATGTATATTATGTATGTAAATGCAAAGATATTGTAAATAATTGTTAATAAACCTGTGCTACATAAAGTTAGTGTGTAAACAGACCAAGCGTTGGCCATATTTCAAGAAAATAGAACGACATTGCATTACACAGACCATAGCTGCAATATATTTCTTGAATATACAATAAACGCAGCGTTAATAATATAAATAATTTCTTTGCGAACTTAATTGCTTCAAGAGTTTTATAAATAACCTTAAAATTATTTTTGAAAATTTTTTAATACATAAAAACTTGATAGCAATGCAATATTTAAAAAATTAACCAACAATAATAGTTAATACATCAATAATTGTGTAACCAATAAATCTATGAAAATATTTATATTTCTGTTTAAAGCTGCATTTACACCCAAGAAATTTTAAAATTCTCGATTGCTGGTGTCCCGATTTTTCCTGCGAGAAGTGTACATTAACAACGACGTATCATTTTAATTTAAAAAACTTTTTCAAAATGCATATAAAAATATACATTAAGTAAATTATAATAATTTTGTTTTGTTTAATAAATGACAAAATCAAAAAATTGTTTTGTTTACTATGAATTTTGAATATATCATTATGTTTTATTTAAAGATTGCGTTTCAATATAGTATGTTTTAATTATTTGTTGTTAGTAGAATATGAAAAATTGAATTTTGTAATTAAATAGATCTTTAAATATATTGTATAAATGATAAAATAACCATTCTATCTAACATAACAATAAGATTAATTTAAATTACGCAAGATTACAATAGTTTTTTTTTTGTTTTTGCAAATCGTTATGTGTAATAAATTCTAAATATAGACCCAGATACTTTCAAGGTTAATAATAACTAATAAATATTTTCTCAAATATATCCGTTTTGAACTAAGAACAATTATTTACACGGCTTCAACACATGTTTATAATTGGATGATAAAAAAAATAATTCTATATTCTATGCAAAGCGTGTAAAATCGCTTAATTTTCATGACGATATAAAAAAATCTATTGTATAGAAGTTTTAATTATGTTAACTGAATAATCCCATTGAAATTTCCTATATCCAGATGGCCCACTCTGCTACCTGCGTCTCGGTGATTCCAATGACGTATATTTTTTACCTCTCCCGCGTATTATGACACCAGTTCAACTCTATATCGAAAGGAATCCCATCCCCTCCCGCGTCTATTCACGAAAGCTCACCTCCCGATGCAGGCGTGTATAAATAATTTTCTGCAACATTTACTTTCGAGAGATAGGATCTGGACTTAGAGTAGCCCACACAGAGGGCGCTAGTTCATTCAGATCCCCGCGTCTGCTTAATAGAGTTTTGATTGCGAAAATTATTTTCCTTTCGGAAACAAAAAAAAATCCAAATTTTTGGCGGTCAGTTTATTTTTTTCGATATTTTTTTTTGGAGAAAATGTGCTGGTCTTTGCGATTACTGTGTTTGTGCCTCGTTCTTCAGGCGGCCTGGTTTAAACGCACGAAGCCGAATATTGTCGTGATCATTGCAGACGATATGGTAAGTGAAAAATGTTTGAGCGATTGAAAAAAAAAATGTGCATATATATAATTTATTTATGATATTGTCATAAAGAAACTATTAACCATACATATTGTACCAACAAATTTTCGATAAACTCAAACTAATAATCCTATATTAATAATAAATAGTTATTTATATCACTAGGCCAGAAACTACAGCACAAGAGTTTCTGTCTGTGTGATACACAATGTTTTTTGGGCCGACAAATCTTAATTTTGAATTGAAAATAGAAAAGAAATTTTGACACTAGGGAGTTGACAGTAGAAGTTGGCACACATGTTACATACCTTAGTATTTTGACGTTACCGAGAATAAGTCTTTTTGCTGTAATTTTCTTTCTAGTTTAATATCTATTTAACAATAATAAGTGCAATGAAGACACCAGTTCATCTTAGCATGGTTGAACAGTAGCTTAATGACAATTTATTACACATCTGTCATGTGGAATCTAGTAGCGCAACTTTTGTTGATATTTTTTCCCTGGCTAGAAGGATAACATTTTTGCCTGCTTTGAAGTACTGCAAAATGAGTGTTTCTGGAGGAGGCAAAAAAAATACTTTATTGTCTTTAGATCTTTGTAGATTTTGGCAGTGTTAACGTATCTATAATTACATTTATAATATGTAAAATACTAAAGACAAACTTAATCACAGCAGAAACTATACACAAAATCTCACACAATGGCTTGTTATTTTTTCAATTTAAAAAAAAAAAATCATTAAATAATAAGTATAAAAGATTAGTTAATATTCACTTAAACTATTTAGACATTTAGCAAATAAGGTAAACTTTCAATCGCTGCTTAAATAATGTTCGATTGGAGATAGTCTTTAATATCATTTGGAAGAAGATAAAAAAAAAAATTGGACCCAGCATAAAAAAGGCATTTCTCATTTTTATTCTATAATGGTCAGAGCTATCATATCTAAAGTTCAAAACAAATTCACAACAAGTGACAACTGAAAGCAATACAAATAGATCATCAGAGATTTTATTTCTCGAAATTTAAAATTTTTTTTTCAACATTTCTTGATTTTTAGATGCACATTTTCAAGATCAACATTGATATATAAACACGGACAGATAAAATAATTTAAATTACCTTATTGAATGCGCCATATATACATACATTGCAATGATAAAGAACATATATTCAATTCCATATTTATTTAAATAACTTTTCAAAACAGCATGTTTCGACAAAATGGTTTCCATCTTCAAGTCTACTTCACCGTGTTTTATTTACGCCGACATTTTTAAAATAAGATGGCGATATTTTGCCGAAACATATTGCTTTGAAAAGATTTAAATTAATATAGAATCGAAAGAATTTAATTAAAATTCTCTTCTTTACAACAATTGGAATATAAAATAATTTTTAGTCATTTTTTTTTTCAAGTATTATTAAACAAAATTTAATAACTAGAGTTGATAGTAATTTTTTAATGACTATAATAATTCTTATATTTAAAGGCTAATAAGTATTAAACACGTTTATTTGATTTCGATAGACACTTTCGATAATCTAAAAGGTAATTTTTTTTTTGCAAATATGGATTTGATTAAAGAAAGTAAATTGGTATTATCATCCTTAAATTTTGACAAAAAAAAATAAATTTTAAAATTCTTGTAATTAGTTTAAAATTTCTAAATTGTATAATTTTTTTTTTGTTTTAAATTGAATATTCTCGAAAATGCTTTTTTTAATATTTTTTTTTTCATTTTAAAATATATTTGTCCGAAATGATTATTTACTTTTTTTTTGTTTTCTTTTTAACAGATTATAAATAAATAATAATAAACTAATTTAAACTGAATATTCTCAAAAACATTTTCTTAAAATATTTTTTCACTTTAAAATTTAATTAAAACTGTTATTTGTCCGAAATGATTATTTTGACGAAAAAAAATTAAATTGTATAAATTTTTGTTTTAAACTAAATATTCTCATTAATGGTTACATATTTTTTTTAAATATTTTTTTTTCACTGTAAAATTTAATTAAAATTGTCGTGTCCGAAATGATTTTTTTTTATTTTTTCTTATACTGATTATAAATAAATAAATAATAAACTATTTTAAACTGAACATTCTCAAAAATATTTTTTTTAAATATTTTTTATTTATTATTAAAATTATCATTTGCCTGAAATGAATATTTTTGTGTTTTTCGGGTTTCTTAAGATTCGTTTATGTAAATACTATTTAACTGTCGCTTTAAAGAAAAAAGAGGGATTTCACATTTTGCTTAAAGATTTCTATTTATTGTTCTTTTTTGACCAGAAATTATAACTAAATTATAATAAATCATAAATGCAGCTTAAATGTTTTTAAAAATATTTTTTGTTTTTAAATTTTAATCAAAAAAATAAAATCAAATTATTACTCGACCAAAATGAGTTTTTCTTTAAATATTTGTAAGATTTATAAAAATTTTAAAATATTCTGTTTAGTATTACGATATATATGCAAAATATTTACTATTCCTTAGAAAAAAAAATAGTGATTATTATTATTTATTTTTTTTTTATTTTTTTAATAGAAAATTATAAATAGATAATATATTTAATTACAAATAAAATTTACAATTTTTTTTTTCAAGAAATTTTAATCGTCTAAAATAAATATTTTTGTATGTATATTTATAATTTGCGTGATTCTCGAAATTCCTTTGTATAAAAAATATTTAAATATCACTAAAAAAGAAAATCTTCCTATTTTGAAATCAAAATTATTACTTTTTGTATTATTTATTTAATAATAATAATAATAATAATAATAATAATAATAGACTTTATTATCCAACAGTACAAAGACCATTAACAGGATAATGATTAAAAAATTACAAAAATATAACATAAATGCACGGTGCCAGATTCTAATCAAACAATTAGTTATAATAAAGAAATTTACATACAAAATTTAAAATACAAAATAAAATTTTAAAAAGTTGTTTAAGAATCTATCTTGCTCAATTTTGAATTTCTATGGCTGCTTGAAAAAAAAAATAGTTTAAATAATTTTAAAATTTAAATCTAAACATATTTAATGTGGTTTTTAAGAATATTTCTCTTCTTAATCTTAAAACCTAATTTTAAAAAAAAACTTGGAAATGCATATAATAAACTTTTAAATTTATTTCTTCTATTTTAAAATCAAAATGATCATTTTTTTAAATTATTTATTTAAAATAGAAAATAAAATTTTAAAAAGTGTTTTAAGAATCTATTTTTTCAATTTTTAATTTTAATTAATTAAATTAATTAATTAGCTTAATTAAATAATTAATTAAAATTTTATTTTGTGTTTTAAATAAATAATAAAAAAAAATGATAATATTGATTTTAAAATCTGTATGAAAGAAATATATTTGTATATACTTATATGTAAGTCAACTATTGCTGTTTAAAAAAAAAATAATTTGGTCTTGTTGGCTTGTTGGTTTTTTTTTAACTAAAAATGTCTAAATTATTACTTATTATTTTTATTTTTTACAAAAGATTATTTAAAATGTTTTTTTTTTTCAATTTAAAAACATTAATTCGCCTAAAATAAAATATATTTTTTTTCGCAGAAATAATACTTCGATGTGTCTATTTTACATTTTTTGTATAATTGACAGTGCTACCTCGTGCATATACACATTTCAACAACTTATTATAATAACATTTCAAGGTTAATAATCATCCACTTGGTTTACCAAACAATTGCGGTAATAAAAGGTATTTTTTTTGTTTGTGGAATGGCGCACATGTATAACAGTCAATTAATAACCAAGACATTAACTTCTGTATGCTACTAATGCAATTTATTATTGTAAAATTCCGGCAGTAGTAGGTATGTTACTCTTACTATTAATGTTATTTACGTGTCTAGCCTTTATCTAATTGCATTTCTAAGATTGTGCGACAAATAGCTACACTAAAGTTGTTTTTTTTTTTTCTGCGAATTTAGTTTTACGTCTCTGCAGTGACAACATATGTGGTTCGGATTACGCCGAGATGTTTTTGCAAATACTGCAAATTATTGTGAAATACCTATCGAAAATTCTTTTCATATTACACAAATAAATCGGCTACATTTTTAAATATTATAGCGAACTTTCTATTTATATTTCCTCATGGAACTATGCAAATATTATCGAACAAATTTGTCAATAAAAAAAAAAAAAATAAGTATATATTTACAATATCCCATTTTTCGTTAATATATCTTTTTTACGTAATACGTGATCTGTCATCGGAAATTAGATACAACAAACACCAGATGAAAGTAGAGAAATTCGTCATCGCAGAAGAAAGTTTCTCCTTACACAATCTCGGACACCAAAGAGTTGTTGAGCGTGGCTGGAAATCGATTATTGGAGTATTCTGTCGGTAATTCACGGCTTTGAGAGGAAAAAAAATTGCTGTCAACGCTGTTCTTTGGGCAAAATGAACGGATTACTTGCTTTAGCGAATGGAGGGACCTTGAATGGAGCCTTTCAATGTCGAAAATTTATTGTAGTAACGGGCGTTTTATATATGTAGAGGTACATTTGAGGTGACATGTGACATATCTTTTTTCTTCTGTAATTATAAAACAAGGCGTGGGACAACGATTGCTTATTATTAAGATAGCAGATACTAATTTTTTCTCGCGTGTTGAAACTGATTAGGTCAAGATTGATAGGATTGGCCATTTTATTTAATACGTATTTAATGAAAGCAAAAAAAAAACAAGTTTTTGTGTGAATCGTTTTGTTTCGTTTGAAACTAAATTGGAGAGTAAAAATAAATTTAAAATACTTCAATCTGATTGAGAAACATGTTACCGAACAATTGACGAATGCTTGTAGGGTTGGAAATAGTTCCGGAAAGTCATTTTTTAATTTTTTGATAATAATATTATCTTTTGACGGTGCAATCAGAAAAAGTATTATATACAGGGTATTCCACGTAATGTTCATTAAAAGGTATGATGTTCTAGTATATTACTTATATTTGAAATTTTGGCACCAGTATCTCTTCGATTGGAACTATAAATGCAAAATACCTTAACCAAAATATCACTTCCGGTTGACGCGAAATGGATGTCAACTTTGTATTTTAAATAGAATGATATAATTTTTTATCATTTTTGGATTCTACAACTATAAATACGTCAGTTTTCATTAGCTATCCTATAGCTACATGTTGCCGTTTTGAGTATTTAAAGTTTTTCTTTTTTTTTTAGTCATAATATTGCATCATTGAGAAATTAATATCTCGGTTAATGCTGCAAGTAGAGACTCCAAATTCGTTATGTTATGAATGTAGATATTACTCTAAGAAACGGTAAGCACACTTTACATTCTAACATACAGGGTGTTCAAAACTGAGGAACAAAATGACATATTTTCAAATGCAGAAAACTCATTTTTTTTTAAATAGAACACCTGTATTTTTAATTCGGAATTAGGAAGTAATATCATCCCCTATCACTTTATATGAGCATTCGCTTACCTATCTTTAATAGATTTTGAGATATGAGCGACTTTTTGTTTAAAGGACTAAGTAGCCCTATCTTTAAATGTTTGTAGCTGGCTCTGAAATGGATTCACGTCAAATTCATGTATTATTTTTGAATAACCATACAAGAATGTGAGTTCGAATAGTCATTTCTATTAATATTGCGTTGTCCGAAAGTGTAATTACAATGATATACATAAACACTTATGGTTAGTCAATGAATTTGTCATTAATCCCATTCAGAGCCAGCTACAAACACGCAAAGATAGGGCTACTTAGTCTGTTTAACAAAAAGTCGTTCATATCTCAAAATCTATTAAAGATAGGTATAGGGAATGCTGATATAAAGGGATAGGGGATGATATTTACTTCTTAATTCCGAATTAAAATATAGGGTGTTTTATTTAAAAAAAAGTGTTTTCTGCATTAAAAAATTATATCATTCTATTTAAAATAAGAAAGTTGACATCCATTTCCGGTCAACCGGAAGTCATATTTTGGTTAAGGTATTTTACATTTATAGTTCCAATCGAACAGATATTGGTGCCAAAAACTCAAATATAAGTAAATAATAGAACATCATAAACTTTTAATGAACCAGTTACGTGGAATACCCTGTATATGTATATTTTTTTTAACAAATTAAAGTTACTCAATTCACTATGTATTCAATAATATCCTACTTACAATTAGTAAACTCCCAGATTCAGAAATAGTGCAAAAATAAAAATGAAGTGATGTCCTTCTTCACTAAATTTATTTATAAAAATATCTAGGCGAAATGTTTCGGCTCTTTAAGCCATCTTCATGGTATATATGTCATAGGAAGGCACAAAAATGAAAACTTGTAGTAATTTTAAAAAATAATCTTGGGTTTAATTGGTGTTTTAATTATTAAAATAATATTTTTTTAGGATATCACTTCATTTTTATTTTTGCACAATTTCTGAATTCTATTCAATAATAATTTAAAAATTTTGAAAAAAATGGATTAGAATTTTTGGGTCAGATAATTATTTTCTTTATTAAGTGAAAATTTTGTCTGGGGTAGCTCTTCAGATTAGGAAGAATTGTAAATTTTAATACTAAGAAATGTTGTTAAGAGAAAAAGATGTAAAATTGAAAAAACAATATTTCTTTTTTAATTTATAATTTCAAAATAAAAATTAATAATAATTTAAAGAATTTTATTTTTTACGAATAACAATTTTAATTTGATTTTAAAATTTAAGTTTAATATAGTACATGTAGTTTTTGAGAATATTTTTCTTTTTAATCTTAAAACTTAATTTAAAAAAAGTTATTTTTTTTCTTGCCAAAAAAAGAAAAAAAAAAAATTAATAGTTTAGATACATAATCTAAGAGAAAAAATATGAAATTAAAAAAATATTAAAAAAAAAAAAATATAATTTAAAGAATATTTATTTTATATTAATGATTTTTTTAAATAGTTTTCTTCTTTATAAAGTTAAGTTAAGTAAAGTAAGTAATTACTTAACTTAACTTTATAAAAAAAAGCTTTTAAATTTTATTTTATTTAATTTTATTTTATTAAATTTCATGCCAAAAAAAACAAATATTTTTTTATAAATTTTGAAAAAAATATAATTTAAAGAATATTTATTTTGTATTAAAGATTTTTTTAAATATTGTTTTCTTCTTGATTTTAAAACCTCATAAAAAAAAAGCTTTTAAATTTTATTTTATTTTAATTTTAATTTTATTAAATTTCATGCCAAAAAAAAACAGAAATATTTTTTTATAAATTTTGAGAAAAAAGAATTAGAATTGTTTTTATTATTATTTTTTTGTAAAGCTTTAAATTTTGAAGTAGTTAAGTATATAGAATACCAAGCTAATATACTGCAAATATATAAAAAGGAAAAATATAAAATTAAAAAAATATTTTCTTTTTAATTTTATATTAAAAAGAAAATATTTTTTTCTTTTTAATATAAAATTAATTGTATTAAAAAGATAATAATATTATATTAAAAAGAAAATATTTTTTTAATTTTATATTGTCAAAATAAATATTAATTTAAAGAATATTTATTTAATAAGCACCAATAATCTTTTAAATCAAATTTTAAAATTTAAATTTAAGCCAATATCGTTTTTTAAGAATATTAATTTTAATTCTTAATTTTATAACTTTATTTAAAAAAATAATTGTTTTATAATTTCAATAATTATTTTTTTTTTTTTTTGGCTATACGATATTGAAAATATAAGAATTTTTACAGGTTTATCATCAGGTATTTCTTCCTTTTACGTTTAGAACCCTTTTTTTCGTGCGTTTTTCAAAAATTTAATATATATTTTCTTCAAAGTATCTACATAAGACATTATTTTTACTTTTTTTTTAAATTATTTACAATTATTTTATTTTAATTACTATAAATTATTAAATTAATTTTATAATTTCACAAAAATGAATTTAAATAATTAGAATTTTGAGAAAAATTAGAAATTTAGAGTCATTATTATTTTCGTATTAAACAAAACAAGTATTGTCTGAGAAAATCTTTTAAATTCGGAAAGAAATTGCAAAATTTGAATTAATACCCAACAAAGATTGAGAATTCATAATTTCGTAAGTATTCAGTTGTGCCGCGTTTATTCGAAAACTGCTTACATCAATGACTGCATTAAAAGCACTTCCGCTTAAAACATTTTGTATCTATCACGAACTTAACATAAACAAGCGAATTATAATTAATTATCATCGCTCTCCGAAGTAAAAACAAAATTTCCACGCTTACTATATAAGTGGAAAAAAGGTATTTTTTTGCTGGTACGTAATAATGCTTATAAATACATGAGAATGTTTCTTTTATACGATTGTTTCCAGTGATTGTAATAATAGACCAGTTTTAACGCATATAAGTTTATGCAAATTACTCTGTTTATGTAGATAGATATGTTAATACGGTAATACACATATTTTTATAAATAAATAAATAATGCATAGTTTACAAGAAAAATACCAGTATGTATACATACATAAAATACTATATTAGAGACATATAGCAATACATCTAAACTAATTTCACATTAATTCGTATTCAGTGCACACAAGTTGATCTGAAACTAATTTTTGAGGTCACTTCCTATAATTCCGAGTTTAGTGAAAGCATTAATAACTATAGCGTGTGTTCGATTCTCGCTTTAGCATTGACATAAAAATAAGAACTCCTTGAATTTATTAAAGTAAACCCTTGGTGCCTTTATAATTAACTCTGTATGTACAATTTTCGAAAGAAAAAAAAACACTTGTTAATAAGGTAGAGAAGTAATATAATTGATTCCGGGCGAATCGTTATTGATTTATGACATTCACCTGAATGCTCGATGTTGAATAGAATGCATGGTTCATGGTATGTACAACAAACTGCGAGAAAAGAATCAATAATATATATTTCATTTACTATAACAGACGAGGTGTACGTCATTACTTGCAAATTCGGGCCATGCAATACCATATTATTAAAATAACCAACTAACATACAACTTATTCATGTTCATTATTAAATATACTATGTTGGTGCCTACTGCTTTTTAAATTGCATGCTTGTCACATCTTCCCAATGTATTCCCACCAATTTAGTTATAGCTGTCAACTGTCAAAGGGTTATATTCTGCATTTGCAGTAAAGTGTGGGAATTTGCGTTTATACTTGGTATATATTTATTTAAAATGAGTAGTTATTACAACTAAACCATATCGAAACCATTGCGTAAACAATCGAAGGAGTTAATAGTTTCGTTAATCGTGTATTTCGACGCAGAACGTGAGAACAACGGGCCATTACTCCCGTTAACTTTCGTGCGAGGAGTATAAAATCCATATATTTTTAATGTCATATTCTTTACAGTATTTCGCTTTTAGAGAGTAACGAGTGTCCTAAACATTCATGTTGCAAACATAAGTAAAATTTCATCCATGAGTAAATAAGGAATTACATCCACTAACCCAAAACGACAATGCATACGAAATAAATGTTGTAAAAATTGATTATTCTACTCATTGTCAATGTGCTATTGGAAACACAATTTATGACATGTACGAAAACAGTGAGTATATACAAATATTGTTTAACAGAAGTGGTTCTTTCACATACATTTTTCAGACTAACATAACACATTAAACATTTTGAACAGTGCTCTTAAAGAAAAAGACATTTCTATGTTTGAAACACATTGTCGTGGTAGATATTATTTATTCTCAAAGAAAAGGAAGTTTGTTACGAAACGATGGATGAAATATGACAGATCGTAGGATGCATACAATTGTATAAAGCGGATTGAATTAAATTAGTCTGGAAATTTGACGTACTTGATGTAAAACATATTGGAAACGAAATTCAGAAGTAGTAAATTAAAGAGATTGGTTTGGATAGAGAAGAAACTTGCATACTAATCGTTACTGTGAATACTTTAACCGATAATGGTCCCGATTAAATTTATTGTACTCACTTATGCTTTTTTGTTATTTTTTTCCGCTGCTATCATGATTAACATACTTTAAATTCTAATTTTCAAAAAGAATTATCACTAATATTAACGGTAAATGTTGTTTTTAAGAGTTTGTTTATTCACCTGTCAAATGTGTTTGACAGTTAAATAACCTAACGGTTTGTTTACGTTTTGACGAACAGAAAATTTGCAACACGGTCGTGACGTCATAGCAAACTGACTCACGTAGTACCTCGTCTGTTTAATAATAAACGAACTATACAGATATCCCATCGAACTGGCTTATTTTGGTTTTCTCGGAATTCTATATAGTAGAAGTTGATTTTGGAACTTTAAGGGTAATCATGGAACATTGTGATCTATTTCTAGAATTTCAAAAAGTTGTCATATCGAGGGGATATTTAATGGCGGACTTGACGATTTAAAATCATTCCTGATTATGCAAGCTTTTTACGGTAAGAAAGCATTAGGGAATAAATATATTTTTCCTAATAACTGTAATAATTAAGAGGGATTTTCCCAAAAAACATTTTCCTCAAGCATGCGTAGGTTGCTCTCGCTTACCGGACGAACGTTCTACCATTTAAGCTAGCGAGGAGTATGTAGGTTTGTGCGACAAATCGACATATGTCGATGTCAAATCTTGAAAGGCCGGCAGGATGGCGAATATGCAAAGATTGCAAGCTTTTTACTGTTAGGAAATAATTAACGAATTAATGTATGATATGATAATTGACAGGTTTTGACAGGCATTTTATATGAGGTGGTTCGTTACAATTGAAATGCCTTGTATACACATACGATAATAATACATTGTTTCCTATATTTATCTTGCATTAATTATACCAACATAAAACAAATTTGGGGATTGATTTAATAAGTAATTACATGACAGTCAGTTCTATATTACATATGTCTTCTGTAAGTACTTATAGATGAATCCCAATTGGTTTTATTGTTCATACAATTAGGAGAAGTCGAATATTTACCAAACTATATTTTATTATTCACCGTGATAGCAAGTATGTGTATATTTTTTTTTTATTATTCGTGGGATCACAACCACAATATTTAGGTACTTTACCACGCATTCCTGCTAACAAAGGATCATTATATCCTTGATTCATTCAGGCATATCTTTTGGTTAATTTAACAAATGATAATTTATTTTTTTTTGTCAGGTATGAGTCAGTCAGAATAGTCTTGAAAGTTTCTGTTGTGCCGGGACTTTTTATTATACATACTTTTCCACGTGTTAATTAGTTGGGTAATCTGCTATTATACAGTAGTTATCTAGTTGAATAAGTATGTATTTAAAATAATTAGTCTTTACTTAAATAAATTTTTTACTGTTAAGTGGTCACTTCATTAAATTGAATTTCTGAAATCGGTGAAAGGCTTGAAAAATGTTTTCCAAAATATTCTAGGAATAGTGAAAAATGTTCTTGGAAGTATATAAGTTCAGTTCTCTATATTATTACGCTGCAGACAATCATCCTAAATTTACTTACGGCTTTATGAGATATAAATTATAAATTTCCTATTTCCTAAGACAAAAAATATAGTCTTAAAAATTCACAAAATAATTTAATTTTTAAAAACCTACTTTTCTTAATTTATTTATTTTTTAATTTTCAAACTTTTTATGTTTTATGTTTTTTAGCCGTTCCTATAAAATATAGTAATCAAAAGAAATGTTCATTGGCCATGCAGTTTTACAAGAAAAAAACTTCGTACAATTAAAATTAAGAAAGAAAAAACATATACAGGGTGTATCAAATAAAAAAGTAAATTTTGCTTGGGTGTTAACTACACGACATATAAAGCACAAACCCACTGAAACGGATTTAATCATTTAAAGAATAAAAAAAGTAAAATTTAGAAGCCAAAAATTCTTTAGTCCGGGCCTGATGCAAGGAAACGTCATGTTAAGCACCCGCTAAACGTGGTATTATGTATCAATACATTGCACTCATTTAATATTATTCTTAATGGTATGCCGTAAGTTCATTTAACGTCATTCTGAATAAATAAAGGCCCTTGTAAAAATAGCAAAACTGGGGCATTTTAAATTTCTACTTTTTATAAAATGAACATTTCTTTTTTGCTAAGAGCATTCTACGTAAGTCTACAAAGTATTATTTTTAATATCTTGATAAGACGTTCGAGTTTCACCGGATATGCGACTTCAGTAGTTACAAAAAACGAAAATATTTTCTTTTGCTTTTTCTCGAATCGAGAGTTAGTTGTTAGTAAACGGTACCACATGAATCTGAGTTTTTTCTTTGGATTTATTTATCATATAACACAAAAAGATTGAATCGAATTACACAGAAATAAATGTGATACAGAAAATTTGCAAACACGCCTTGTTACTATGATAACGCGCGAAAATGAATCTATACATTCCCGCGCTTTTGCCGATGCATCAAGCTTCGATTTTCTTTATATGAAATCATGATGGTCCTGAAAGGGATCGTTTTTTCGAGATGGGAAGAATTTAAATAAAATGTTCGAAGTGGCTTGCACTCCAAGCGGCGATCCACACAAAACTAACAGCGGTAATAGCTGAATGATAGTGGTATGTGGGGGTATACTCGGGAGAGCATTTAGGTTGGGCACAGGTGCGGCTCTAGCCCACGGCATTTATAAAATATTTTTTTTCTCGTTAATGCTTACAGATAGACCCCTGTGCATTAAGACTTTTTGATTGTATATGATTACAGCTGCTACATATTATTATATTACCTCTATATCTGATACCACCTGTATACATCACCTAGGTATTTGTATGTTATTTCGTCACAATAATGATTTACAATATAAATTATGATTAATAATGAAAGTCTTAGTTTCTTGAGTTCTGTAGAAGTTCTGTAAACTATAATAAACTCAAATAAATATCTAAAGTAGTTTAGGAGTTTTTTTTTTCTTTAAATAAGAATTTTTTTGGTCATATTTGCCTACATACTGGGGTATGGCATACCCCACCACACTAACGAAGGGTTACTATTTAAGTGATAAGTGATTACATCAATCTATAGAGAAATGATATTTCAAAAACTGTTAACTGAACAAATTTCTCTCAGTATAATTAGACTTCTTGAAAACGATATTTCTACTCAATTTATTAGCACCGACTTGTAATTAATCATCACTAATATCAACAGGGATGGAATGACGTAGGTTTCCACGGATCTAATGAAATACCCACTCCGAACATAGACGCCCTAGCATATAATGGAGTGATACTGAACAGCCATTATACACAAGCGCTGTGTACGCCATCTAGGAGTGCATTCCTGACAGGGAAATATCCAATACATTTAGGTAAGTTTCCGTTAATTATCGATAAACATCCTTTCATTATAACAGAAAGTGGATTACACATTTTTAAATCGTACATATTCACACAAAAACTATATTCTCATCCTTTATAGCAAAATGACATTGACATTCGATAATTGACATTGAAACAATTCTACCAATCTAAATTTATTTCTGATCTACATCGATTCTCAGAAATTACTAAACTAAAGTTAAAATAATCGTCAATATAATTTATAACTCGACAATGTCGAGATTCAACATGTATATATATATTGACCTTAAATGTATTAACAATCACTTATATTCCTGATTGTCGATGCCCCATAGTTAATATTAGCTTTTCATGCACCAATTGCTTTCAAGTATTTACTATTAGTTTATAAATTCTTTTCTGTATCGCCTTTTGCGTCGGTAATACGAACATTTTTCTTGTTGTCATTATTGACTGATATACCTTATTTAGGAATGCAGCATTTGGTAATCTTGGAACCAGAACCCTGGGGATTACCCCTAAATGAAACATTGTTGCCTGAACGCTTAAAGAACAACGGTTATAAGACGTACGCCATTGGAAAATGGCATCTTGGTTTCCACAAGAAAGAATACACACCAACTTACAGAGGATTCGATTCGCATTATGGTTATTGGCAAGGCTTTCACGATTATTACGATCATACCATACATGCCACAGTAAGTATTTTTTTTTTTCTCTAATAATAAATCTAAATATAAAATTTGCGTTTTGCAATAGTTTGATAAACTTCGCTTTTCAAAGATTTTTAAGTTTCTTATTTTGTTATTTTATATTGAACACCCGTTACATTATTAAATTTTTGAATTCAGAATAAAATTCTATGACAACTGACAAACATTTATTAAACAGTTTAGCGATAAAATACTGCCTCATAAGCCCTTAACGCAATATCAGCAGTAATACCGTTTATACCCGTCGCTTTACGTGGATTCATCGACCTAAAAGCAACCTCTATTTCAGTATTAGAAAAACCTAAATCATCTGTATCCCTAGATTCTCGCTAATTCCCTAATACGCTTATGCTCCTCCCAGTCACCTATAACTGTGTCCCCTGCAAAAAAAAAAAAAACAGGAAGAATATACAGTGTTTTATTTGAAAAAAAAAAAAATTAGTTTTGCAGCTTTCAGTATTCTTTGATCTGTAACTAATTTTTAAGCATCTGTATGTTACAACGGAAACTTTTTACTACATTTGTGAAAAAATCCTAGTACCTTGTAGTTTTAAAATTGGAGATCTTTAATTAATCAATTACATGAAACAGTGTAAATGTTCATAAAAGTCGTAGGGTATTCTATGTAAGTAACAATTTTAAGAGCAACTCGGAAGTATAAAAAAAACTTCCGTGGAAAACTCTGTATACTACAGCAAACTTTAAACATTAGCTTGATCGAAAGGAGTGTGTGGTGGCGTTGTTTTACTCTTACTTGTACCTCGAGGGTCAGTCTTGGGTCCCGTACTCTTTAATATTTATGTTAATGACCTGTCTCGATATCTTGATAAGTGTTTATTGTCGCAATATGCTGATGACACGAATTGCGTTGTGACTGGGTTTATATATGATGTAGTGAACTGAGCGAATAATACAATCAACAGAACACTGTAAAAAAAGTTGCAGTAAAATTACATGTAAAATCGTTGGTAACAAAGTTGCCTACAATTTTATACAGGTAATTTGCTTCATAAGGTAAAATTTTCTACCATCTAGTAAATTTCACATGCTGATGTGTTTTCAAAGATGTACTGTAAAATTCGTATGTAATATTTGTAGTGAACTCTATATTTACCGAACACTGAAGTAATTTTCATATGTATTTTTATAAAGAGAGCAAGTAACTTACCTAATCTTTTATAGCACCTAATAGGTCATACTGGATCGCTCACCAGGGATCAAGAATGAACACGCTTTACGCGAAACCTACGATTGTTTGGTGACGTACATGATACATTGAGCCAATAATAAGTTCGACAAACGAATAGATTACTACGCGCACAGATAAATAATCCAGTAACCAATCAATTGCGGCGTATACATGTCATATTTTTTCCCATGATATCTATAGTTTTTACCCGAACATTCAAGTAAAACAAATAAATTATAAAAGATCCTCATATTTTTACACCAAAAGTAATAGTTCACTAGTAAAATACTTTTAAAGTGCATAAATACGCAAAAATGTCAATTTTACACTTTTAAGCAAATTTTGAGAGTAAATACAAATTGTACATGTTTTTCCTGTATTTTCCTTTCGATTTTGTACATCTAAATTACATGAAAAGCTATAAATTTTAACCGAAATTTCTTTTTCCATGTTAATATTCTAGAAAAACATGTAAAACAAATTTACATGATTTATTGTGGTAAATTCACAACGTTATTACATGTAATATTCCTGATTTACCGTGGCAAAATTACTGTAATTTTTTACAGTGTATGGTAGCGTGGTGTGATGATCATGGAACTTACCTTAAACAAAGATAAAACTGAGTCGATTCATTTTAAAAATGGCCACACAACATTTTAATTCACTATTTTGGATCTTTCTGGGAGCATGTATAACTGGTTGCAGATAAATAAACTCTTATTTCGATAATATCTATCTTTTTAACATCCATTTGCAATAATCTCTAGCCAAACAGAATCACTGATTGTTTCTCTGTTCTTCCCTACACTATCAGTTCACTCATTTGAAGTAATCTGTGCTTTGAGTTCTTAACATCATTGATTTTCCTTTCATTCTAGTACACTTCAGAGTCTGGCTACGACATGAGACGGAATATGACAGTGGATTGGGATGCAAAAGGCAAATACTCGACCACTTTATTCACCGACGAAGCTGTAAAGACCATCAAAGAACATAACGTCAACGAACCAATGTTCATGTACTTGTCACATTTGGCGCCGCACGCCGCTAATGATCAAGATCCTTTGCAAGCACCAGACGAAGAAATAGCAAAGTTTTCTCACATCCAAGACCCGGAAAGAAGGATTTACGCAGGTGTGTGGGATATTATTTAACTAATAGGAAGATAAACTGGTCCACTTTCTCACAAAATTCTCTAATCAAAAATCTTTAGGCAAACTAAAGAAACATCCAATGATGACAATATAATAATAAAAGTAAAATGAACATTTAAAATGCTTAATAAACTAGTTTTACAAAAATTATCCGTTAGATAAGATAACGTTAAAGTTAAAAAGTTTTTTTTTAAAAATCAAAATACGTACTGCTGTGTACTGATTGAATTAAATGAAAATAAAAAATAAATTAGTTAGCTCAATGGATAAAATTTTTAATGAACGCAAAAGAACTATTAACCTCAGAGTTAACCTCGCGAATTAAAACTTGAATCTAACCACGAAAAGTAAATTGTGAGTGAATGAAATCAAACTTTCTTAATTACCCGAAAAATTGTAAAAGGTTTAAAATAAAAATAAAAGAACAGAATTTTTAACCCAACGCTGTTAATTAACAATCAAATTTATTTTACCAAATGGGTTAAATTACAACTTGTGCAGAAAAAAAAACCTTGAACTGAAGGTTCTGGCCCAAAATAAAAATTGCACTTGACTCTAAATTAAAATAGGACAATGCTATTTTCTATGCAAAGCGAAAGTTTTGTTTGTTCAGGAAGATTATCCAAAATACACAACCTTAGAATTTCTATCCACGTGGTTTCACAAATTAAAATAATCTAAGCGTGGACAAATGCAAGAAATTTACAAGAAAAAAATGAAAAAAAAGCTATTAGAAAGAACAATGCTACTACTCACCCAAACGAGGTAATAGAAAAATAAAAGTGATGCAACAAAATGGATTAACGGAAAAATTAACTCTTTAAAAATAAACGAGAGAAAAAACTAAAATAAATCTTCCTAAACAAAAAATAATAATTGATCTTATATCTATTACGTGTACACTCCAATATACTAACAATTATTTTAATAAATGTTCCTTGGTTGACTAAATAAAAGACAACTAATTTACTGTATCAAAATGGATTACAAAAGGGCAACCAAGATTTAAAAATACTCACATCAATAGTCGAACAAGGAAGTCCTTAACAACATTCTACAATTGTTTTTCTTACAAAAATTCTTCTCTCAAAATGCGTACAACGCAGACGTATAGCATTTCAACGACAAAATTCAATAGAATCCGCATTAAATCAACTCAAGCAAACAATAGATAATTGAATGAATGGATAAAATTAAAAAAAAAAACTTAACACTACAAAATTAAAAATCATATAATAAACTCTTAAACTAAAATTATTCAAAACAAAAATAATTGTGAAAATTCTCGGTAAATTGAAAATCAGCTGATCGGAGAAATCGAAACAACCAAAAAATATGCAACTTAAAATACACTCAGCGAAAATGGGTTGCCTAACCACAGCAGCACTTACAATTTTATTACTAGATCAGATTAAAAATGGCTAAACATTTTAAAATGACATAATTGAATTACTTATTGTTACAATAATTTTCCATGCTAAATTATAAACATTTTTACTCTTATTTCTAACTTTTAATTCCTTTAGCCATGGTATCCATGCTAGATCACAGCGTTGGCGAGGTGATCAATGCCTTGAGAGAGAAGAAATCTATCTATAAAATGCACTCTTCAATATAATAACAATTATCACAATCAAAATTCCTTGATTGACTACATAAATGACAGGAGAATATACAATAAAATTTTTCAATACAAAATGAATTACAAAATGGCAACAATGAGATACAAAAATACGTCTACTCACGTCAATAGTCGAACAAGGAAGTCCTTAACAAAATCCTTCAATTGTTTTTCTTACAAAAATCCTTCTCTCAAAATTCGTACAACGCAGACGTATAACATTTCAACGACAATATTAAATAGAATTAGCATTAAATCAGCACAAGCAAACAATAGGCAATTGAATGAATGGATTAAATTTTTAAAAAAACTTAACACTACAAAATTAAAAATCATATAATAAACTCTTAAACTAAAACTATTCAAAACAAAAATAAAATTGTGAAAATTCTCGGTAAAAATTGAAAATCAGCTGACCGGAGAAATCAAAACAACAAAAAAATATGCAACTTAAAATACACTCAGGGAAAATGGGTTGTCTAACCACAGCAGTACTTACAATTTTATTACTAGATCAGATTAAAAATAGCCAAAATTTTAAAATGACATCATTAAATTACTTATTGTTACAATAATTTTCCATGCAAAATTATAAACATTTTTACTCTTATTTCTAACTTTTAATTCCTTCAGCCATGGTATCCATGCTGGATCACAGCGTTGGCGAGGTGATCAACGCCTTGAGAGAGAAGAAAATGCTCCGGGACACCATAATAATCTTCATGTCCGATAATGGGGGCGCTACAGTTGGTATCCATGCGAATAGTGGATCTAATTATCCCTTGAGAGGGGTAGGTTGAAGACGAAACTAAAAGTTTTAGGTTTAAATTTTAATTTCCTTTTTGTGTGATATTTCAGATGAAAAACTCGGCTTTTGAAGGGGCCACGAGATGTGTCGCCGCCATTTGGAGTCCCCTGATCAAGAAGCCGCAAAGAGTTCATAACGAGATGATGCACATCTCCGATTGGTTGCCGACTCTGTACTCAGCTGCAGGTAGGTTTTTAAAATACGTATATAAAGTCCAGTGGCGTCTTGTGAACGAATTTTACGTGGGAGGCTTTTATAGGTGTAAATAATCGCTGATATAAGTAAAAAAAAAAATTAATTACCAAACAAATACGAGGCTCACTTACATTGGTTAATATTTAAATCCAAGAGGGACGATGTATTTTCAGTCGGTTTTAATATATTTTTGTTTACTAACCCGTGATTGACAACTAAGACTTTCTTTAAAATAGCAATTTAAAAAGAAATTAGTAATTTTAAATTTCCAATGAGTTTTCTTTTTCTTAGTTCGCAAAATGCGTTACATCATAATATTTACGATAAAATCATACGCGTGATTAGTCACAATGACTGAATCTGTGATTGTCAAACATACATCGATGACATTACAGTTAAATTAGATAATTTATATCATGAATGGCTAAATATTAATATCAATACAATATATATATGCATGTGATACTGTAATATATTGCTATGAAAATATGTGTATTTAAACTAATTTAGAGTCATTTAAAACAGGTTTTAAAGCTTAATAAAGGAGTCATTTTAGGTTAACTTGCATACTCGGTTGTATAATCTGCAGGTCATTTTTAAATTGTTGGAATTTGACTAATAAAATAGACCATACTCGATCGAAATCCTAGTTTTGCGATTGTAGATACTATTTATTGTATTTTAGTTGTTAGTTCCAACTTACCTGCTTATCTGCTTCGGGAAATTCTTCTTCTTCGCGATATTTATATTTGGTAATAATAATCCGGTAAATCTAGGGTGAATAACAGTATCTTTATATCAGTTACTGGTTTTCCATTTTAATCTATGTTGATTATCTGGCAGCAGTAATAATCAAAACCAGATTACTGGTAATTTTAGTTTAAATGAGCATTCTTCCTACAGCCACGAAAGTGGACGGTTGTCATGTTCGCTGTTCCAATAATTTTACGACACACATTCCGAAATATCCCAGTTCCACATTGTTTTTTACCTAAAAAGCATGATACAAGAAAATAAGGTATGCTCATCTGAAAACCAAAACTCGTCTTTTTCGCGCATGGCCCTCAGATACGTCATCACTCGGACAATTGTTGTTGATGTATTTACCAAATTACTATATTTATTTTAACAACTTGTAGTTTATTTTTAAATCGATTAGAACACTTTATTTAGCTTTTATTTAATGTTTTGTGTCAGCTTATGCTTATAGTAGTTTCGATTTACGTGTATAGTGATTTTAGTTATAGTTCGTTTGTTATAACAGACGAGGTACTACGTGAGTCAGTTTGCTATACGTCACGACCGTGTTGCAATTTTCTGTTCGTCAAAACGTAAACAAATCGTTAGGTTATTTAACTGTCAAAGACTTTTGACAGGTGAATAAACAAACTCTTAAAAATAACATTTACCATTAATATCAGTGATGATTCGTTTTGAAAATCAGGATATAAAGTATATTAATCATGATAACAGTGGAAAAAATAACAAAGAAGCATGAGTGAGTACAACAAATTTAATCGGGACCATTATCGCTTAAAGTATTCACAGTAACGATTAGTATGCAAGTTTCTTCTCTATCCAAACCAGTCTCTCTGATTTACTACTTCTGAATTTTGTTTCCAATATGTTGTACACACAAAGTACGTCAAATTTCCAGACTAATTTAATTCAATCCGCTTTATACATTGTATGCATCCTCCGATCTGACATATTTCATCCATCGTTTCGTAACAAACTCCTTTTCTTTGAGAACAAATAATATCTACCACAACAATGTGTTATTCAACCATAGAAAAATCTTTTTCTTAAGAGCACTGTTCAAAATGTTATATGTCATATGTTAGTCTGAAAAATGTATGTGAAAGAACCACTTCTGCAAATGATATTTGTATATACTCACTGTTTTCGTACATGTCATAAATTGTGTTTTCAATAGCACATTGACAATGAGTAGGATAATCAATTTTTACAACATTTATTTCGTATGCATTTTCGTTTTGGATTAGTGGATGTAATTCCTCGTTTACTCATGGATAAAATTTTGCTTATGTTTGCAACATGAATGTTTAGAGCACTCATTACTCTCTGAAATCGAAATACTGTAAAGAATATGACATTAAAAATATATGGATTTTATACTCCTCGCACGAAAGTTAACGGGAGTAATGGCCAGTTGTTCTCGTGTTCTGCGTCGAAATACACGATTAACGAAACTCTTAACTCCTTCGACTGTTTACACAATGGTTTCGGTATGATTTAGTTGTAATAACTACTTATTTTAAATAAATATATACCAAGTATAAACGCAAATTCCACACTTAATGCAAATGCAGAATATAACCCTTTGACAGTTGACAGCTATAACTAATATGGTGGGAATACATTGGGCAGATGTGACAAGCATGCAATTTAAAACAGCAGGTAGCCAACATAGTATCTTTAATTGAACATGAATAAGTTATATGTTAGTTGGTTATTTTAATAATATGGTATTGCATGGCCCGAATTTGTAATGACGTACCTCGTCTTTTATAGTAAATGAACTATATATACAATAGACGTTTTCGATTGTACATAGCTGGTTAACCAATGAGTTCAAATCATGACGTGATAGGTAAGAACCGGGTATTAACAACAAGTTATCCGATCGAGTGTAAACGGTTAT
Organism: Protaetia brevitarsis; assembly: GCA_004143645.1. NCBI lineage: Eukaryota > Metazoa > Arthropoda > Insecta > Coleoptera > Scarabaeidae > Protaetia > Protaetia brevitarsis. The sequence continues at coordinate 528,493 of RXPK01000270.1, forward strand.
ACAGGTTTGGTTATAACTATTGTAGGTTATAACATTCGGCTTTATATTTTTCGAAAATACTAACGTTACACTAGCTTTTTTTTACGAATGTATAAAAGAAATTACTGAAAAGGAATATTTTGCGTCTTGCATTAGGCCTGTTGAACGATATCACACATTCTCCAAACAACAGTTTGAATGTTTTGCCTGTCATTTAAAAAATTGTGCATATAAAATTATTCCTTTATACGAAAGAGTAAGAATGAGAGAATACAGATTATTCGAAAACTGGGTTAATAGATATCTGGCGTATGATTTTTATATGCATTTTAGAATGCAGTCGATACATTTTCAGTGCTTAGTCCGTCTAGTACACTCAAATTTTACAAGAAAAAATATAGGCGGATGCATGGCAGTGCAATAGAAAATGTCTCTGATGAGGCTTTGTATTTAGCGAAAGGAAAGATAATTGCGTCTATTGCAGATCGCTTCAATGTTGCAAATTCAACAGCATGTGTATTAATAAATGAACTATTAGAATGTATTGTAAAACTATCAAGTAAGATAATTATTTGGCCTACGTCAGAGGAACCTACGTATTTCAGTAGCCACAAATCGCGGGGTTTCCTGGTAAACTTCAATTTTTTTTACTGATTTAGAATACGCACATATTCAGTAACGCAGTTGACGATATTAATTAAAATAATTAATATTAATGGAATGTCACTCATAAAAGATTATTCAATTAATAGTATAGTTGTAAAAGTTTCCTATATCGCATAAGCCGTATGTTTTTATTTCGCGGACTAATAATGGCCTCCTCAAAAAATTCATATCTATATAAAGTTATCATCTGCAAATGAAATTTTATTAAGAATAAATGTAAAACACATATCTTTATATTTACCGTGGATTAAATTATCTATAACTATACTATCAGTTTCTTCAAACTCAACATTTATATTATTAATTATAAATTTAAGCAATTTTTAATACTTTTTCTACGACTGATGAAAACTTAGGATTGACACCCGTTGCAAATAGCTGTAAACAGTAAGAAGAGGTTATGTATATTGCTAAAAACGTTTAATACCCAAGTCCCGACTCCGGTTAAAATGGTTCTACCAGGTTGGAACTGTGACGTCACGAAAAACACAAATCGAATACTATTGGTTATAACCGAATGATACCTGGTTAAAACCAATGTACACTCGAAAACGTCTAATATATATTGTAAAAATATACATTTATGTCATATATCAACTTATATCAAACCTTCTTCATAATTTATGCGCGGAATTAAAAATTAAAAATTTTAACTTCCCGACGTTTGTTCTGAAAAACCGAGCAAAATGTATAATAGATTTATTTGTTATTTTTCGGAGTTTGGGGAGGAGGAGAGCGAGGGAACGCTGTAGCGCATGAACCGTATAGCACAAGCCGCCACTGCTAAAATCACTTTTATTAAAATATTGACAGCAATCTTCTTCGATATGTACATATGTTTTCAATTCGAAATTTCCCCATCAGGTTTAAACAAAAGCGAATTGGGCGAAATCGACGGAATCGACATGTGGAAGGCGATCTCCGAAGACACCAAGAGCCCCCGTACGGAATTCGTCTACAACATCGACGACGAATGGAAGTACGGCGCCATCCGCAGAAACAAATGGAAATACATGTACGGCAGCTTCACCAGGAAAGATTTCTGGTACGGAGCTCCCGGCAACGACACCCACTACCACTACGACGTCAAAGAGATCTTAGAATCGAAAACGGCCACCTCCTTAGCCGGCGTCACCACCTACCAACAGATTCACGAGAAGCACAACAATTTCAAACGAAAACCTCTGACGCGATCCGATTATTCGGTGCAAATTCTGGACGAAGCGTTGGTGAGGAAGCTGCGTGAAGACGCCATCGTGAAATGTAAAGATAGGGAAGCTCTGAACGTCAAACCGGAACACCAGTGCAATCCGAACGACGCCCCATGCTTGTTCAACGTGAAAGACGATCCGTGCGAATTGATGACTTTAGCCAACGAGAATCCGTTGATTATGAGCATATTAGAGGACGCGTTGGCGCAGGTTAAAAAGACGATGGTGCCTCCGATAAACAAACCGCAGGATCCCAAAGCCGATCCTGCTTTATACAACGGCACTTGGACTAATTGGAACGATTTCGAAGATATACAACGGCAGAAGATTCCCTTCGATTCCCTCTCACCCTTAGCCATAGGTTTAATAGCGACTGCGTGTGTGGTATTCCTGATTATCATCGTGGTGTTAGTGGCGATAACGTTGAAGAGGAAACAACAACAAGAACAAGTTCAGAGATAGCGATATATTCTCTTCGTTGGAAGACGCTCGCGATCAACCCACCACGGAATTAACACTGAAGAGCTGCGAATTGACGCACATCCCTTATAGAGAGACTACGATAAAAAGGGGTCGGGAATGATTCGGAGCTGAGCGTAGTTAGAAAAGAAAAAAAAAAACGTTATGCGCTAAATAATGGAGTACTTGAACCAAAAAAAAACCAGTTTTAAATTATTATTTTCTCTGTGATTGTGATATTCTTAGGTTTTAAGGCGATTAGTTTTTGTAATTTAATACTGTATATACTGTAAATTCTATATTTTGTAGGATGTGTATATACTTTTATATTATAGAAATATGTTATTTAGGAAGAATGAAAAGATGTAATTAATTATAGGCAACCCGTAAAACTAGCCTGATGTTAGTGGAGTTGCATAAGTAAAAATTTTGATTTGATTTTAATTTAAGTTGAATTCAAGTTGAAATGTATTATTTCTATAGTATTATTATTTAATAATTAAATAATTAAAATTAAAAGCTGTTATTCTTTTCCTGAACCAAAAAAAAGAAAGAGCGAAAAGTGAATGCAAGCAACCAACAATACAATTTTCTTTTGACCGTGATATTAAATGATTAATCTTAAAATAGAAATAGTTGTTATACCAAATACAATATAAATATATATACGGGTGTTGTATAATGTGTATATACCTCTCTAATATACCTAACTAATATCAAACGCACACTCTTAATATATATATCGTTTAATTTTCTTCGGTTACAACAACTCTACTGTATATCACCATTATTATTCGTCTACCAACTTACATTACAAAAATATCAACGACAAAAACATCTAAAACATACAAGTTTTACAGATCAATTCTCCTAACACGGGTAAAGAATAGTTCCGCTGGCGTACTATAGATGTCCCAGCTAGGCTGATTTTAGAAAAGTGTACGACCAAACAAATATTAAACGTGATCTGACGTGATTAAACGTAAGTGGAATTTTCCATTGCACAAACACGTAAAAATATAAGATAACCGAAGCACGGTATATACCCTATCCTGTAGTTTCACGTCGGCGCCTTTGATGTTTTGTCTATCAATTTAAGAAAATTCGCGATGGCGTTTGGCGGCTATAATTGCAAAGTGGGTACGACAGGAACCTATATACTAGAACGGATTGACAATTGACTAAAATACTATTAATAAAGTTGTATATTAAAAACAATTAACTACAACAACTACTCTAAATGTTACTGTTAAAAATAAGGTTTATATGTTAGCAAAAAATAAGTAAAGATTAAAATAAATAACTACACCAAAGAATACTGGTAAGTAAACCTGGAAATAAGAAAATATATTGTGAAAGTACGCTTTCAATTACGGAATATTCTGTTAACAGCACAACATCAATGTCACCAATAACGTTGCTAACAACAGAATGGAACGTCTTCGTAGGTTTGTAAACAAATTTAAACAGTTTTAGCAGGTTTTAGTTACAATTTCACCCACCTATGCGACACCGCGAATTTCCTTGGACGCCATATTTGAAACCCATGTTACCGGCGATGTGAAATGAAATGAATATTAAAGGAGTCAAAATAAGTAGCAGTTTAGTAAATAAAACATAAACCAAAACACACATATTGGCTCAATGGATTAATATTCGTTTTATTATGAAATTAAAACATATTTTTGTGTTAAAGCGAAGCTACACACGGAATATTTGCTTTTATTTAATTCGTCAAATGCCTATTAACTTTTTCATAGCACATATTATTATATATATCTTTTTTGCTTTTAGTGGACTAGTAGGCATTTAAAATAATATCTTTGTTTCTTGATATACAAAATTATGTTTTTTTTTTTGCTAATTCTTGTCAATATATCTGCAGTTAACAGCGAAAGAACATTATCTTGCTAAAAACTGAAATAAAAATATCAGAAAACATTAAAAAAGTGTATCTATAAAATCTATAATTTTTTCTTTTTTTTTAAATTCACCCTCAGAAATACCATGATGTTTGAAAAATATAAGCTCATATTTGTTTCCAAAATTATTATTTACTGTTTTCAAAGGATAGTCGATGGCGTATCGAACAAGAATTTTTTTTATCACTTTGCTTAAAATGTAACTTAAAACATTACAGTACAAGTTTCAATCGCAGCCCAGTAAACAAAATTCAAATTTTCCGCAATTATATTTAGTAACTTCAACTTAAAGGTATTCAAATAACCAATAATGTAATACAAAATCGTAGGTAACTTCATGCTTTAATGTTTGAAGTTACTTTAAAATAACTGCGCGAAATTTGAATTGGTTTACTGGAAGGGTCTTTACAAAAAAAAAATATGCAACATATATATTATCTGTTACACTTTTAAGGTATTTTCCTCAATTTTGTTTTTATCAAAGTGTACCAATACAAGTACGCTAGCATCAGACATAAGCTTTTGTGGCTCTTGAACTTTTTCTGTTTCGTTGTTTGTAGAATCAATATAGAAAATTGTTGGACATTACATTATTATACATATCTTATAATGGTTAGAACTGTCAAACTATATATTTGTAACAAAAAAATTATAAAAAATAGAAAAACAGGAGAGAATTAGTAGAATTCAAATTTCCCGCATTTATTTCTAGGAAAGATTTTCATTTTTTTTTCGTTCGCTGCTTTTAGGAAATCTCAGATTGCCCTTGGAAATTAGACATAATACTAGAAAATTTTATAGGTATGCAACCAAGTGCAAATGGAAACTTTTTATAATAAATCATAAATTGGAATTTTTATAAATCATCAATAAAAATCATCGATACAGTGTATCTCTGTTTAGTACGTTAATTAAATAGCGATAAAGTATAATAGATGGACACATAAAGAACAACTCTCCTGTAAAATAACTTGGATAAATATAAATCGCAGAACTAACATCTAGCAACCGATCCTCAGACATCCACTTATTTATATGCCAGGGGTAGAATTCATATTTGCCGCGATTATTTATAGTTGCTGGTCAAGATTGTATGGTAATACAAAATCGTTGGTAATTCAGACTAGAATGTTTTAAGTTCCTTAAAATTATGGTGGGAAATTTTGAATTTTGCCAATAGGAATAGATTTCTGAATTACCCACAGCTGTAATACTCAAGTGCTTCCATATCAAGTACATAGTTCGCTTGGTCCACTGCTTATTTTCGTACGTCTCTTGTTCCGCCGCTTTTTAACTGCCCCCGCGAAGAAGCTACAGTGGCGCTGCTCTATAGTACGCCAACGGAACTATACGTCTTTGACCATATGTATACTAGTATTAATTCAGAGCGAGGTGGATTTCAGGCAGCGACATACAAGGGACGCATGTTTCTCTCTTGATAAAGGTATATGTAAACGGGCACTTGACTATTTGTACTGCTAGCTGGTAGAAGGGGAAGAACATCACAGGCGATACTCCAATAGCAGCGCAGCGGGCTCAGATGTTCTATCGTGCGATAGACGATGAAATATAATTACATGCAAAAGACAGTGGCGTCCTAACGTTTTTGTTAGCGCTGTTGTATATTAAAATTAAAAAAGTTGTTTTTAAATTATATATCGTACAATACGCAGTTTATTTAATTTCTAGTTGCAGTAACGTGATACTTTTAGTAATTTTAGATTTTCTATAATAGTAAATTACTGCAAAAGCTGTATTTCATTAACACTACGCACTAGTGCAATTTAAAATAAAGTAAATAATATTAAAGGCATGCGTGTGTAATTACAGACGTTATTTTAATAAAAGGAAAGAGTTTACTTGTGAATTTGTTTCTATTGACGTCCAGATATAATATGATATAAAAATAGAAATCTAAAACCTTTAGCAAGAAAAGCCGAAGGGGATGGCAAAAGAATTATAACTGAAAATGTACTTTGAAACATAAAGAATAAGTAAGTTACGAAGTAGAAAATGTAAGAAATGCCTAGAAAATATCTATAAATAATAATCGCTTTATTATTTATATATATTCCTTATATATTATTATTCGCAAATCGCAAGGAAAAAGGAACTCTTTTATAGCCAAATATATGAAAGTAATACGTACAACGATTCTCAACAAAAGACTACGATTACACGAGCACTGAATAGTACTGACCACTACAAAGTTTACTGTCATTTATTATTGATTTAAAAATAATAGAAAATTCTTTCAAGCTGAACTATGTATATTAAAGTAATTTTAATATTATATGTAATATGTATGTAGCTTAAAGTTTGGTGAAGGAACTTCAAGTTTCTGTTACTAAACACTTCTTCTTTTGGTATAATTGTATTTCTAACAGTAACCGCATGATACCTATATGCATGTATGTATATGAAACAATTCTCAACAAAAAACAAAATGCAGCAACCGTCACACGTATGTAAACGTCGTACCGACACAGGGCAAGCCTAGTCGGCACGATGCGGGCACATTACGGGCGTCCGCCTCTGCCTTGGATGATGTAATGCCAGTTCGCCCGAAATTGTCCTCCCCCTGAGTATTATATTTGGTTATACTTTACGAAACGTAATGAAGTATAGTAATTAATAGAGTTGGGCAAATTTTCCGGCACGGCAGGTACGTATTCAGAACGTGCGCTCCAACTCATGTACTCCAATTAAGCAGATGAACCGTAGAGTTGCAAGGCAGTAACAACAGTGCCCGTTTTTCTTATAAAATGTTAAAGAAATATTTTATTTAAATATGCAGTGATATAAAATGCGAATGCATCGCACGGTGGCCCGTTTGTCCGATTTGGTCCCCAAGGAAAATGTACACAACTCTATATCACTTATGTTTTATAAATACATACTAAATTACAATAATACGATTGATCTGCTTTATTTATATTACATTATTTGAAGCCAGCGTCGCAATACGTATCTGCTCCGCCGAACGATTGCCCAACTCTAGTAATTAACACAGTAAATAGAAGTCTTCTTTTACTTAAATTTTATCTTAAAAATGTTTTTTCTGATATGTATTATTCAACAATTGCATGAAACAATATTTTTTCTTAAATTTGCAACACAAAAAGAAAATAATAGATATTCATTATCTATTATTTTCTGAGAAAGATGAAATCGGTATCAATTATTCATTAATTGATACCGATTTCATCTTATCAAGGCAACCCAAAATACACTTATGACGCTAAATAGGTTGCCTACTGATAAGAACTTGAATTAAAATTTATTTCAGAATTTATCGCGTTAATTACAGTTAATAACATTTATTTAAAAAATAATAAAGAATCAATTAATTTAATTAATACTAATAAAACAAAAATAAGCAGCGTTAAAACAAAATAATTGATATTTAGGTACATAAAAAATGCTTATTGCCGATACAAATTTATAAAAATAGGCAACCAATAACTCAAATTGCAGCAGGAAACACATATAATTCATTTTAAAAATGGATGTTTGTTTTTTATTTTTAAAATTTATTATTTTTATCATGTAACATTATTTAAGAGCTAAAATTAAAGCAGAATATTATTTTATTTTACCATATCAACGTGAATTGAAATTTCATTAAAAATTACAGACAACCCAATATACAGATGTAACGTTAATAAAGTTGCATATCTTAAACTTAAATTATTTAAATTAAATAGACTTCTATAATCTGTTAAAAATTGCATATAATCTTTTCTTTAATGATTAATAAGAATTATAATGATAAAAAAGGAAACCTAGTTCTATCGTATAGGAGTATATAATTTAGGTATATATTCTAAATTGATATACTTAGTAAAGCCTATAAATATAAGAATTTCAATTTTCAAATTACGTGCGCCAATGGAATCATATGTTTTACGTATTTAAAAATAAGGAGATTCCGCGTATGTCAGTTCCCCAGTGACTCACATACTCACATGAGCAAACATACATTGTTTACAATCAATTCAAACGATGATACTGGGAATACACAAGCAATTATAAATTAATGATGTTGTCGTCGTTCGATAAAACCCTTCACAGCACTCATTAGGTAAGCGTAAATCGAAATGTTTGGGTTTCCACGGGCTTAATTTCGAAATTCTTCTTTCGCTTACATACGATGTATTATTATTACCTGTTGCCTATTTTCCGAGTTTTTTTTTTAGGATTAGGATGCAGTTGAAGACGTACGCGATAACAATTAGCATCGCTTGCCTAGCATGTATTATATACTCACCAATATGCTTATCGCTGTGGTGGTTCAGCTGTTTAAATGTTCTTATCATCCTTTTCGGCTTAATGATTATAGTATGGATACACATCTTGCTTTCCTCACGTCATAAGGGCATACTAGGACTTGAACGGGTACAACGGGAGTTAGAAGTGTTCCGTAATAATCTTATGGTATATGGACTGTTATAACCTCTATCGAAATGATGTGGAATTTCTATTTCAGCACGATTACGATTTACTGAAGACTAAATCACCACAAAATCATCTACCGATTGTGTTTGGACGTACTTTAGATAGTTTATTGCAGCAATTATTAGATTATTTCATACGTGATTACATTTATTATTACTTTAAGGAATATGCATATAAACCCGAGTTATCACGAGACAGCATCAAGTAAGTGGAATTTTAGCCATTATGTACAGACTTTGTTAATTTATTTGTGATGGATCTTAAGGGAAGATATATGGGGTGCCATTGAAATATTACACGAGAGACTCTCCAGGATAGATCATGCTAAATTGATCGCTTACGATATGGTATTGAAGATTACAAGTCATTTTGAAAGGATACGTGATGCTAAAATTGTAGTGTAAGTGTTTTTTTTTAAATAGTTTTTAATATGATAATCGGGGAGTATACTAACAGTAACATAATCCATTTGTTTTATGATTTTGACATTTGACAGCAAAGTGACAGGTGTTAAAACTTTTTTAAAAACATTGGGAAACGCAATGTTGCCAAGTTACTTGTCCAATTTTAAATTTGGCAGTGAAGTGACAGTTGTTAGTTATAGCTATTTGCAAAATTTTCAAGATTTCTGAGTATTTTTTGTGTTTTAAATTAGCTGGCTGTTATACTTTTAACATTTACATGTTAAGAGCATAACAATAAGCTTGTTAAAGGAGTGCAAGTTTAACTTTTCATATTGGAATCTGTAATGTTATTATGATTAGAAAATATCGTTTAATTGCTATAATTTTGGATGAAAAGTTTTTTTTTAAATTTAAATGCCATTTAATGTGTGATCTCGTAGCAGTTATGACTCTTTTCAAAAACGTTGGGTAAAGCACTGTTACTAAACTATATAAAAAGATAACCATATACCTCAAATCAAAATGTTTGATTTCGAGTTTATCAGCAGTTTTTAAAAATTATAAGTAAGAATTTTTTTGTTGTTTTTTAAACAGAATACACTCTAATTGTATTCTAAATTTTACACTAAAATAAAATGTTTTTTTTTTAAGTGAAAGTTATAACTTTTTAAAAAACATTGGGTAATGCAACGTTGCCAAGGAATTTAAAGATTGTTTACTTTTAATTGGGTAATTTTACACTAAAAAAATATATTTTACATTACAATCATGTTTGATGAACGATCACAGCGAACTGACACTTGTTATAACTTTTCTAAAAACATTGAGTAATGTAATGCTGCCAAGTTACTTTTATTGAAATGATTTTTTTTAATTCAATTGGGAATTTTTAGTGCAGACAGCGATCATTACCCTTTATTTAAATTATCCCACATCTCCTATCGAAGCAAAAAGAAATTGAATATTTAAGAAGTGTTAGTGAATTACTAATGATGTTTTTATTACCTCGAGGATATCTATTATCTCCAGCAAAATATTTCGTACGCGAAGTATTGGCTTGTAAAGGTAAATTCCAATAATCAAAATCAGCCTCATCGGATGATGACAACGATTCCCCATTTCAGTACTTTACCCATTGATTGACAATATCACGGACCCTGATTGCTTCAATCAGAACGTCCTAACCTACATCGAAGCCCAGAAAGTCACCGCTGCGATACACAGGAAGACTTTCGAGTACGCGAACAGTTTCGAGGACTTCCTAAAATTGATACAGAAATCGAACGATATAGAATTACTTAAACGATTCAGGTGACAAATCAATTTCTCTCCCATTCTTTTGATTAATTCGATTGAACCTTGAAGATATGACATCGTAACGAAAATAATGCAAGCGACAACTTTGCAAAACCTTAAACGTGCGAAGGGTGTAGATCCGGATATGGAAAAAGGTGGCAGCGGGACCGGCATTAACAAGTCAGAGATCAACGCAGCGAAGAAATTGAAACGGTACATCACTCAGTTGACTTTTGCTAAGAAAGAATGTGAGAAGAGGCTCGGTGAACTTGGATGGGATGTCGGATATCAATATCAGGAAGAAAAAGTGTTTGTGTTCGATGTTTTCGATTCTGACGTGACATAAATTTGTTTTTTAGGTGTTGCCGTTATCATCTATATTAGATATGGTGCTCGGTCGCAGGTATTTATCTCAATTCTTAGAAACGGTTGCTAGTCAGGGCCTAGTCGGTTACTATACGACTGTGGAGGAATTGAAATTGGCACAACGAAAAAATTGGCATCAAATCGGTGCTGAGATATTTTATACTTATATCAGAAATCCTACGGGGGAGATTAAAGTCGATAAAAGTACTAAGAAGCGCATGGAAGCGTTTTTATTAGGTTAGTTACAATATTTTTTCTTTATTAGTTTTTCTTTATATATTTTTTTCTTTCTTTATTTTTTTGTATTTTCTTTTTAATGACAGATGAATTAAACCATTGTTTATACAGTGTGTTAAAAAAAGGTTGTCGAATATTTTACCCAATTGTAGTACTGGTGGAAATAAGCAAAAAAGTCTTAGTCAACATGGGTCCGCAATTCAACTGTTTTTGACATATAGTCGATTGCATATTGTTTTAGTAGGATAAAAATTTTCAAAGAAATTCTGATCGCAATGTAAATTAAACAAATGTTTATTTAAAGTAAAACTAAAGAAATTGTTCTACATGTCCACCGTTCATTTCTAAGCACGCTTCACACCTTCTTATGAAAGATCGACGCAATCTTTCGCAAATTCCTGGAGTCCTCCGAATTTCCTCGCAACAATTTACGATTCGTTGCCTGAGTTCTTCCAAATTGTTTACAGATCGTGCGTACACTAATTGTTTTAGATGCCCCCAAACATAGAAGTCTAGAGGTGTCAGGTCAGGGGACCTAGGAGGCCATGCAGTTGGTCCACCCCGTCCTATCCATCTCTCGTTGTAATCTTGATTTAAGAAATTTCTAACTACGATGGGAAAATGCGCAGGAGATCCAACGTGCATAAACCACATATTTAATCTGTTAAAAAGTGGCACGTCTTCCCACAAAACGGGTAATTCATTTCTTAAAAAATCCAAGTATACTTGTCCCGTTAAACGATTATGGAGAAATACTGGACGAATTAAATAGTCTCCAAAAATAGCAAGCTAAACATTTAGCGAAAAACGGTTTTGGTGATGCAGTTCAACAACAGCATGGGGATTTTGATCTGCCCAGACGTTGATTGTTATGGAAAATTGAATATTCCGTCTCTTGTAAACCAGCCTCGTCACTAAATAAAATCTGAGTCGCAAAATTAGGAGTTTCTGCCAGCTTTCGTAAAACCCAATGACAAAAAACCCTACGTGCATCATAATCGAGAGGAGCAAGAACTTGCACGCGTTGAATGTGGTAGGGATAGAGCTGCTGTTCCCGCAGAATTCTCCAAATGAGAGGATGACTGACGTTCAGTTCTGCGGCAAGTCTTCGGGTGCTAATATTTGGGTTGTCTTCTACCCGTCTCAAAATATCTAATTCTACTGCGGGAGAAGAAACTGATCTAGGTCTACCAGAACCACCATTAATTTTAAATGAACCAGTTTCGGACAGCCGGATATGAAGTCTTGAGAAAATCTTATCACTCGGTAACAACCGATTTGGAAATTCTTCGGCATACATACGCCGTGCTTCAGTGGCATTACCATTCGCACGACCGTACATAAAATGCATATCGGCCATTTCTGCATTTGTGTACTTAAATGATAAATAATCTGACGACAGATGTCTGACAGAACTAATTTTAAGTCACAATCAGTTGTTTGACAAAGAGAACTATTCTCAAAACCGAAAAAATGTTTTTTTTTTATTTTAAAATATGCAATCGACTATATGTCAAAAACAGTTGAATTGCGGACCCATGTTGACTAAGACTTTTTTGTTTATTACCACCAGTACTATAATTGGGTAAAATATCCGACAACCTTTTTTTAACACACTGTATACATACTAGTTAGTCAACCTTATGGACAAAATAGTTAACGGATTTTTGAACATTTTGGACAAAAGCGGTAGATGGCAGCACGGCGTTGGTGCCCATCTCGATTTAAATATAAGCTTTATAGTTAGACTACTACATACAAGATGGCCCTCTTACGTGTCGGCAAAATATATTTAATTGCAATAGCATTGCAAGGTCCGGGGAAAAGAGAGGGTGGATAGGCGATGACGCTGTGATGACTCGCCACGCGATAATTCTCGTGTTTACATTGAAATGTTTGTTTTATTAGGAAGAATAAATATTTAGTATGATAATATATAATCGTTATTTTTTTACCATTTTACTTTACTTTTTTTTAGTTTCTAATTTAATGTTATGCTCTATATATGTGTGTAGTTCTAAGTTTTGTGTTATATTTATATAATATTTTTTATTTGATTTACTTATGTTTACTATTGCATAATAGTAGAAATTCGTTTTTCATTATAAAAATAAATATGTAGTTTGGGAGTACAAATCGCCATTTAGAGCATGATTTGTGCGTGTTTTTTGTTTAGAGCAAGCAAATCCAGATCACAAAGAGGTTCCTCTTTCTGTTCGCGATTCGATGTCCGAGCAATTACGAGCAATTTGTGCAACATAACCTAATCGCACTAACATCGTGTTGTAAACTGTCGTTTGTAAATGTAATCCGATTTATACCTGCATCAAATATGCCCGATATGGATAATATAATGATACCAATGTGATTGATGTAAAGAACGATCATTATATTTTAAAAACTTCACTTGGTAGGTACATAAATACTAGTATATGATGCATTTTTATTGTAGTCTACATTCATTAGTTTGAAAAGTTACTTTTACTTTTCCTATTCATAATAGCTGTGACAATTTGACAATAGTAAATAATAAAATTAAGGTTATATTGCAATCGAGCGCGTTTGTTTGTACCATCTTTAAATCCAACTCTGAGACGCTCTCAAGTTACTCTGATGACGTCAGTAGATACTGCTCCAAGCACACAAATAAACATAGCTATTAAAAACAGCATACATGATGACGCGTTCGCGCTCTTTCTCTTGATTGGCTGAAAAGTTACGATGTAACCTTGTATATATAGATGTTGCCCCAAAGGTTACCTCGTAACTTTTCAGCCGCTCAAGAGAAAGAGCGCGAATGCGTCATCATGTATGGTGTTTTTAATAAGTAAAGTGGTGCATATATGTAAAAATAAATGGCGATTTGTACCCCCAAACTACATATTTATTCATTATATAAAAAACGAATTTCTATTATTATGTAATAGTAAACATAAGTAAATCAAATAAAAAATGTTTTGTGAATATAAGAAAACTATATACATAGAGTACCTATACATTAAATTAGAACTAAGAAAAAGTCAAAAAGTAAAGTAAAATGGTACATACATCTAAAAAAAATAACGATTTATAGTAGGCTACATTTTAAATTTCAAATTTCCCGCCTTTACACCAGCTGAAGTTAGCGATAGTACCGCTATACACGGGAGAAGCCAATATAGCAATAGGAGAGAGGAGGAGAAGAAGGTTTTCGTATATACGTTCGAACGAAAAAACCGCGTTTTATTAAAATTTTAAATATAAAAAGGCCATCGAACTACAGATTATATATTATCAAACTAAATACTTATTCTTTTTAATAAAACAAACATTTTCTAATTATTATATAATCATAAGCATAAGTAAATTAAGTTAACAAAACAACTTATTAATTTAAAAACTAAGAAAATAAAAATTGAGAAGTAGGTTTATGTTTTTTTTCTCGGCAAATTTTCGTCCTTTTAGATTTAACTTTTCTCTTTTCAGTGATTTTTGTTTTAAGTTTAAATATTTTATTCTTAAAAGAAAAACTTCAATTTGGAAAATTGTTCAATTAATGTTTTGTCAACAAGAACGTGCCTTGCAATATACTTTCAATTTCTTTATATTTATAACAGAATACCTCAGAATTCTAATCGTCTAATGTAAATAAACACGAGAATTATCGCGAGGTGCGTCATCACAGCGTCACATGCATCCACTCTCCCTTTCCCCCAGGCCACACAAATCGCCAATGCCAGTAAATCACCGATACGGATTCCGTCGTTTCCGCAGATGGATAAAACACAGAAATCTGTCTCTCACTCTGACCGAGATACCTGTTATATTTATCACGTTTTCAAATCAATTTACATTCACCGATAGAGTGCACCACTTCCCTGAGCAATACTTTATTTTTCCGAAAATGCATTACGTTGACTAACTAGATATACTTAAACAATGATTAAACACTTAATATAGTTTACTTTATTACAATTCATAATATCGATAGGTGACAAGGGACCAGAAGTATTCTACGAAGTACAACAACAAGTCGTGCAAATCATCGAAGACAAATATTACCAACCGTTCATCAACAGTGAATTTTACAAACAGATGTTGATCGCAATCGAAAGCGAAGACGTCACCGAAGTAGATGGTAGCGGACCTTCGGAAGAAGGAAGATCTGGTTCGGGGGATTCCACAGCGCAGGACAACAGTTTACACGTCGGTGACCATTCGAACTATGCCAGGAGGAAATTGGATCAATTACAAGAGAAACTGAACAATAAAATGCAAGTAAGTCCCCAATTCCGATGTAACCGATGCCTGTCAACGGCAAAATTGATTTTCCTAAGGCTTTACAAGCGTTAAAATCTTCATTAAAACCGGAGTCACGTGTATTAGGCATCTTGGAGAAGGAAGTCGAGTGGTTGCAGGGTGAACGAAGACAATTGGAAGCGCACTTGATCAGAACGGAGATATGGGGGGAGAATTTGGGGAAATGGAGGGCGGTCGTGCAAACTGCTGAGGTTAGTATAATAAAAGAAAAAACAATGTTTATGTTTCTGCATTTTTATTTAATTTTTAATTTGACAGTAAAATCGACAGACTTCGTTAAAAACATTGCCTAAACTCACATTACCATGTTATTTGTCTTTTTAGAAACATATCCTAACTCTTTCTAATACAAATATATGAATCATCAATTTCCTATTTATATTTATACTAACTCTTTCTGTTTCTAATTTGCAACCTTACAAAAAAAAAAACAATATTCTCTTCTAGATTTGACAGAAAAGTGACAGCTGTCATAACTGTTCCAGAAATAAAGGCTAAAGCCACGTTGCCTTGCTATTAGTCTTACATATTTAGCTGCTATGTTTATAATTTGCTGCTTTCTAAAAAAAATATATTTTTTAAAACAATATTCCATTTTAGCTTTCACAACAAAGTGGCGGTTATTATAAATTTAATTTTTAATTTGACAGTAAAATTCACAGTATTATAACTTCGTTAAAAACATTGCCTAAAGTCACATTATCATGTTATTTGTCTTTTTAGAAACATACCCTAACTGTTTCTATTTCTAATTTGCAACCTTACAAAAAAAAAAAAAAACAATATTCTCTTCTAGATTTGACAGAAAAGTGACAGCTGTCATAACTGTTTCAGAAATAAAGGCTGAAGCCACGTTGCCATGCTATTAGTCTTTCTAGAAACATATTTAGCTGCTATGTTTATAATTTGCTACTTTCTAAAAAAAATATATTTTTTAAAACAATATTCCATTTTAGCTTTCACAACAAAGTGGCGGTTTTTATAAATTTAATTTTTAATTTGACAGTAAAATCCACAGTATTATAACTTCGTTAAAAACATTGCCTAAAGTCACATTACCATGTTATTTGTCTTTTTAGAAACATATCCCAACTCTTTCTGTTTCTAATTTGCAACCTTACAAAAAAAAACAACAATATTCTCTTTTAGATTTGACATAAAAGTGACAGCTGTCATAACTGTTCCAGAAATAAAGGCTAAAGCCACGTTGCCTTGCTATTAGTCTTTCTAGAAACATATTTAGCTGTTATGTTTCTAATTTGCTGCTTTATAAGAAAAATATATTTCTTAAAACAATATTCCATTTTAAGTTTGAGAACAAATGACAGTTATTATAACTTGTGGGCTGAAATAATGCTGGCAAGATATTTGTCGTTTTATAATCATACTTATTGCATTATATTGTATTTTTAACATTTTAACAGTTTTATATTAACAAAATATTTTTTGAAATAATCTATTATAGATTTGACACCAAAGTGACAGTTATTCTACAACTTTTCTAAAAATATTAAGTAAATTAACGTTGGAAAACTATTTGTCTTATTTTTGACGTGGTTTTAAACTAAAAAAAAAAATTGAGTACAATGTTTCATTTCAGGTTTGACAGGAAGCTACTATGAAATTTATATAATCTTTTTTTATATTAAGGTTAGCAAAGTTTTTGCTTTTTAAAAATCATGATAACTATTGCATTTTTAATCTACAGTTTTGCACTAAAACAACGTTTTTTTTGAAATAATATCCTACTTTAGGTTTGACAACAGAGTGACAGTTATTACAACTTTTTCAAAAATATTGGGTAAAACAATGTTGACAAGATATTTATCGTTTTAAAATCATACTTATCTATTGTATTTTTAACGTTCAGCTCATATTAAAAACTATTTTGTTTTAAATAATGTTCTATTGTAGATTTGACAGCAAAGTGACAGTTATTCTAAAATTTTTCTAAAAATATTGGGTAAACCAACGTTGGAAAGCTATTTATATTCTTAAATATTTTTAATGTGTTCTAAACTAAAAGAAAAATATTTGTTATTATAATGTGCCATTTCAGATTTGACAGCAAAGCTGCGATTGTTTTAATTTTTTTTTTTTGAGTAACGGAATAGCAATGTTGGTAAAGTGTTTGTCGTTTTAAATACTTTAGTGTGTAGCTCTACACTGTAAACGAAAATATTAAAAAAAAATAATGTTTTATCTTAGACTATTTGACAACAAGTGACACTTTTTATAACCTTTTCAAAATATTGGGTAAAGCCATCTTGCTAAGTTATTTGTCTGTTTAAAAAACGTACATGATTTTATTTTTTTTTATCATGTGAATCTTGAACTAAAGAAAAATACTCTCTAATTTAAATTTGACCGCAAAATTACAGTTACTATTAAAAACATTAACTAAAACCCGGTTGCCAAAGTCTTATTAAATGCTCAGTTTAAGCGTTATATTTTTAATGCACAGACTTACATTAAAAAGAAGTATTTGTCAAACAAAATGTTCTATCTTAACTTTGATGGCAAAAGGAAGTTGCTGTAACTTTTCTAAAAACATTGGGTGATACCGCATTGTTGTTTGAATTACTACTTCATATACTTCCTTCAGTCTGAAATAACTTAAACATACCTATTAAGGCGTTATTATTAATTCATTCAAGGTCATCGATGAGAAAGAAACATTAGTATTCGTAATCATAGTCGATATGATAGAAAATGAAGCTGTCGAAGGTGAAGAAGAGATCAGTTCAGGCTGGGTCGTTTCCAGAACTCTAACGCAGTTCCAGGAACTGCACAGAAAACTACGCCCTCTCTCTTCCAACCTTAAAAACATGGAATTGCCGTCACAATCTTTCAAATTCCTATTCGGGAAGAGTGACAAGCATTCGTTAGAGAAAGCAAAAGCTCAGATACAAAAATATCTACAGGTATTTGATGAGGAAAACCGATATGCTATGCACATGCAATAAAACTTCTCCTTAGTTTATTTTAGAAGAAGATCGTTTGAATCAGAGCGAAGCTATTTACGCCTTCCTCAGTCCTAGTTCGGAACACTTGAAGCAGACGACATCTTCGACGAAGAAGTCGAAATTCTCCTTTTCGACACTATTCAAAAGGTTAGATTTTATTCGGATTAATCCATCTCATCCCAGTGGTGCGTTTGCGCACCACATTTTCAAATTTTCTTTTCCAACACTAAGCGGTATTAATATTTCATTTGCGGCTCAAAATGTGTTACACAGTTTCTATTATATTTGGAAAAAACAAACCTGCTCATATAGTATGGATGTTATGAAGTTTTATTTTCGCTTAAAAAGAACATAAAAAATCAGTTAGTAACACGGGGTCAATCAATAGTGAAAAAAACACTATTTGCAAATGGGATTTACAATTTTTGCTTATGTACGCGTAATGTCTTTTAGTATACCGTTATTAAGCATAAATTATTTTTCTATTAGAATGAATAATAACAAAATTTTTACAACAAATAGTTGAGCGGTGCATTTATGCCCCACTGGTGTGATTCAATATTTTTGAAACACATTGTAACACGATTTCGATATGTAATATAAGAACTTAGATTAGGCATATACGTTATTATTATAGCTTTTATTACTTATTTTATATATTTGGCTTCAAAAAAACAACATTTAGCTCCATCGACCTCAATTTCCACTTTGTCTGCGCCAAAATGATAAATGTGCTAAACTAAGACCATATTTAGACATAATCAATAAAAAAAAAATACAGTGGAGAATATTTACTAACAACCTTTCAATTGATGAACGAATGGTGTTATATTTTGGTAGGCATTCTTGCAAAATGTTTATCAAAGGAAAGCCAGTAAGGTTTGGCTTCAAGATTTAGTACCTCTGTTCCTCTGATGGATATTTGTTTTATTCATTACCGTATGCAGGAGCTAGTGGTAGCAAACATTCTGAGTTAGGTCTTGGTATTTAAAAAAGAAAGGTTTCTTCGCCACAGGTACAATCAGAGAAAACAGAATACAGAACTCTCCACTAGAACATCCAAAAATATTTTCTAAGCGTGAGAGGGGTTCCTATGAGTCGGCATATGATTCTAATACCAAAATTTCTCTTGTGCGCCGGAGCGACAATTCTACTATTACCATTTGCAGCAATGCTATAAATGTACAGCCAACAAATCGCATGAAGTGATACAATAGGAAAGAGAAAAAGGACACATATGTAATTCAACCTCATGCCATTGCTGAATGTAGTAAGTATATGGGTGGGGTTGACCTACATGACAATGTAATTGCAAGCTATAGATGCAGGATTTTAGGGAAAAAGTGGTAGTACAATTGTTAATGCCTGGAAATTGTATAACATCGCCAACGATACTAAAATATTACATCTAGATTTTAAATCGTATATAGCTTTATATCTTCTAAAAATCGAAAAAACCTACGTCTCATAAAATGTTTCTCCCACAATTGATGAATTTCGCTACGATCAGCATGAACATACTATCGTACCGCATGAGTGTAAAGCAAGAAAAAGGTGCAGGGTATGTCATAAAACATACTATTTACATCTGCGAAAAGTGCAATGTACATTTACATGTAACTTGTTTTAGGGAGTTTCACAAAAAATAATTCTTTTTCGTTAGCGGTACTTCCCAGTGGTGCATTTATGCACCAGTCAGAAATATTAAAAAATTATAATATTTTATTTTTTGTTCAAGCTTAGTCGGATATTCGGCAATTTAGTCCAATTTCGCACATACTTTGGCATTTTTTATTGTCAATTTGGTTTTATTTTATTTTTTATGTTACACTTTGTATCATCGGCTTCTACCAATGGTGCACATACGCTACCAGCATGTTTTTTTGTGTTCTGTTTTTTTTTTTTTTTGCAAACTACTAATCTATTAGCCGCATTAATAAAGTTATTTAAACCTATTTTTTTTTTATTTTGTTTTACACTCCGTGGGATGATATGGGTTACACATCGATTCAATTTTATTCATTCCGCAGTAACAGCAATAGCGAAAACACCTCGAAAGAAACCGCTTACTTAAGAGAGAACGAAGACGAAGACATATCTCAATATCTCGACGGAAGCAATAGCGTGGATACTAACGATTTCAAGTTCAACGGAGTATCTGGCAAAATCGTAGATGATGGGAAAGATTCCATAGCTGAACCTCTGTACTCCTTGATGAGTGAGATCTTCGATATGCGTGGCCTTTTCAAGTACCTCCGCAAGACCCTAATAGCTTTCGTGCAGATCACTTACGGTAGGACTATAAATCGACAGATCTACGACACGATATCCTGGTGTTTCTCCGAACAAATGCTGCATTATTACATAACGTTGGTGGTGAAATCCTGGTGGCCGGCCGGAGTGCTCGCAGCACCTAAACAAGAACGTAGCGAAGAGATGAAGAAACACACTGCTCGAGAAGCGAGGGAGCAGTTTATAAATAACGTACCTGAAGTATTGATTACGTTAGTCGGTGCGAACGCTGCTAGAAACGGGCTAAGAAGATATTCAATACTCTACAGAATAAAATGATGAACAAGCAATTATTTTATGTGAGTAAATTTTTTTAAAGACTTATCGATTATTTAATTTGTTTTTATTTTTCCATTTTAATAGGATCTCCTTGAGACGATTATGATCGAAACGTTCCCCGAATTGAATCTTAATACATAGTAGGTTACGATAAGAGAAAAAGTATTAATTCATTAACACGTTTTACAAAGAATTATATATTGATTATCGGTGATCAAAACAGTATTATTAAGTTTGTTTACTTTTTGACTTAGTCTTCCGAAGATTTTAAGTTTCCGACCTAACTCTTAGAGAATCTTTGTATTGTTATAGAAATGTAATTTCTTTGTAGGTAAAATATTATAATGTTTCTGCAAGCAAAATTATAGATTTCAAGAACTAATCGCTCAAATTTTGACTAATTATTACGCATTATATAACGTGTGTAGCAAAAGCTATACGCAGCGACATTCTTCCTTCGTTTCTGAATCTAAAATCTAAATGGTAAAATATTGTACTATGCTTCATGCGTCTTCAGGAGCCACTTGAAAGTAACATACATTTGGCAACACTGTAGTCGCATACTACCGTAATGGTAGTTACAATACTTGTCAAAATTGACAGGCCAGAATTACAAATGACAAATTGGATAACACAAATGATACGTAGGGAAAAGCAATAAGAAAGCTTTATTAAAACAGAATTAGTAGTTTTGATTTTTCGAACGCATCTCTTGTAATAAATTAGCGACACTATTACCTACGCATATGTTCAAATTGATATCCGTCTGTTTGTAAACACATTTGCAATCTACGAGGTATTGTCTGTATTACTTGTTCAAGCCTTTCCGGTGTAATTTCTAATACTGCCGCGTTAATTCGTCCTATAACTTCGTCAGCGTCTTGTGGAGGTGTTTTGCGTAAACTTTCACCTTTATGAAACCCCAAACAAAAAAGTCTAAAGGATTTAAATCGGGAGATCTTGCAGGCCATAAGATAGGACCACCGCGACCAATCCACCTGTTAGGGAAGTGTTCATCCAACCACTCTCTCACATTACGAGAAAAATGCGCCGGAGCTCCATCATGCATGTAAAACATGTTACGGCGTATATTCAATGGCATCTCGTCAATAACTTGTTCTAATACATTTAATACCGTTGGCATCAAGTCGATTTGGCAGATAGATTGGCCCAACGACACGGTGATTTATTATACCCCAGCCAAACATTAACTGAAAACTTTCTTTGGTGACCGTATTCCCGAAACGCATGAGGATTTTTATCTGCCCAATGGTGAAAATTATGGGTATTGAGTACACCATCTCTGGTAAACATAGACTCGTCGGTCCAAAGAACACCTCTTAAAAAGTCGCCATCTTCTCGAATCCTATTTAAGATACTATGACAAAAGTTTAAACGGTGTATGTTATCGTTTTCATAGAACGGCTGCACCTTAGTTATATGGTATGGATAAAGAAGGTTTTCACATAGAACCAAATGAACGGTCTTATTACTTCGGATATTGAATGTGGACGCCAACTGTCGAGTACTGACGGAGGGATCTTCATGTACTGAGTCTAGAATTTCCTCTTCCAGTTGTAATGTACGCCGTTGTCTAGGTCGACCAGCGTTGGCATTTCTTTTCTTAAACGAACCAGTTTCACGTAGACGTTGGTCCAGCCGTCGAAATACGTTTCCGGTAGGATGTCTCCGGTTTGGAAAACGTACGCGATATTCCTGTTCTGCCATGTTAGCATTTCCATTACAAAAACCATATACCATATACATATCGGCATATTCATTAAATGTAAAAACCATTGTAAATAAACAAAACAAATAATACGAGAACGATAAAAACACTGAAATAGAAAAACTAATCAAGAGAATACGAGTAATCACGAAAAAGAGCAGAGCTTGCATAAAATTGAACACTTCAGATTAATGTCAAAATTTGACAGTAATGGTTTTGATTGAAATCAAATTAGAATACAAAGTAATTGTCCTACAATGTTGCCAAATGTGTTTTTTTGAGAGGATGCTTATGAAGAAATGTTGAAACCAGGCTCTAAAATCAAAAGAAACTGTTTACGAAAAAAACAGGAAATAAGAAATCGTCTAAATTCAAAATTGCAGCTATCTATACCGACAAATAACGAACACAAACGTAAGCGTTTGTGTTCGGTTCCTTAATGAGTTAAGGAACTAAAAAAATCGAACTTCAAGAACCTCGTGAAGACTTATGAAGCATAGTACAATATTTTACCATTTAGATTGTCGATTCAGAAACGAACGAAGTATGTCGCTACGTGTAGCTTTTGCGACAATTTATACACACGTTGTATATTTATATAATTATATATAATATATATTATATATATATTATAATATATATATATATATATTTATTTACATCCTACTATCGTTGGAGCGTCCGTACATTAACATTTTACATTGATTAGAGCGTCCACCTACATAGAGCGTCCGTATACGGACGCTTTATGCATGTTCCACGTAAAAATTTGTCTGCCATCTCATAGTAACGAAATGACCGTTATTTTAAAATTTTGGTGGACGCTTTTTTGCCCACCAAATGGTCGAAAGTAATACGGCCACCGTATATCATTAGTTCACATAGTGGTTCCATGGTGGCGCTGCGAAAATCAAGACGTATATGTATTATACGATTGGTTTGTTCATTTTCTCGATTATCAAGCGTCCATTCGATTTGGCAACGGTGAGGTTTGAAATTCTATATTTATTTGAATTTCGTAAAATGAATCCGTTGTAGTGACTGTATAGTAAAATTTGAGGTCATTATTTTGTAATATTTTACGAAGCAATATGTAAAACAGAAAATAATACTATATTTGATATAGTTAAGATTTTTTTCTTGAGTATCTGTAATCAGTGTTGAGCGTAATTAACTTCTTTTGTAATTCTGATTACTTGTAATCAGTAACGCTTTATGTTTAGTAATCTACAATTGCAATCCGTAATTTGTAATTCTAATAAGCCTGATTACAAATTTGTATATCGGAAACTTACTGGTGCAAGTCAATTTTTAACACGTTTTAGTTCAATTTTTATGTTGGTTAGCATTATAAATAAGTCATAAAGGTTATATTCTATTTAATAATATTTATGCAAAATAAGATACTTTGTATCTCTTTTCACAAGAGGACGATTTTCACACAGGATAGGGAAGGAGAACTTTTTATGATGAAATATTTTTTACAACGTCGGGAGAGAGGGAGTATTAAACATGTTTTAAATGGTTAAATTAATGTTTCTGAACCCGAGGCGGGGAAGGAGATGAGATTTTTTAGTGATTAAGTTAATTGTTTTCACAACACATGAGGGAGGGAGGATTGAAAATGTTTTAATGATGAATTTCTTCTCTTAAAAAAAGCCCCGTGGGTGGGGAGGGGATGAATTATTTTTCAAGTGATGAAACTATTGTTTTTTCAGAACACGGGCGGGACATGCTTTAAATGATTAAATTAATATTTTTTGAATTAATTAGCAAGTTAATTGTTTTCACAACACTGGTGAGGAATGAAGGTTAAAAATGTTTTAAATTATTAAATTAAGGTTTTTTTCAACACCGAGGTGGGGACGGAGATGAGATTTTTTTAGGGATTAAGTTAATTATTTTCACAACACCAATGAGGGAGGGAGGATTAAAAATGTTTTAAATGCTGAATTTCTCTT
Source organism: Protaetia brevitarsis (assembly GCA_004143645.1). Lineage (NCBI taxonomy): Eukaryota > Metazoa > Arthropoda > Insecta > Coleoptera > Scarabaeidae > Protaetia > Protaetia brevitarsis. Next base: position 553,017 of record RXPK01000270.1, read on the forward strand.
TAAAAAAAGCCACGTGGGCGGGGAGGGAATGAATTATTTTTAAAGTAATGAAATTATTGTTTTTTTTTTTCAGAATACGGGAAAGACATGCTTTAAATAATTAAATTAATAGGATTTTTTTAAACATCGTGATGGTGAAGGGGATGAAGTTTTTTTAAGTGATTAAATTAATTGCTTTGACAATACTGATGAGCGAGGAAGGTTAAAAGTGGTGTTTAAATGAAGAATGCGTTTTTTTTTGGAACACCGTGGAGGGGAGGGGAGAGTGTATTAATTATATTTAAAATAGTGAAATTATTTTTTTTTGCAACGCAGAGAGGGAGGGAGGATTTTATTTTAAATATAATTCACACCCTCCACACCCACGGGAGCTTTTTAAAGAAAAATGAATGATTTGAAATATTTTTAATTCTACCTCCCTTGTTGGTGTTGTGAAAACAATTAATTTAATCACCCAAAAAATTCCATACGCTTCCCCACCTCGGTTGTTGGAAAAAACACTAATTTAATCATTTAAAACATGTCTAATCCTATCTCCCTCCCGGTGATGCAAAAAAAAAAAATAATTTCACCATTTTAAAAATAATTAATTCAGTTGTGACAGCAATTAAATAATCACTCAAAAAAATTTCATACCCTTCACCAACTCGGTGTTCGAAAGATATTAATTTAATCATTTAAAGGATGTCCCTTTCGATGTTATATAAAAAAATTATTTCATCACTTTAAAAATAATTCATCCCCTCCCCATCCACGGCGCTTTTTTAAAAAAAAAGATTAAAGTTTTCGTGCAAAACCAATATATCAAAAAAACGTTAAAATGTTATTAAAACTAATATTGTTTCGTAGATCTTCATTAATCTTGTGTTTATTCCTTATATTTTAATTGGGATTTTAACGAATTCTAAGGAATTAGGTAATATGTTTATATGTTCATCTGAAATTTATTTTTTGCGACGATCGTTTCGTTGTTTAACATGAAAACTGTTTCAAGTAAAGCAATTTAAATTTTTATATAAACATTGAAATAATAATTACCTAATATAATTGTAAAAACCATTTTTTAAATTTTAAATTCAACTTACACTACTAATTTCTATTATTATTTTTTCTTTCTCATAACTATGACTACATATATTTTTATATTCCACACGGAACGTTGTCAAATTATTTTTTTTTAACAATCAGTGTTATATTAATTTAATTTGAAACGTTCCGTATGGAATATAGAATATATAATGTAGTCACAGTTATGAGAAATAGTAGTGGTGGGCACTATCGGTATTTTCAAACTATCGATAGTACTATCGATAGCCATTATCCATAGTTGGCTATCGATAATTATCGATAGTCAAATATAAAGTATTATCGATAGTTGACTATCGATAACTATCGATAGTCAACGATGCTTGTAGTGTTTCTATTGAATTTGGGCATCCTTCTGCGTTGTAAACTAAATATAATATATTCGTGGTGGGACACGACGACGTTCAACTATCGATAGGTATCGATAGTCAACTATCGATAGTTATCGATAGTCAACACTATCGAAAGTTATCGATGGTGCCCACCACTAGAAATTAGTAGTGGAAGTATTGAATTTAAAATTAAAAGAAAGGATTAGTTCCATTCAGTGAATAGTTGATGACTGATAATCCAAACATGTATAATTAGCTCTTTATCCACATATTTATATAAAAAAATAACGCGTTAAGACGGATGAGCTTGTAGTGTTTCTATTGAATTTGGGCATCCTTCTGCGTTGTAAACTAAATATAAATATATTTGTGGTGGGCACGACGACGTTCAACTATTGATAGGTATCGATAGTCAACTATCGATAGTTTCGATAGTCAAAAACTATCGATAGTTATCAATAGTCAACTCTCGATAGTTATCGAAAGCCAACTATCGATAGTTCTCGATAGTCAACTATCGACAGTTATCGATAGTCAACTATCGATAGTCAAAACTATCGATAGTTATCGATAGTCAACTATCGATAGTTATCCATAGCCAACTGTCGATAGTCAACTATCGATAGTCACCTACCGATAGTTATCGATAGTCAAAACTATCGATAGTTATCGATAGTCAACTATCGATAGTTATCGATAGCCAACTATCGATAGTTGTCGAAAGCGAACTATCGTAGTCAACTATCGATAGTTTATCGATAGTCGACTATCGATTGTTATCGATAGCCAACTATCGATTGTTATTGATAGTCAACTATCGATAGTTATCGATAGTCAACTATCGATAGTTATCGATAGCCAACAATCGATAGTTATCGATAGCCAACTATCGATAGTTATCGGTGGTCAAAACTATCGATAGTTATCGATAGTTAACTATCGATTTTCAACTATCGATAGTCAACTACTGATAGTTATCCATAGCCAACTATCGATAGTCAACTACCGATAGTTATCGATAGTCAACTACCGATAGTTATCGATAGTCAACTATCAATAGTTATCAATAGTTATCGATAGCCAACTATCGATAGTCAACTACCGATAGTTATCGATAGTCAACTATCGATAGTTATCGATAGTCACTATCGATAGTTATCGATAGCCACACTATCGATAGTTATCGATTAGCCACTTATCGATAGTCAACTACTTATAGTTATCGATAGCCAAACTATCCGATAGTCAACACCGATAGTTATCGATAGTCAACTATCGATAGTTATCGATAGTCAACTATCGATAGTTATCGATAGTCACTACGATAGTTATCGATAGTCAACTATCCGATAGTTATCGATAGCCAACTATCGATAGTCAACTACCGATAGTTATCGATAGTCAACTATCGATAGTTATCGATAGCCAACTATCGATAGTCAACTATCGATAGTTATCGATAGCCAACTATCGACAGTCAACTACTGATAGTTATCGATAGTCAACTATCGATAGTTATCGATAGTCAACTATCGATAGTTATCTATAGTCAACTACCGATAGTTATCGATAGTCAACTATCGATAGTTATCGATAGCCAACTATCGATAGTCAACTACCGATAATTATCGATAGCCAACTATCGATAGTCAACTACCGATAGTTATCGATAGTCAACTATCGATAGTTATCGATGGTCAACCATCGATAGTTATCGATAGTCAACTATCGATAGTTATCGATAGCCAACTATCGATAGTCAACTAACGATAGTTATCGATAGTCAACTATCGATAGTTATCGATAATCAACTATCGATAGCCAACTATCGATAGTCAACTACCGTTAGTTATCGATAGTCAAAACTATCGATCGTTATCGATAGTCAACTATCGATAGTTATCGATAGTCAACTATAGATAGTTATCAATAGTCAACTATCGATAGTTATCGATAGTCAACTACTGATAGTTATCGATAGCCAACTATCGATAGTCAACTACCGATAGTTATCGATAGTCAACTATCGATAGTTATCGATAGTCAACTACCGTTAGTTATCGATAGTCAAAACTATCGATCGTTATCGATAGTCAACTATCGATAGTTATCGATAGCCAACTATCGATAGTCAACTACCGATAGTTATCGATAATCAAAACTATCGATAGTCAACAACGAACATATAAACGTGTTATTTAATTTGACCTATAAATCCCAGTCAGAATATATAGGATTTTAGGAGTTTTTTATCTTGAGACAACGGAATATCTCTATAACACTGCATCAAATCAAAAAAAGATCTTAATACAATTTGTTATAATGTAGGGGGCTCACTGACAACTTTGAAATCTGAATTGGGAACCCCCATTTTGTATTGCAGATTCGGATTCTACGAGGGGATCGAATTCGGCACGATTCAGTGAGCTCCCTGCATTATAACAAATCTTATTCATCTTTTTTTGATTTGATGCAGTGTTTTAGAGATATTCCGTTGTCTCAAGATAAAAAACTCACTCAGTATAAATAATGCCTGTTTTGTCAAGAGCTATTTACTAGTTACTAATTACATGCATATTAAAGCATTCTTATTTTTGTGGTATCATAGTTTTAATAAAATTATATAACAATATATAACATCACGATAATATAAAAATACAGACGCGGCCGTATGATATTAACATGACTATGGGCTAATTCTAAGTTTCAAAAATTGCAACACTGCCAGACGCTCCAATGACGGTTAGATGGATCCAAGTATATGTTTGGACGCTTGAAGTGTCAAAGAATGAAAATTGTAGGCAAAAATACGGCGCTTCATACACGATTTAATGTAAGGACGCTTCACTGTCGGTGGAGTATCAATTTGTAAATTTTAATGATCAATATTTGTCGATTTTCTGTTATTAACAGCTTTGTTACAGATATGCAATAATATATACGCAAAGAAATGGTCAATTACATGAAATCCAGCAAGTGGGCGCTCTAAACAGGTTTTCTGTACCGGACGCTCTAAAGATAGAGAGATGTAAATATATATATATATATATATATTGCTATGATACCTAGAGTGAAGAACAGTACATTCAAGCTATGTCATAGTTTCTCAAACATAATATAACAATGTTATATTGTTATATTAAGTATAGCTTGTCTAAATGTGTATAAAAATATTTTTGCCCGGACTTTAAACTTTCATCGACACATTTTTTTATGTAACATCTTACATTCACGAACAAATAACAATTATCCTCGTTGAATCTGAGTTCATTTACTAGATACAAACTGATATACATGAAATTGTCAAAAAAATTAATCCTGATATATTTGGAACAATTTCTAAAAGTCCCGATATGAAGAAAATACCATAGCAATATATATATATATAAAGAAAAAAAAAGCAAAATTTGAGGTCTACGGTTTTTGATAACTGATTCTGTATGTTAGATTTTTAGAGAAACAATGAAAAATATTTATAAATTCACAAGCTAAAACGATATACATACTTAACAAACAGATTGACCAATTTTTAAGATGGTGCTTTTTACATTGTACATACATATTTTCTTCGGCAGCAAAATAACTCAATATTTTTATTTTTTTTTATGTATATATTTACATATGTGATTTTTAATAATATTCTATATTTTTTTTATTTTATTTTTGTATAGTAATAATCAATATTTATTTGTTGTTTGTTTTTGAAACTGTTTTAATTGTAATTGTGTACAAGATAATTAATGAATATTATGTTATATTCAAAGCAAAGATATAATTTCAATTCGGTGTTTCTTCACTATATTTTTAAATTCCTTTCTCTAATAGTTTGATCTTGTTAAAAATAATTCCAGAATTGCAGGTTTTTTTAGCTAATTATAATTATTATTTTTTTTAATCATACTTAGGCATCTTTAAAAACCTTTCTCAGATATTACTTTAATAATACGATTTATTATTATTATTATTTGTTTATTATCTTTGAGACATCATTGCACATTACAAGAATTTAATTGTCTTGCATTTCGTATTCCACTTTTACTAAAATAATACATAGTTCATTTAGTTTTTGGTATTTACTAAAACATATTCTTTCATAACTTATATATATAATATATTTTTTGTTTAATGACGTTTGTTTAATTTTGATTTTCACAATAGAGTAGCAATTATGACTTCTTTTTAAAAACATCGGGCAGCAATTCATATTTTTGTTTAATTTTGATTTTCACTATAATGTCTAATGATTTAAAAGTTTTTAATGGTCTACCTTATATTACGAACATATTTTTTTTTTTTAAAAAAAAGCTTCTATTTTAAATTTGACAGCTAAGTGGCAATTAGTTTGACTTTCAAAAAAATAATGGGTGTCGCAACACTGCTAAGATATTTTTTTTCTTCAAACAGCGTTCGTTCAATTTTGTATTTCAGCCAGCAAATTGCAAATTATATTTCAATTAAAAAATAGACGTTTTACTTTTTTTTAAATAAGACTTACTTAACCATTGTGCTGTTATGTGCCATATTTCACTACAAAAATATTTATTAAAATATAATTGGATTTTAAATTCCGGAAAGAAAATATTAGAAAAAAAACATTTGATTTTGCAACTTTTAACTTACTTTGCTATTATATTGTTTAAGTGATTTTTTCAATAATTTTTTTTTATAAGCTAAAGTTGAATGAAAAATTAAAATAAGTTTAAATTACATAAGAAAGCAACGGTTACTTTTTTTAATATTTAATACATACAATAAAAAATTTATTTATTGTTAAATTTTGAATCTGACAGCACAGTTCAAATTATATATTTTTTTAAAGAAGACATACTATACTTACCTGTTATTTTTAATGCCCAGTTTTACATTATAAAAATATTTTTTAATATTTTTATTTTAGGTTTAATGAAAAAAATAAAACTTATTTTACTATAATATTTTTTAAGCGTAACTTTTCAATACAATTTTTTTATTAAGATAAAGTTGATTTAAAAATTAAAATAAATTTAAATTTCATAAGAAAATGGCGGTTATTTTTTTTTTTAATATTTAGCAGTTTATTTTTAAATTTTAAATTTGCCAGCAGAGATCAGATGATGTATATATGTATTTTTTTTTTAGCAAAATATACACACTTACCTGTTATATTTTTAATGCCCAGTTCTACATTATGAAAATATTTTTTAAATAATTTTTGTTTTAGATTTAATGAACACAATAAAATTAGTTTTTTTTTAAATTCATTTTATTATATTTTTAGGTATAATTTTTCAATCATATTTTTTATTAAGATAAAGTTGAGTTGGAAATTAAAATAAATTTAAATTCTATAAGAAAATGACGATTGTTAATTTTCTTTTAATGTTTAGTAGTGTTTATGTTTAAATTTTGATTTTTTAACAAAATATATATACTTGTTATATTTTTAAATGCCCAGAGTTACATTATAAAAATATTTTTTTAAATAATTTTTATTTTAAATTTAATAAACAAAGAGACACATAAAAATAAGTTTATAATTTTTTTTTAAAATATTTGGCACTGCAACATTCTCATTTTTTTCTTTTAACTTATTTTATTCTTATATTATTTTATTTTTTTAGATATAATTTTATGATAATTTTTTTTATTAAGATAAAATTGGGTTAAAAATTAAAATTAATTTTAATTCCATAAAAAATATGATTGTTAATTGTCTTTTTAATTGGCTGTTTATATTTAAATTTTCAATTTGACAGTAAAATTCAAATTATGTATACATAGTTTTTTAAATGATTTATATTTTATTTTTAAAAAATAACTTAATTTTTGAAATTTATTATATTTGAACAGATGCAGTTGCCAAGTGGGTTTTTTTTTTTTTATTATCTTTATTATCGAATGCTCATAATGATATAAAAACAGATTGATCTCCAATATTAATAATATCTGCCTCCTGTCAATGAATATCCGAATAATTTATCATCACCGCAAAAAACATATCTGAAGATGTAGGGTATTGAAGGGATGAAACACACACGCATCAACATTTAAAATACATCGTTTATTACCATGGTATCGTGTGGAGGCAACAAGAACCATGACTTTTTATATATAAATTACACATCTTGTAAACATAAATCTATTACTTTTTATTATGTTTTTTTTTTTATTACATAGTAAAACACTTATTTCTTTAGAACATATCTATATATGATTTTTTTATTGTTTTTTTTTTAAATTTATTTCTTTTCCTCTCGTTCAATCAATTATTGTGTATCACTTGTATGTGTAAAAAAAACAATTTTTCTCGTTTCGAATACAAATTACAAATCTTTGAATATACGCCTAAATATGTGATACTTCAAAAACTATTGTGTACGACCCTCATTTTTTTTTTTTCATTTGGTTTTGTTTAATCACTTCCGAAATAATGATAATAAATATAATAATTATGTATTATATATATATACAGGATATTGTAACAAAGATGTAAAATTAAATATACTCTGTAATAATAAATGTTTTTATGTTTATTTTGAGCCTTTCTCATTTTCCATTGAGCTATAATATTTATAATACTGATGGATAATTATACTCCCAAACAAAATTAAAATTAAACTGTGTATATGTATATTTATGCGATGTGAATGAGTACGGTAAGTCAAAAAAATATTTTATTGACTTTTATGATGTATAGTGAATTTTTTTTTTGTAGTTTTGATCGAAATTTACCCAATAGAAAAATTGCTTTAATAGAATTGTTTAATAGAAATTAAATTTAATGTAATGTAAAAACAGATTGTAAAAATCATGTTAACAATTTTTTTTTCCTCCTATAAAAGCAATTTTTTAATAAATTAAATACATTTGTTTAGTAAATTTCGATATAACCTTTATTATATTATTTACTATTATATATAAATTCAAACATATACAGCTGTCCCAACGAATCCTATTTTCCATTAAAGAAAAACATCTTTTCTGCAAAAGTTTTATAAATAAATGCATGCTTACTCTTTTATTTCAAATGAACACCCTATATGTTATTCTATATTTGAATTCTACAAAAAGAATAATAATAACACTAGTTTATTACAAAACCTCTTATATTAATCTTTAATACACACAATATTTTTATTCAATTTCCTTTAAAAAATGCCCAACATAAACTTTTATCCGATTTCAAGTGACGACACTGTATTTTTGTTTAGTTACTCATTTTTAATTACTGTAAACGCAATCTTAATAAAATGCAAAAATATTTTCAACGATGTGATTATATACAGCTGTCCATGATAGGGATGAACATTATTATTAACTTTAAATAAAGGTAATTTTATTAAATATTTTTGTTATTGATGTTTATAAGATTTCTCCTAGTACTTACTGGAAAAAAATATAATTTTGAATAGCTAGGTGCATTGTTATCACAAAATTGTCCAATTATTATAAATAAACCTTTAAACAATAGTTTTTCTTTTTAGTATTCTAAATAGTTTTAATTTTAACAACAAAACAATACGAATTAAGAGTATGGAATTATATTTTACTTATAAATAGGAATTTCAATAAAACTTGAGATATTGAATAGAGATAACATTTAAAGCTAGGACAATATTAGAAATGATATATGTAAATTAAAAAATATAACAATTCTGTTAATGCCACGCAGGATATTGCAAACCTATCAAATATACTTATTGCATTTATTGTTTCTGAAGAAGAAACAATAAATTTATCTGATTAATTTTAATTAAATTTAATAATAGTAGCAAAGAAAAAAAAATTCACAAGATTATGTATTTATTTACAAATGCTACTTTTAAACATTAAAAAAAAAAATTAAAGAGTATCTTTTTCAATTTACTAATTTTTACAATTTTAAATTAAAATTTGAATTATAAGAATTTATTCCATACAATTTATTATTATTTATGACACATTTTTATCATTATTTAAACATAACATTTTGTAAGTATGGATTTAATATTATTTTTTAAAAAATCACACCAAACTTTTTATCTTAATTGAATTTTAATTATAGGTTATAGGCCTGATGATGGTTATAGACCGAAACATTTCGCAATTTGCATAAGATTTCATCAATATATTATACATACATTTATTCAAGAAGAATGATGAATTGACATATTGATTATGTTACTTTCCTATCATAGATCAATGATTTATTTCAATTTCTATTTAAGGTGTTACATCTGTATATGGAAAAATCAAATAGACTGCAAGATTACCTTAAAATGTAGTTTTTTAATTTAAATTTAGTTTGTTTCAAACATTTTTGACACTTGTCACTTTTAATGACTAATTACAAGTATTTATTTGTCAAAAGTAAATGTACACTGCCCGACAAAATTAATGTCGTTGCCCATAGCGTATTTTCGTAATTTTGTCGGGCAGTGTACATACATATATTTAAATTTACTTGTCAAATTTCTTCTTAATTTTGGAGAAATGACATTGGAATGAACTCTAAATGTCGTTTCTTATTTTTTTTTTTAAGTAAAAGTTTTCTAAAATTATAAATGCAGTTTGATAAATTGTAAACTCGGTTTTTAGAGAAAGTTTTAATTCGTTGCATCGATTTCCTATAAGAAAAATATCATCCCACTACATGTACCATCGAAGACAAAAGACTTGACTCAAAATTAACGATTGAAATACTGAAGAAACTCCAATGATTCTATCTCTATATTTATGTCACACTTGAGTCAAGACTTTTGTCTTTGATATTACACTTCTGAGACGATAAAAACTGCAATCCTAAGTGAATGATAATAAAATTGTAGAGTCATTGTATAAATATACGCACATTCTACAATAAAAAAATACATATCGCTTTCGATAAAAACATATTAAGCATAACACACCCGAAAACGATTGAAGATTACGAATTCTAAATAGTTTATTAAGTGTCATAATTTCATAATTATATATATTGATTTTAAATGCAAAATAATCTAAATGCATGCAAAACAACTGAAAAATTAGATCGTTTAAAAGTTCTACTCTTCAACTATTGTTTTCAGCATGTTTTATTTGTTATTTAATTTATGCAAAATTAATAAAAAAATAATACTCATCCCTTGTTACTTATCTATGTTTTAATTTGTTCTACTACTGAAAGATTATATATAAAGTCTGCGTACAATTCAAAAATAGAATGATATTTAGGGCAATCCCCAGAGTAAGTTCACAGCGTTTATTTACTTTTAGGACACGCTGTATAGTTAAAAACAAAAATATTTTTCGGCTATTATTGGATTTTATGAAACTGTCAGAGAAAAGATTTTTTTTCTAAAACGAAAAATAGATTTGTCGATCAAACATTCAGTCAATCCAAAAAGTACAGTAAAGGAAAATCGTATCCGGACGAGAAACATTCTTCAACGACTGTACATTTTTAAGTTTTTGGAACAGTTTAAAATTAATTTTGTCGGAACTGTTACACAATGAGCGAATGCTTTTAGTAGTAATAGTAATAATAATAATAAAATAGTATCATAGTCTAACATTTACAAAGTCTCATCAATATATTTTTTTTTGGTTTATTATTAATTTTTTTTTCTCTTTAAATATATTTTATGTATATATGTGAATATCTTCTACGGTTTTTCTTCTTAATACAGACATTAGGGAAGATGTTTTCCGCTTACATTTTCTTATCCTTATTTGATTTTATTTATAATTACATAACGTTCGCTTCAGAAACTTATCGTGATGATATATATATATCGTACAAGTACAAACCATACGAGCCTTATATGGTTCGACTTGCAGAGTTTTTACGCACCATAAAAAAGAGAGATCATTCATACCGTTTCGCTCTAATTCAAAAAAAAAGAACTTTAACTCTAATTACGGATATTAGATGCTTTTGTTTTGCACACGAATAAGAGAAAAACATTTAATATCTGATCATGTATCGCAATCCTCTTGTTTATATTTAATCGGGTTTCTTTTTTTTCTTTTTAACGAGTCCTAGCAATCAGTCTTTAATGAAACTCTGTCATACGCACAATATTAATATTATATAAAAAATATTAAACTCTAAAACGTACCCCATTCACTCGAAACGCACACTCTCACACCTAGTCGGCTTAATAAATATCCAAGGATGCAAGAAACAACGAACGACATACATGTTAATATGTAAAATCTCTGATAAAATATTGTAATTGTAAAACGATAATCGAAGGAAATGGAGATTTTCGAGAAACAGTTTATTTTTTTTTTTTCTGTGTTTTCCTCTTAATAATAATATTCTTATATAAATCTCGTTTATCTTGATATGAAAATTATGGAAAATTTTATTTATTTATTTAAGACGTAAAAGTCATACGATTCATTTTATTTATTTATTTTTTAAACAATTGATAAATAAAAGGAAAACTTATCTATTAAAAGGTAAAATAAGGTCCTCTTATTCCTTATTTTTTTTTTTTTTAATATATACTGGAATTAGTGGGATACCATCTTCAGCCAAAATCTATATCCAATATACAAATAAGTAAAAAATAATAAATAAAGTAAAGTCAAATAGTAAACTTCTTAAAACTTGTTAGGTAATATATTAAATGAAATGAATTATTCGGTAATTTTGCAAATATGTACCATCGAACACAAAAGTCTTGACTCAAAATTAAAGAGAGAAATACCGAAGAAACTCTAATGATTCTATCTCTATTTAATGCCAAACTTGAATCAAGACTATTGTCTTTGATAGTACACTTACAAAGCATTTGATGAGTATTTGAAAAATTGCAGGATATGTAGAGTGGTAAATAACTGTGGCATATTTATGTTACTTGCTTGTGTTAGTAATATGTCTACAAGTAAACAAGCTAACATGTCGATTTCAAACCAAGAATAAGTAAAATTTGTATCATATTTATGTTGTATTTATATTTTTGGTGGTATATAACTGCTGTTATTATAAATGGGTATTTTGACTCACATTATGAACAGGATAAATGTTTCACCAATTTTAATAATAAACTTAAATGATTATCACTGATGATAGACGAAATAATTCCGGCAGCAATATGTTCAAATTTGTTTTTGCTTTTAACAAAAATACAGTAAAACCTTTGTTAACGACCACCTGAGGTAACGGACAGCTTTCAAAATTCCCGAATCGACTATAAGGGAATTCCCATATATGAATACCCGTTATTTACGGCCACCCTTATAAAACGACCTCGGTCAAGCAAAAAACCAAATTTTTACGGCCTATCTTCATCAAAATTTCCCTGAGGCTATTTATGATGTATCTTTATTTTTGGAAATATCCAATATTATTTCGTATTTGTGCGAAATGCATTCCTAGCATGTACAACATACATCATTCGCGATATTAGAAACGCTCTTCTTTTGCGAACTTAGCAGAATTATCTGAGCACGTTCAGTTTCTGTTAGTTCTCGTAATTTGGACATTCTTTAATATTGTTAACTATTTTCCCACGAGTGGCAAATACATACGGCCAAAGCTGTATTTAAATTAAACTTGCAGAATGAATGTGATCTCAATGCATGTTTAGTTTTTCGTACACATACATGTGTTTTTATGTAATATTTACTTTAATTCTTAAAAACCAATTACATACACATGTATTTTATTTGTAAGATGAAAAACCTAACAATTACTGCCATCTTCGCATAACGGCCAATATGGTTTCCTTTTTGGTAGGCCGTTATTGACAGGTTTTACTGTATATACTGAGATTTCTGTTAGTTCTCATAATTTAGACATTCTTTAATATTGTTAACTATTTTCCCACGGGTGGAAAATACATATGGCGAAAGCTGTATTTAAATTAAACTTGCAGAATGAATGTGTGATCTCAGTGCATGTTTAGTTTTTCGTACACATACATGTGTTTTTATGCAATATTTACTTTAATTCTTAAAAACCAATTACATACATATATGTATTTTATTTGTAAGACGAAAAACTAACAATTACGGCCACCTTTATATAATGGCCAATATGGTTTTCTTTTTGGGTGGCCGTTATTGACAGGTTTTACTGTATATACTGAAATTTCTCATCTGTAAATGGATTTAACATGTAATGATTTCTGTGGAGTAAATTGGTGCATATCCACCATAATAATGTTTAAGTTTGCACTTGCCGGTCATTTCTTCATTAAAAAGCACTTCAAAAAATACTTCCGCACTCCAAAAAACGTAAAAAATTAAACTCATCATATTTTTGGATGCAGTCTTCCTCATTGACACTAATGATTTTCCTATTTTTAAAGCATAAATAATTTTAAACAATATTGTTTAATTTATATTTTTTTATAACCTTAAAAAAACGATGATAACTATAAAAGAAGAATTCTAAACAAAAATGTTTTTAATTAATTTTATTAATCAACCACTTTTATAATTATCACGATTGTTTCTTTGTATTTATTAATTTTTACCTACTTTATGAACTTAACCTTCAATTTTACATGTCGTTTTGTTTTATAAATATTTTTCAAAATCACTTTTATTAATAAAATTCATATTTCATATAATTTATCACCTAAATATGTTTTAAGAAGTTTAATATTGATTATAAGTACTCTTTTTATTGTAATTACTTTTTACTTATTTGTGTATCAAGATTTTCGCTAAAGATGGCATTTCACTGCAAAGTGGAGTTTAAAAAAAAAAAAAATGTAAGAAATAAGAGAATCTTATTTTACCTATTTTATCATGCCCTTACAGCATGGACCATCTGCAAAGTACCTATTAAATTTTCTTTATATGTGAGATATGTAGTTGTCTATTGAATAATACGCTATAGAATAATCAATACGAAAGAAATTATTATATAAATGATATTACAAAAAAAAGAAAAAAGTTCAATATGCAATCGATGTATCATCTTTTTTTTTAAATATTATATAAAATTGTTTATTATTATTAATGTATGTATATAATAAGATATACAGAGTGTGGCAAATTTTCAATCTTTTCAGTTAGAAGGTATTAATACTGTAAATGCTTTTTTTATTTTCCTCTTTTCTCTATTATTAAAATGTTACTTACGTGTTTGTTTCCCTTTCATTTGGAATATCCTGTTTTATTTATTAATTTTTTTTTTCTGATACGACTATTATTTTTTTTTTTCCAATATTATAAATGATTTATTGTCAGTCATCTATTTTTTTTCCCTTTTGACAATCAACCTATTTACAATAATTAATCTCCACTGCTTTTTTTTTCTCCTACGTATATTAAACTATACAAAGGTTGACTAGTTTTTATTTTTGGCATCTATTTATTATTTTATTATTTTTTTTTCTTATTTATTGTTATGGCAACCCTTCTTTTTCCCATTTTTTTTTTTAAACGGCCGGTGTTAACGAGTCAGTCCTGTGTAGCGGGGTGACGGATGGTGACCTCTCCAATTCCGGAGTGACTGCCTCGCAATTAGAACTGCTCGGTGTTAGCACTGCCGGAATCAAGCTGGCCACTTCCGGACTGGTGCTTCCGGTTTTCACTTCGTATACTCGGTCCTAAAAAACATCGCCGATCTTCAATTGGCGTCTGGAGAGGCGGCAACGTCGTAAAAATATTGATTTCGTGCGATGTTGCCGATTTTATTTGTCATGATTTATACTGAAGATCTTTATTTTCCAATACACGTTATAAAATAATAATTTGTTTCAGAAAGCAAAATCGGAGACTCAGTGAGCTAATATCAATTTATTTGTAAGTTTCAAAATCAAATTCCTGCTAGAAGTTAAAAAAAAATCTAATGAGCCAGTTCGGTGGGACACCCTGTATATTATAATAACTAGAGACCGGATTATATGCAAAGTGCATATATTTTATTTTTTGCATATCTTTAATTATAGTCTATATGTAGACGTATTACACTAATTGAAGTTAATTAGCATATATTGCATATTTAGGCATTTGTATGCATATTTTTACAAAAGTTGCATATATTGCATATTTAATCTTTTTCCTATCCTTTCTATTAGTAAAAATTCCTAGTAATTCCTAATGTAGATCAACAACCGACAATTCTCAGAACAATAAATCTTTTACATTAGTTTCTCTAATACTTTTTTCCAAGAACTGCACGTGTTTAATTTCGCCTAAAGCAGAAGGGATGTGGTAAATACGTTTTATTATTATTAATTCCCAAATAAACTATGCATTCATTGAATGTCTTTGAGCGAAACAGCATGTAATTGTGTTACGTTTTTAAATACTGTGCGTACATACAATGAGCATAGCGAACAAAATTTCTTTATGGATTAAGCCATATCCTGAACTGGTAAAGGATGGCGACGAAATATTTTGTCGAGCCTGCAGTAAACTAGTAAGTTTAATTTTACTAAAAGCTTTACAATTGTTTTTAAATTCTTTAACTTTTGATATAAAATGACAATTGTTGTTGTAGGTGTCTTCTGTGAGAAAATACCTGATTGATCAACACGCTAAAACTCTATCACATATTGAAAAAGGTGAAAAACTAAATCGATCCGTATGTGTGCAGCAATCTATACGTCAATGTGTAGCATCAACTTCACGAAACTCAGAACAAGAAGAATATAATACGGATCTGTGTAACGCATTAATTTCGTCTAACATACCATTAGCAAGATTAAACAATGTTAATTTGAAATCATTTCTGCAAAAATATCGCAAACATAATATACCTGACGAAAGTACCTTACGAAAAAATTATGTCACATCTTGTTACCAGCAAACTATAGCAGAAATTCAACAATTGGAAGGGAATAATTTTATTTATATCATGGTAGATGAAAGTACGGATAAGTGTGGCCGTTATATTGCCCATTTGTTAATAGGAATTCTTCATGAAGATATTGTAGGTAAATCATATTTAATTTATTGTAAACAACTACAAAAAACAAATAATGTGACAATTGTCCAATTCGTTCAAGAAGGTTTATCAAATTTCTTTTTGCCTGGAAGTATACCTTGTGAAAAAACTTTACTAATGTTATCCGACGCTGCAGCATACATGATAAAAGCCGCGCAAAATTTAAACATTTTTTATAGTAACATTATTCATACCACTTGTTTAGCTCATGGGTTCAATCGTGTAGCCGAAGACATTAGGAATCAATTACCTTTGATTAATGATTTAATTAGCAATGTCAAAAAAGTATTTTGAAAAGCACCTTTATGAATCCAATTTTATAAGGAGCGACTTCCCGGTGTTAAGTTGCCTCCTGAACCGATTATTACGAGATGGGCTACATGGTTAGAGGCTGCAATTTTTTTTTCACAGATAATTTTGAAGGAATAAAAAATGTAATTCTTGAAATCACTGCTGACTGCATTGCTCTAGAAAACTGTAAAAAGATAGTAACATCAACAGAATTGCTACAAAACCTTTTCTATATTAAGTCAAATTATAGCTTTGTTTCAAGTTCCATTCGTAAACTAGAAACGCAAGGTATGTCGCTCTCGGAATCAGTCAAAATAATAGACGAATTTGATATGCTATGTAAGAAGGTTAAGGGTACAATAGGTAATTCTATATACGATAAATTTAAAAAAGGCGATAAATAAAAATGCGGGGTATTTGAAATTGAAAAAAGTTAAGAAAATTTTGGAAGGTGAAACAGTAAACGATTTCGACTTTAATTTTAGTTTAGAATGTATTGCAAAGTTAAAAAATGCACCAATTACATCTGTGGATGTTGAAAGAAGCTTTTCAATTTCGAAATATATCTATTCTGATAGAAGATAAAACTTTCTTTTACACAATTTTGAAAAACATTTAATTATAAATTGATTTAGAAATATGTTGTGAAAAAATTTTGTGCAATAAAGTTAATGTTTAAATTTCTACTCTTATTTATTTTATGTAAAAATTTTGCATATTGTCGCAATTTTTTTTTGCATATATGCCCCAGGTTTATGCATATTTTCTCAAAAATCGATGCATATATTCCAGTTTTTCTTTGCATATAATCCGGTCTCTAATAATAACAAATAAAAACTTGTTAAAATTCTCACATCGATGCAACCCTAAAAATTGCAAATATTTTAATATAAGTAATAGAAATAACATTATTGCTTCTGCAAAAAAATTAAATCAAATCTTTGCGATGTTGCCAATATGCATCTTCAAAATATGTATTGCTATAACTCCAAAAATATAATCGAATACAAAAGATTAAAATATTATTTCCACCTTAAAAAAGAAATTCTTTGATTTATTGACAAGTTTATAGTAAATTTCGATACCAAAAACATGGATCTAAATTTAAAATAGCACGAAATAGAAATGATAAAATCTCTGTGGTGAAAACAAATCTCTGCGATGTTGCCACGTTTAGAGTCAATTTCAGAAACATTTGTTCTAGTGTTAATACGATATTGCAAGTGAAAAAAACAGATATCGTATATTAAAAATTGTCCATTCCAGCATTAAACCATTAAATTTTTGCGGCAAAAACCGTTGCCCAACATAGTTTTAAAACTAAAAATATTATCAGGATATTTAACTTTTAAAAAAGCGACGGTAATATTTTTTGCAGTGTTGCCAAGTTTGTATATATAGTTAATATAGTTAATTTCGAATTTACCTGTGATTTATCATACTTCAGACGTTTCCATAAAAAAGGCTTCTTATCCACGCTGTTCGGAACTTGTTCGCTGCCAGATGTGTAGTAATTTGGATTGGAAAACGTCATCACACTCCTACCAGTGGCGTACAGATACTTCTTCTTACTCTTCCTATACAGGAAAGCCACTATCAAGAGGATGATAGTCAATATCAAGATGCACAGCATCGGAATCAATGTCAAGATGTAAAAACGTTTCGGCAAAGTGTTTTCCGGATGATCTGGCAACAGTTCGTCGTAGGGGGCGTTATGGTCGAAGGGGCTTAAGAGGTCGTCGCGATCGTAGTGATCCTCGTCCTGTTGCAATCCTTTCAATGACACCCATTCCTTCGGTTCTGCGAGTTTAAAATTTAAAATGTTTACATTTTCTGCTTTGATAAAAAAAATGATTTTTTTTTTAATTTTTACCTAATTTGCACGATTTATCATGGATATCTGGGCATCCGCAGGTGTAGTTGATCAATTTGAAGAAGCACAGGTGCGTGCAACCGCCGTTATTCACCGCGCACGGGTTCCAACCGTGTTGCCGGCTTTCTGACACCGTCGTTATACCGACAGCGCCATCTAGATTCGATCTGACGATAGCGTAGTTTTTACCGGAGGATTTGTCGGCCCGCAGGATGGTTTTTTGGTACCAATCGGTCCAATAGATGTAACGATCAAACTGATAAAGAGGAAAAGATTTATAATGTAGCTTTTTAAATTAAATCGATCTTGCAACACTGTAAAAACAGGTTATTAGCAGAGGGTTGTGAGATACTGCGTTATTAGTTGAAGCAAGCAATGTAATTAAGCGTTAAAAAAATAGGGCTAATCAGGCTTTAGCAAATATTTTAAATTGGAGGTTAGATAATAAATTAAATTTTAATACGGACAAATCGGGGTTGATATTTTTTGAGCGGACGCGTGTAAAATTAAAAAGAAACAAAAAAATTATCGGGGCGCGAAGATTGTTAACAGTTTTAGCCGCGAACGCGTTTTAATCTATTTCGGTAGACGCGGCGTGCATTATTGATATACAGGGTGTATCAGGTATAGAGGTAAATATAACAATATGTAGCAGCGGTAATCATATACAATCAAAAAGTCTTAATGCACAGGGGGTCTATCTTCCTTCCGCATTGCCGTAATTCTCTTTTTCTTGTACCTTTTGAGCCCAGTGTGCTCCAAAATTTAATTGGCGTCAAATTAAAAAATAAAAAGTTTGTTCGCGTCGCATGAACTGTTTGCACTATTATGCACTTTTTAGAACTTTTGTGTACAAAAGTGCATAAAGGTGCAAATAGTTCATGCGACGCGAACAAACTTAAAGCTTCACATGGTTTTGATGAGATCCCTATGTTTTTAATTAAAAAGGTGTTGCCCGTTATTGTTGAGCCGTTGGTTTATTTGGTGAACTTATCATTTTCTAGTGGAGGTTTCCCTTCCAGATTGAAGTTAACTAAAGTCGTGCCTGTTTATAATAAGAACGATCGTGATGTGCTGGCAAATTATCGGCCTATTGCGGTGACCTCCGCTTTTTCTAAGATTTTTGAATACTGTTTCCTGGAACGCATATCTAAATTTATTATTGATAATAGCTTAATTACCGACAAACAACACGGATTTTGTAATGGAATTTTGGGCTAGGGCTCACGTAGGTACAATTGGTAATGAGGGCGGGCCAATTAGTGCAAGAGGCGGTGTCTATAGGGGATAGTGCGATAATTAGGTATGCGTTCATTTCGGCTAGCGTGGTTATATAAAGTGTTTAGGAATAAACTTGATAATGATTTGCATAGTAGGTATATCCCACCTATGATTTAAATGGGAGATGAACTAGGAAATTTATCGGTAACCTTATAGGTTTTAGGGAAATGAGGTTTAATTTGTCGTATCAGGCGGTAGGATTGGTTAATAACGGGTTACTGTAACTTTAAATCAGATTTATGTAGAATTGGGAGGGTTAATGATTCACATTGTGAATGTGGTAGGATAGATACAGCGGAACATGTTTTATTCGATTTTCCACTCACTGATGAATGGCAATCGCGTACGGAAGTTAGGAGATTAGCTAAGGGATTGAATTGCCCGGGCGCGACGCAAGACAAAACAGGAAATTTATCGGTAACATTACACGTTTTAGGAAAATGAAAGTTAATTTGTCGTATCAGGCGGTAGAATTAGTTAATAACGGGTTACTGTAACTTTAAATCAGATTTATGTAGAATTGAGAGGGTTAATGATTCACATTATGATGTGGCGGAGTAGATACAGCGGGACATGTTTTATTCGATTGTCCACTCATTGATGAGTGGCAATCGCGTACGGAAGTTAGAACATTAGCGAAGGAATTGAATTGGCCGGGCGCGACGCAAAACAAAACAGGAAATTTATCGGTAACATTACACGTTTTAGGGAAATGAGGGTTAATTTGTCGTATCAGGCGGTAGAATTAGTCAATAACGGGTTATTGTAACTTTAAATCAGATTTATGTAGAATTGAGAGGGTTAATGATTCACATTATGAATGTGGTTGGGTAGATACGGCGGGACATGTTTTATTCGATTGTCCACTCACTAATGAGTGGCAATCGCGCACGGAAGTTAGGATATTAGCTAAGGGATTGAATTGGCCGGGCGCGACGCAAAACAAAACAAGAAATTTATCGGTAACATTACACGTTTTAGGGAAATGAGGGTTAATTTGTCGTATCAGGCGGTAGAATTAGTCAATAACGGGTTATTGTAACTTTAAATCAGATTTATGTAGAATTGAGAGGGTTAATGATTCACATTATGAATGTGGTGGGGTAGATACGGCGGGACATGTTTTATTCGATTGTCCACTCACAGATGAGTGGCAATCGCGTACGGAAATTAGGAGATTAGCTAAGGGATTGAATTGGCCGGGCGCGACGCAAAACAAAACAGGAAATTTATCGGTAACATTACACGTTTTAGGGAAATGAGGGTTAATTTGTCGTATCAGGCGGTAGAATTAGTCAATAACGGGTTATTGTAACTTTAAATCAGATTTATGTAGAATTGAGAGGGTTAATGATTCACATTATGAATCTGGTGGGGTAGATACGGCGGGACATGTTTTATTCGATTTTCCACTCACTGATGAGTGGCAATCGCGTACGAAAGTTAGGACATTAGCTAAGGGATTGAATTGGCCGGCCGCTACGCAAAACAAAACAGGAAATTTATCGGTAACATTACACGTTTTAGGAAAATGAGGGTTAATTTGTCGTATCAGACGGTAGAATTAGTTAATAACGGATCACTGTAACTTTAAATCAGGTTTATATAGAATTGGGAGGGTTAATGATTCACATTGTGAATATGGTGGGGTAGATACAGCGGGGCATGTTTTTTTCGATTGTCCACTCACTGGTGAGTGGCAATCGCATACGGAAGTTAGAACATTAGTGAAGGGATTGAATTGGCCAGCCGCGGCGCAAAACAAAACAGGAATTTTATCGGTAACATTACATGCTTTAGGAAAATAAGAGGTAAATTGTCGTATCAGGCGGTAGGATTAGTTAATAATCGGATTAATCGGATTTATGTAGAATTGGGAGGGTTAATGATTCACATTGTGAATATGGTGGGGTAATTTTTTTTAGTAATGTTTCTAAAGAATTAGATATGTTACGACATGATATTTAGATAGTTAGCAGGGTAGTACGTAGTCAATTCAGGATAATTTGTTTTTATTTAGCTTTTCATAAATAAAGTGCAAAAAAGAGAGTCACTTACGATTGCAAGCGCGAACGGCCGAGTTTCCAACACATTAGGAGTAGAATGTATCAACTGTATCCGATTTCTACCGTGCAAATCGCAATTCTCGATCTTATCCCACTTAGCGTCCGTCCAATAGAGCCTGTTCGTCTTGTAATCGATCACCAAACCGTTGGGGAAACCTAAATTATCGATCACGATCGTCTTCCTGGCGGAGCCATCCATGAACGCTTTCTCTATCTTCGGCTCCTTACCCCACTCGGTCCAATACAGGAAACCTCTCTTCGGGAACACAGCGACAGACCTCGGTTCGTTCAAATTATCCTTGACGATGACCTTTCGAGAAGTCCCATCCATTTTGGCCACCTCGACGACAGCTAATTGTGTATCCGTCCAATACATATTCTCTGCTATCCAATCGATAGCGATCCCGTTTGGTGCGGACATGTTCGCGGTGACAATAATCTTGTTCTCCGTTAGATTCTTCATGTTGACAGTTTGTATCCGTTGGTTCTTCACATCGGTATAAAAATCAACTGCTTCTTCCAGTGAAAATCGACATCGATCGCATGTTTGATATCCTCAACGGGTAAAGTGACTTCCCACAGCTCCTCCGTAGATAAACTAATCCTAGCCAACGCTGATCTGGTCGCGAATAACAAATAATGCTCCGGTTGGTGATCACAAGTCCTGTTATCGGTTTTACTTAGAAGAACTCCAGTCGGGCAAGCACAAGTATAACTCTTCGAATTCCTCAAGCACAGATGCGAACAGCCTCCATTTCTTGCACCGCAAGCGTTTTCTTCGACGTTGCCAGTTTGAACCGATTTCACATCCATTAAGCCTTCTAGTTTGCCTCGGATCATAGTGCTTTCGCCTCCAGTCATCTTGTCGGCACGGTGTAAGCCTTGCGTTTGCCAATCGGTCCAGTACATGTGGTTCCCGACAACTACCAAGCCGTAAGGGTGGGCGACATTCGTCAAGATGGTCAATCGTCTTTTGCCATTGAAATCGCTCGACTCAATCGTTCTCAATTTGCCATCGTTCCAATATAATCTGCTGGTGGGACGATCGATTGCTAGCCCGTTTGGCCATTCGAGGTTTTCCGAAATTATAGTTTTCCTATGATATAGTAAAATAAATTCGATACATACATTAAAACTGAAAAGTCAAATATGTTACTTACCTATGCTTGCCATCCATTTGGGATACCTCAATCTTAGCATGCGCTCCCCAATCCGACCAGAACATCAATCCGAGGTGGTAATGCAGAGTTATGGCTCTCGGATTGTCTAAATCGGTCCAAATCAGGAGTTTACGATTGCTTCCGTCGAGTTCGGCAACTTCTATGCTGTTTCTTCCACCGTCGGTCCAATAAATCTGTAAATTTTGTTTGTCGTCAAAAATTATTGTGTTCGTTTTTTCCCTTGTTAGATAGGTATAGGGACTAAAATTTTTTTCACTTTTTTTTGTTTTACTTCTTTTACGCAATTCTTATTTTTTTTTTTAACTACATAGTTCTATTTTCTCATGGCGCTTTTTCCAAATAGTTTATTTTTTATTTCTTTTTTTTCTCGACTTTACATTTTTTATTTTTTTCAAGTCATTAAAAAATGAACAATTAATATTTTTCCCTAAACTTTTTATATCCTTTTAATTCCAATTTTTAAAATTTTCCTTTCTTACTTCTTTTAAGCAATTCTTATTTTTTTAAAAAAAAAACTTGTTTTACATTTTTATGGTTAATTTTTCGGAATTTTCTTCTTCTTATATTTATTTTTTTCTAGACTTTGTACTTCTTTTTAACATTTTTATATATTTATTAATTTTTTAAAATTAAAAAAAAAATGAAATATTTTTTAAATAAATTTAATAATTATTTTTATTATTCATTGTTATTATTTTATTTTTTCTCTTTTTAGTATTTTTTTTTCATTTTCCTTAGATTATATTTGAAACTTTCCATCTCTCACTTAAAAATATTTTTTTAATTGTTAATTTAATTTTTAATTTTTTATATCCTTTCCTTTAAATTAAAAAAAATTAAAAATGATTTCATTTATAATAAAAAAAATTTAAATTAATAAAAAATTTTTTTTTAAGAAATATTAATTATTAAATCTTTTAATTATTATTTATCTATTCAATTTTTCAAAAAATTAATAGTTAATATTTTTTTCTAAACTTTTTATCCCTTTTTAGCATTTTTTATTTTTTTATTTCTTTTTCAGAATTTTTCTTTTTTAAACATTAAAAAAATGAAAATTTTAAATATTTTTTAAATAAATTTAATAATTATTTTTATTATTCATTATTATTTTATTTTTTTCTCTTTTTAGCATTTTTCTTTTTCTTGATTTTCTACTTCTTTTTTATATTTGATTATTTTTCCAGACTTTCCATCTCGCTAAAAAATATTTTTTAAAGTAATTTAATTTTTAATTTTTTAAATTAAAAAAAAAATAAAAATGATTTCATTATATAAAAAGAATTAAAAATTAATAAAAAAAATATTTTTTAAAAAATATTAATTATTTATGTACTAAATTTTTCAAAAAATTAATAGCTAATATTTTTTTCTAAACTTTTATCCCTTTTTAGCAATTTTATTTTTTTTTCAGAATTTTTCCTTTTTTTGTATTTTTAGAAAAAATAATAATAGTTTATTTCTTTTCTAAACCTTCTATCTTCTTTTAGCAATTTCTGATTTTCAATAGTTTTTAATTTTTCTCCACTTTTTTAACATTTGAAAATATTCTTTTTGCAAATTTTGTTAACTTGTTTTTTACATTAGTTTTTCTTTTTTCAGTTTTTTATTCTTTGCATTTTTTAAAAAAATTGAACATTTTTCCATCCTTACTTCTTTTAAGCAATTCTAATTTTTTTAAAAAAACCTTGTTATAGATTAATATGCGTTTATTTTTCCAGAATTTTCTACTTCGTCTTTATATTTGTTTATTCTTTCTTCCGGACTTTCTACTTTTTTTTAATATTTTTTATTATTTTTTTATTTTATATAATATAAATTATTAAAAATAGTATTAAAAATAAAATTTAATAGTTAATATTTTTCTAAACTTTCTATCTCTTTTTATCAATTGGTTTTTTTCAAGTTTTTAATTTTTCTCCACTTGTTTTTTACCATTTTCTTAACATTTCAAATATTCGTTTTCCAAATTTTGTTAAGTTGTTTTTTACATTAGTTTGTTTCTTTTTTCAGTCTTTTATTCTTTGCATTTTTTTTAAATTTGAACATTTTTCTATTATTATTTCTTTTAAGCAATTCTTATTTTTTTAAATTGCTTTAAATTTTTGTTTTATTTTTTTGTTCCAGAATTTTTAGCTCCTTTTAATATTTTTTATTTCTTTATTTAAAAAAATACTTAATATTTTTTAAACTTTTCATCTCTTTTTCACTTTTCTATCCATTTTGTAACATTTCACATTTTTTTTTTAATTTTGTTAACTGGTTTTTACATTAGTTTGTTTTTTCAACTATTTTACCCTTTTTTACATTCTTTTTCGTACATTTTTAACAAATTTAAACATTTTCCATATTCTTTCAAACAATTTCGACAACGTGAATAAAGAAAGATATTTTTGAATCGAAAATATCGCTTATTACATCTTTTTTATACACAGTTTTGCCACTTACTTTTCTTCCACTAGAATCTATAGCGATAGCATCAACCATCGTCAACTCATAAGCCATCACCGTACGGATATTTTTCCCATCCATCGTAGCTTTTTCGATCACCCTCTCCGCCGTATCAGTCCAATATAACTCCCCAGTTCTTCTATCGACATCCACCGATATTACATTCTTCAATTGCGTAAAAGGCAACACCACATCTACAGTATAGGGCACATCTAAAGAGATCTGTCGTATATCGAATCTATGAGCTAAAATTAACGAAT
Organism: Protaetia brevitarsis; assembly: GCA_004143645.1. Lineage (NCBI taxonomy): Eukaryota > Metazoa > Arthropoda > Insecta > Coleoptera > Scarabaeidae > Protaetia > Protaetia brevitarsis. The sequence goes on from RXPK01000270.1 coordinate 578,692, forward strand.
TCGTCGAATCGTTCCTACAAGTTTTTCCATCGTGCTAAAAACATAAATACATTATAAAGCGATTACATCGCACACACGTAAATAGCATACCTCTAATTTTACACCGATAGGGCAAGCACAAGCATATCCTTTCCGTGACGGATGCAACAAGCACAGATGAGAACATCCGCCGTTGTTATTCGCACAAACATTCTTGATCACTTTCCTCGTTCGATGGAAAACGCGCACGTCCATCAATCCTTTAACGCCTGAAGTCACGACGCTTCTATTCGCTCCGGTATTCTTATCTGCAGTTTCTATATTCGACGTTTGCCAGTCCGTCCAATAGATTCTATCACCGTAAACGTCCAAACCGAAAGGGTGTGCTAAATCGGGGCCTTCTAGGTAAGATACCTCATCAAGATTATTCGAAATATCTTTAGATACCATTACCTATCAACATCTTCCTGTTGCTTCCGTCCAGATTGGTGAATTCGATAGATTTCGTACCACCATCAGCCCAATACAATTTCCCAGCATTGTGATCTATCGCTAAACCGTTCGGCCAGGTTAAATTATTCTTTATTAGGACTATTCTGTCGGATCCATCCATTCCTGCTCTCTCAATTTTTGGCTTCTCCCCCCAATCTGACCAGTACATGTAACCACCTGTAGAAGAATGTTAAAAAAAAAGAAGATTTTAGTATGGAAATTATAATAAATTTTCAGGATTTTTTTTTACTTAGAGGGTCAACTACGATATCTCTAGGCTTGTCCAGATCTTCCCAAATTAATAAACCTCTCATGGAGCCGTCGCTGTTTGCTACTTCGATGTGTGCCGTCCCAGCATCCGTCCAATAAATTTTATCTGTGATCCAATCGTAAGCTAATCCCGCTGGTGAAACTATGAAGAGAAAGTAGGAGAATCTATGAAATCTTTTTCATTAAAAAATATATAACGGTATTTGTTTGGTTCGTGAATTAAAATTTGTAAAATTTAGTGGTTAAAAAAGAAAAAGAGAGATTATTTATTCAAATGTAAAGAAATTTTTAATAATATAAAAGAAAATTAAGGAAAAATTAGATACTTGGGATATGTTGCGTACGGGGGAGCGTAAAACAATTTTGGGCTAGGGCTCGCGTAGGTACAATTGGTAATGAAAAAAAATGCGAACTCTAGAGATTCATTGATTTTTGTTAATGTTGCAGCAGCATTATATTCAATTTTTAAGTATTCTTGGTGTATAGATTTTATGAACTGATGGTGTTAGTCCCTCACGAAATCGGTCGTCATATTTTACAAAACTTGTGAATTTTGATCTTAATAATTAAAACAAGAATTAAATTTTAAACAAATTTAAGCAAAAATTAAAATTTTAGAGGTATTTCAACTAGGGGCATTGAACGCATCACTTAATGACAGAATGCGGAATATACCAATTTATTTTATAAATCACAAAAATTCATATAAATTTGTGAAAATTTATAAATTCGAAAAAATAATAAAATTCGTAAAAACTCCTGAATTGAAAAATTAAATTCATGAATCCTTAAAAATTTATAAATTTATGAAAATTTATAAACAAAAAAAGGAATTTTTATTCCCAAATTCTTAAAAAATCTTGGTCGTATAAATTCATGAATTCGTAAAAACTTCTAAATTTGTGAAAAATCATAAATTAATAAAAATTCCTCAATGTATAAATTCACAAAAATTCCTAAATTGGTGAAAATTCATAAATCCATAAACATTTATAAATTCAAAAAAAAACACAAATTCGTAAAAATTCATAATCTGCATAATTTATAAATTTTTATGATTCATGAAGTTATAAAAAAAAAAAAAATTCGTAACAAAAAAAAAAAATTGTGAAAATTCATAAATTCGTAAAAATTCTTCAATTTATAAAATTCACAAAAATTCCTAAATTGGTGAAAATTCATAACCATAAATATTTATAAATTCGAAAAAAAACAAATTCGTAAAAATTCATAATCTGTATAATTTATAAATTTTTATGATTCATGAAGTGATAAAAAAAAAACAAATTCGTAACCAAAAAAAACCGTGAATACATAATATAGAGATTCCTAAAAATTCATAAATTTTTAAAACTATAAATTCGAAAAAAAAAAAATCGTAAAAACCCCCAAATTTGTAAAAACTCGTAAATCTATAAATACTCATGAATTGAGAAATGAAATTCATAAATCCTCAAAAATTTATAAACTTATGAAAATTCATAAACTCAATTTTTATTCCCAAATTCCTAAAAAAAACCTAGAATTCGTATAAATTCATAAGGACTTCTAAGTTTGTGAAAATTCATAAAAATTCCTCAATTGAAAATTTAGAAATTCACAAAAATTCCTAAATTGGTGAAAATTTTATAAATCCATAAATATTTATAAATTCGAAAAAAATCACAAATTCGTAAAAATTCATAATCTGTATAATTTATAAATGTTTATGATTTGTAAGTTATAAAAAAAAAAACAAATTCGTAATCAAAAAAAAAACCGTGAATACATACAAAATATAAATCCCGAGATTAAAAATCCATAAATTTTTAAAACTATAAATTCGAAAAATTCGTAAAAACCCCCAAATTTGTAAAAAATCGTAAATCTATAAATACTCATGAAAATGAAATTCATAAATCCTTAAAAATTTACAAATTTATAAAAATTCATAAACCCAATTTTTATTCCCAAATTCCTCAAAAAATCTTAAATTCGTATTAATTCATGAATTCGTAAAGGCTTCTAAATTTGCGAACATTCATAAATTCATAAAAATTCCTCAATTATTGAAAATTTATAAATTCACAAAAATTCCTAAATTGGTGAAAATTCATAACTTCGAAAAAAAAAAAATAATTTCATAAAAATTCATAAATTTATAAAAATTTTGAAATTGGTGAAAATTCTTAAATCCATAAATATACATAAATTTCTAAAAATTCCTCAATTCGTAACGATTCCTAAATTAGTGAAAATTTATAAATTCATAAATCCATGAATATTCATATATTTATAAAAAAAATCACAAATTTGTCAAAATTCATAGATTTATAAATAAAAAAACCAATTTATAACCAAAAGAAATCATGAATTCATAAAAATTCCCAGATTCTTAAAAATTTATAATTTATTCTAATAAATTTTTAAAACTATAAATTCGAAAAAAAAAATCAAATTCATAAAAAAAACCTAAATTTATGAAAATACATAAAAATTCCTAAATTGGTGAAAATTCGTAAATTTATAAATTCATAAATATTCATAAATTTATAAAAATTCCTAATGAGATAAAAATTCATAAATTCAATAAAAATAAAAAATTTGTAAAAAATCATATATCTCTAAAAAAGAAAAGATAAATTCGTAAAAATTTATAAATCCTTAAAAATTAATAAATTCCTAAAATTATAAATATTCATAGATTTGTAAAAATTCATAAATTCGTCAAAAATCATAAATATACAAAGATTTTATAAATCCTTAGAAATTCATAAATCCATAGAAATTCATAAAATTACAAAAATTTATAAATTTATAAAAATTTATAAATTCGTAAAAATTCATAATTTTATAAAATCTTAGATTCATAAAAATTCATAAATTCGTTAAAAATCATAAATTTTTAAAGGTTTGTGAAACCTCATAGATTCAAAAAATTCATAAATTCCTAAAAACTTCAATATTCATAGAAATTTTATAAATTTACGAAAATGCATAAGCTTATAAAAATTCATAATTTGACTTAATAAAAAAAATCTTGAACAATTTTGAAAAATAGAAAAAAAAAAAAAAATAGAAAATTCACTGAACATAATATTTTACCTATATTCGTGTGAAGCAAAACCTGCTGATTACTACCGTTCCAATGCGCCCTATTAATAGTATTCTTCTCGACGTCCGTCCAAAATATCGACTCGGTATTCGAATCCCAAGCCAAGGCCACGGCACTCTTCACCCCATCTACAGGAATCACCATCTCGTGCTGATGCGTAGCGCCCTCGTCCAAATGCTTCAACCGCAGATCCTTCTTCCGGGCGAAGATCAATAACTTCTCCGGAATCTGGCAGCTCTTCTTATCCCGCTTCAACTTCTGGCCCATCGGACAGACGCACGTGTACGACCTACCGTTCGGCAAGCACATATGCTCGCAGCCTCCGTTGTTGCCGCCACAGTGATTCTCGTAATGTGGCTGCCGTTGACTGTGAAGCTGTGAATATCCATGGGAAAGTGCAGATTGGAATGTATGGTTTGTAAGCGGCCCCGGTGGCTTTATTCGCCGTCGATATGGATTTAGTATGCCAATCCGTCCAGTAGATGGCGTCTTCGAAGATGGTTAAAGCGAACGGATGCGGTAGGCCTTTGGTTATGACTTTACGTCTGTCCGAGCCGTCGAAGAACGCAGTTTCGATGACGTTGTGTTTGGCGTCGGCCCAATATATTCGGCTGGTGGTGTAGTCAATGGTCAAACCGTTAGGCCAAAAGAGGGACTCGGTTATGACGCTCTTTCTATTGGAACCGTCCATGAATGATTTTTCTATTTTCGGCGAAGGTCCCCAATCGGTCCAGAACACCAAAGCTTCCCCTGGGTGGACTGCGATAGCTCTGGGTTTGTCTAGATCGTTGGCGGCGATTATGGCAATTTCTTTTCCGTCGAGCGTCGAAACTTCTATCCTCCTAGTGCCGGAATCCGTCCAGAATAAGAGATCGTGCACCCAGTCTAAAGCGACGCCTCCGGGAGATTCCAAACCCCACTTGATAACATCTAGAATTCAAAGAAAACACATATACTATGAGATTCAAAATAGGTTTGTTTGTTTGTCTGATCTAAGCAGATCCGAGGAATTTTACGCGTTTGTTTGTATTTTAGAGCATGATTTGTGCGTGTTTGTTTGTTTAGAGCAAGCAAATCCAGATCACAAAGAGTTGCCTTCCTGCTCGCGGTCCGAACGTCCGAGGAATTACGAAGCCATTTGTGCAACATAATCTACTCGCACTAACACCGTGTTGTAAACTGTCGTTTGTAAATGTAATCTGATTTATAACTGCATCAATATGCACGAATAGATAATATAATGATACCAATGTGATGATGTAAAGAACGATCATTATATTTTAAAACTTCACTTGGTAGGTACATAAATACTAGTATATGATGCATTTTTATTGTAGTCTAGATTCATTAATTTGAAAAATTACTTTTACTTTTCCTATTCATAATAGCTGTGACAATCTGACAATAGTAAATAATAAAATTAAGGTTATAATTGCAATCGAGCGCGTTTGTTTGTACATCTTTAATCCAACTCTCGAGACGCTCTCAAGTTACTCTGATGACGTCAGTAGATACTGCTCCAAGCACACAAACAAACAAAGCTAATGATTGTCAATTCCGCTCCTATAGATAGTAACAGGGTGTAGGTATATGCCGCATCTTTGTAATGAAGGTTTGAACTAAGTCAGTGTTGGAACACAAGAAAGTAAACGGATCTGTCATAAATAAGGAAAACGTAACCTATATTTGAACTCGCATTATATAAACGACTATGGATTGGTGTTTCTGCTTGTAAAAATGAAATGTAATTAATTTAACTTTACTAAATTATGATTTTATAATTCAGTACTAACTGATGGTGTTTAACTAAATTTATTTATTACTTTAAATTATAACATACAATCAGTATAATTATTAAGTGACAAAACTGCATCTCTCAGTTCATCTATGGTATGCATGCGGTTTCTAGAGATCCTATTTTTTAGATAGTCAAACATGAAGTAATCTAATAGGGTTAGATCAGGCGATCTTGGTGGCCATCTTTGTGCTCTAACGACCCTGTCAGCAAAAAACTGTTGGAGATATTGGCAGGTTTGTCGAGCAGTATGTGCTGGAGCATTATCGCGCTGAAAATAACTTGCTTCAAGCTCATTTTCTTGGTAACTCTGCAATAAAACAATTCCAACATCGGTTGGGTAACGTTGGGCTGTTACAGTTTCTCGAAGAAATTGGCCCTATTATTCATTGTCTGGACATAGCTAACCAAACTATAACTTTTACGGGATGCAATTGCGTTTCTCGAAATCCGTGTGGATTTTCTGCAGACCAGATACGATAGTTTTGTGAATTGATATAACCTGATAGATAAAACCAGGCTTCATCCGAGAAAAATGATTTGTTTAGTAAGTCATCGTCCCTTAAAGTGTTATTAAACCAATGACAATATTCCAATCGCCTATCGTGATCTAGTGGTAATAATTCTTGTATCGTAGAAACTTTATAGGGATGAAAATGTAACTTTCTTTTCACAGCTCGTTGCGCTGAAGTGTATGATAAGCCTATAAAATTATAAAATGTAATAAACTATTTCACTTAATGTTAATATTGATTTTTTACCTGTTTGTTGAGCTAATTACCACAGATAAATTCCCTTATTTTCTTACAGTATTCAGAAATACTATTGTTGATGATATTAGATGTAAATATAAACGATTTGAAAAAAATTATAAGATAAATAATCGAAAGATACTACAACACGCATGCCAATGTCGCTAAATGTCAAGAAAAATCACTTAATGTATGAAATTTGTATGTAGCTAACTTCGCTCATTAAATTGGTAATAAATATAGATAAATTTTTCCGGGAAACAGTTTTTTTTCTTACGACAATCATCAAAACATCACATCAAAACTCCTTTTTTTATTATTTATTATATATATTTATTATTTATTATACTATATTTTCATATTTTCAATACTAATTAAGTATCATTGTAACTTGAAAAGGACACATGGTTGTCAAAACGTCGCTTTAAGTAAAAGGATGTAAACCAGTAACTAATACAATTTGCTCAAAGAAGCCATTTTTTATTCATTGTTAATTTAAATATATCCCCGGTGTATTTTTCTAAACCCCCACAACATTTTTAAGAATAGAAAAACGTTATATTATTAATTTTTTTTACACTAGACTCTATTTGCTTTCCTTTATCCATTATTTTATTTTACATGAACCGACAATGATGAAATCAGGATTCATATTGAATAAAAATGCGTAGGTAACTAGATCAGCAAATAGAACGATGCGTTTTTTTGGAAAAACCCCAAGAAACAGTTGCAATACAAATAGCTTCGGTATTGTATTTAAACTTTTGTCCAGCATATTTTTTTTATTTCTGACGAATTTGCTCTTACCTACGTGACAAAAAACTGTGACAGTTTTTGTTACTGTTTTTTCTTGAACTATAATTAAACTGCATACATACATTTGTGTTAAAATGTTAAAATTTTCTTTTTAAGCGATGTTTGTGCGGTGTATTTAAACTTTAGTCTCTTCACTGTATACAGTCGAAATTAAAAGTTTTTGCGAAATTACAAACATTTGTATTATTTAAAAGCAATTCTTAGAGTGGTAGTAAATGGGCAAGAATCACCAAGATATTGTTTTATGCAATCCCATCTTAAATTATGATTAAATTAACTATATAAATAGTTTAAATGTTTCTCACCTCTTACACCGCTCCCATTGATGTACGCCCTCTTGATTACATCGATAGAAACGTCAGACCAAAATATCAACTTTTTATCGTAGTGATAATCCAAAGCGATGGCGTTGTGCAGTCCTTTTAGGAGGGCGGTGTACTTCTGATTACTCAACGACACCTGCAAGGGAACCTATGAACCTTTTGGGCTATTGTCACGCGCAAAAATCGATTTACTTGTCGTATATCCATCCGATTGGCGAATAACAAAGTGGGAGGCGCTCCTAGAGCCTTACAGGAGCGCAGATCTGGTCTCAAGACGTAACCGGTCATACAACCGCATCTGAAGCTACCGATGGTGTTGTTGCAAGTTTGTGAACAAACGGGATCGGTTTGATACAAGCACTCATCGATGTCGTCACATCTAAAGGAATGAGATGGAATGATTTTGAAAATCCAGTGAGAATTTGAAAACTTACGTAACGCCATCTTGATTCAGAGCGAATCCTAGGTGGCAGGAGCAAGCGTCCTTTCCGTCAGCGGTTAAGATGCACAGTTGACTACAAGGGGTGTCTGTGGTGCAGTTTCTCGTGGGGCAATCTTTTTCGTCTTCCCTTTCGGGCAATCTTTCTGGCCGTCGCAAACGTGTTTCTTGTTGATGCAAAATTCCGTAGCGGTATCGTTCACTCCCAGACCCGAGCAGGAGAATTTGGAATCGTCACAGACTATCTCGCATTTCAATTCGTCTTCTCGTTCGCTGCAGTCCGCCACACCGTCACACACCCAAGTTTTCTAAGAGGGGGAAACGATATAAAAGATGATTTGATTACTTATTAATGAATTTTAAATATCAAAACTATAATATTTGTAATCGAAATAAGTAATCCTTTATGAATGGTGTTTTGTCTTCCCATTCAAAGTTTTATTTTTAAAAATCTATTGCACTACATATTTCGGCGCATCGCCATCATCAGGTAATGATTTCCTTAGGATATTAAAATATAATGAAAAAGGTCGAAAAGTAATTTTAATTTAGGTTAATCCAAATCAAATTAAAAAAAAAATTGAATCAAAATGAAGGGAGAGAGATGCACCATTTTGAATGATTGGTGGAGAGTGTATACAGGGTGGCCCACCACATTCGCGTCGATTTATATACGAAAAGTGGTAACATATTTTCAATTTTTTTTTTGTTAAGGGTTATGCAGGTTCAGAAGAAGCACATTGCAAAATTATTTTGAAGTATACAGGGTTGACTCAAAGAAAAGTTACACACCAAAGTTGTAAAAAAACACCATTTATTATGACATATTTTGATAGTACAGACTAAATAAAGACAATGTGTGTTAGGTTCTTATGCCTAACTCAACTCGTTTACGAGATAATTAACTATCCTTCAAAATGTAGACCAAAATTGAAAGGATGCGCTGTCATGCATATTTTAAGCTAGATATTTAAACTGTATTATATTTTAACTATAGCATTAGACTTGATAATAAAATAAAAGTAATGCAAAAAATTATACGGGGTGAACAAAAACATACTTTTAATTTTCGCTACCTTTAAAGGCAAATAACTTTCTTATTTTAAAAGGAACATCTGTATTTATTACCTTATTTAGATTCTAATTTTAACGGTTTTTAAGATTGTATTAATGCTTCCTCTACCTCTCTGTTATGGTTTCTCAGTAATTTATAATTTTCTTCTTTTTCAAATATTAATTCCTAGCCATTATTTTCTGTTAAGTAGGCTTGGACAAAACTGCTGTTATTATTCAACATAGATAGACGATAATAATCAGGCTAACTTTTCAACTGGCTTTTCCTACATACCAATTAAAAGTCATAACTAATTGTAAGTAAACTTCTTTATTAAAACGGATAAACTGATATGTTAAAAACTGCTAATGTTTTAAAAAATGTTCAAAATAACGGCCATCGTTTTTAATGCAGAGGCGCACTCTTTCTTGAAATGAGTCTTTAACATTACTCAAAACATTTGGTGTTATAGATCGAAACGCCATTCTTATTCGCTCTTTCATATTGTCGGGTGTGGTTGGTGGTATGTCATAAGTAGAGACCGGATTATATGCAAAGAAAAACTGGAATATATGCGCATATATATGCATCGATTTTTGAGAAAATATGCATAAACCTGGGGCATATATGCAAAAAAATTGCGACAATATGCAAAATTTTTACATAAAATAAATAAGAGCAGAAATTTAAACATTCACTTTATTGCACAAATTTTTTTCACAACATATTTCTGAAACAATTTATAATTAAATGTTTTTCAAAATTGTGTAAAAGAAAGTTTTGTCTTCTATCAGAATACATATGTTTCGAAATAGAAAAGCTTCTTTCAATATCCACAGATGTAATTGGTGCATTTTTTTAACTTTGCAATACATTCTAACCTAAAATTAAAGTCGAAATCGTTTACTGTTTCACCTTCCAAAATTTGCTTAACTTTCTTCAATTTCAAATACCCCGCATTTTTATTTATCACTTTTTTAAATTTATCGTAAATAGAATTACCTATTATACCCTTAACCTTCTTACATAGCATATCAAATTCGTCTACTATTTCGACTGATTCCGAAAGCGACATCCCTTGCGTTTCTAGTTTACGAATGGAACTTGAAACAAAGCTATAATTTGACTTAATATGCAAAAGGTTTTGTGGCATTTCTGTTGATGTTTTCATCTTTTTACAGTTTTCTAGAGCAATGCAGTCAGCAGTGATTTCAAGAATTACATTTTTTATTCCTTCAAAATTATCGGCGAAAAAAATTGCAGCCTCTAACCATGTATCCCATCTCGTAATAATCGGTTCAGGAGGCAACTTAACACTGGGAAGTCGCTCCTTATAAAATTGGATTCGTAAAGGTGCTTTTAAAAATACTTTTTTGACATTGCTAATTAAATCATTAATCAAATCTTTACGATAAATTAAATATGATTTACCTTCAATATCTTCATGATGAATTCCTATTAACAAATAGGCAATATAACGGCCACACTTATCCGTACTTTCATCTACCATGATATAAATGAAATTATTCCCCTACCAATTGTTAAATTTCTGCTATTGTTTGCTGGTAACAAGATGTGACATAATTTTTTCGTAAGGTACTTTTGTCAGGTATATTATGTTTGCAATATTTTTGCAGAAATGATTTCAAATTAACATTGTTTAATCTTGCTAATGGTATGTTAGACGAAATTAATGCGTTACACAGATCCATATTATATTCTTCTTGTTCTGAGTTTCGTGAAGTTGATGCTACACATTGACGTATAGATTGCTGCACACATGCGGATCGCTTTAGTTTTTCACATTTTCCAATATGTCATGGAGTTTTAGCGTGTTGATCAATCAGGTATTTTCTCTTAGAAGACGCCTACAACAACAATTGTCATTTTATATCAAAAGTTAAAGAATTTAAAAACAATTGTAAAGCTTTTAGTAAAATTAAACTTACCAGTTTACTGCAGGCTCGACAAAATATTTTGTCGCCATCCTTTACAAGTTCAGGATATGGCTTAATCCATAAAGAAATTTTGTTCGCTATACTCATTGTATGTATACGCACAGTATTTAAAAACTTAACACAATTACATGCTGTTCCGCTTAAAGATATTCAATGAATGAATAGTTTATTAGGGAATTAATAATAATAAAACGTATTTACCACATCCCTTCTGCTAGGCGAAATTAAACACGTGCAGTTCTTGGAAAAAAAGTATTAGAGAAACCAATGTAAAAGATTTATCGTTCTGAGAATTGTCGGTTGTCGATCTACATTAGGAATTACTAGGAGTTTTTACCAATAGAAAGGATAAGAAAAAGATTAAATATGCAATATATGCAACTTTTGTAAATGATGCATAGAAATGCCTAAATATGCAGTATATGTAAATCACTAATTAGCGCTATTAGCGCTTCAATTAGTGTAATACGTCTACATATAGACTATAATTAAAAATATGCAAAAAATAAAATATATGCACTTTGCATGTAATCCGGTCTCTAGATATAAGAAACCTAGCACCAACTTGCCTTTATTTAGTCTGTACTATCACAATATGTCATAATATACGGGGCGTTCCATTTAATTTTTCACAACTTTGGTGTGTAATTTTCTTTGAGTCACCCTGTATACTTACTGTACTACAGAATAATTTTGAAATGTGCTCCTTCTTTGAAAAATTGAAAATATGTTACCACTTTTCGTATATTAACCGACGCGAATGTGGTGGCCCACCTTGTATAAGTAGAGTATAAGTCTTACATAAGTCTATCATAAGTAAATATTCTGCGAAAATTTAAAAAAAAATGAACCATCAAGCATATTTAATTAGAAGACCTTTCATACAACAAGCATTCCACAAAGCTTCCCCAAAAACATTCCCAACTTACCAAAATGCAAGCCCCATTCGTGCAAGTAAACTCATCGTTCGAGCAAGTCCTGACTTGACTCTTATCACAGTTCGCTTCATCCTCATTTCCCTCACAATCCTGGTACGAATCGCAACGCCACATATCCGGTATGCATTGCCCGTTGCTACACCTGTAACGTCACCAACAACGTTTCGACGTCTCAAAATTAAAAAAACAATTTCAACGACATGACAAGCTCACTTGAATTCTCCGGCTATGCAAGTAGAACCGGCATTCTTGGGGCAATCGTCCTCGTCACTCCAATCACCACAATCGTTGTCGCCGTCACACTTGAACTCCGTCTTTATGCACTTTTGAGAATCGCAACTGAATTCACTACTCGTACAGGAAAACGGTTCGATATCTGTGAAGGGATTTTTTCGTGTGCGATTTTTAAACGTATTCGAGAGGATGTCGGTGACTTACCACAATCTGCTTCGTCTGAACCGTCATTACAGTCCACTTCTTTGTCGCATTTCCAGCTAACGGATATGCAAGTGCCGTCTGTGCAGGTAAATTCGTCTTCGATGCAGCTGGAAATGAACGAAGCAGTTTTCTTGAGTATTTTATGAATAAACATTCATAAGATATTGAACTTTTGGGGGATATTGGAAACGAATCTGAGATTTCTAGTAATTATTTTTACATTTTAGCTACGAATACGATGAGACAGTATTTAAATAATAATAAAAAAAAAACAAATTCAAAATTAAATATGTTTCTTTATCAGATATTAATAGTCTTCAGACAAATCGATTAAATCATTGTCAAATTAATACTGCAAAATAATGTGGAATATAAGGTAAAGTCAGGTAAGTGTGTAGTAAAAATTGCATAGTGCGAAGAAAATGTAACACTGTTCACATAATAAAACATTTTGATAAATTTTACACATAGAAGTACGTAATATAAGCTCAGTTGAAAGCCTTTAATAGATACACCTTTTATAATTATCAAAGGTTTACTAGAAAAAAAAAAAAAGAAATTTTAAACACTGTCAATACTACACACTTACCCAGCAAAATGGGGCAAGTGTGTAATCGTTCCGCATTTTATATATTAATAGCATTATCCTTTAGTTCGGCCAAGAGTGTAATACTAAACTGATGCCTGTTTAATAAGGTATGATATATTCACAAGATATTCAAGTTATTACACATTAGGAGATGCGAACTTTTGTTTGTAAAACTAGTATGAAGTTTAGTACATTAGTATTATAATAAGAGGACGTCCGTATTTCAATTTTAAAAATAAATATAGCCAAACTACACGCTTGCCCCGGTTACACACTTACCTGACTTTACCTTACTTATTTAGTTAGTAATTTATTTTTAACCATAAGATTTTCGCCAATAATTTAACTGCAAATAATTTTGTCTATCTGCGATGTTGTACTTCACATTCATTAAATATTCTTGTATAGATGGTATTAAAATAAATTAAAAAATAAAAATTTAATTATAAATGGGAAAAATACTTTATCGAATAGAAGAACAAAATTTGGAAGTTGAGAATATTTGAATATTTTTTGAAAAGCAGATAAAAACGATTTCATAACACATCCTATATCTATATTATAATTTATTGACACTATCAATTACTACTTATACATTATTCCCTGTACTATAAAAATTCTTTTCTTTTATTGAAGACATAAAAACCGCTAGTTACAAATATAATATCTAATTAGATAAAATACTAAAAGACGTTTTATATCTAGCACCTCAATTCCAAATAGAAAATATTTATTTATTGCATATGGCTGTTCATAATTAGGTATTAAATACATTATGGCATTATGGCAACTATGGCTGGGAATAAATCAAAAGTCACTTATATTTAATTTAATTGTTTTCTGGTACTTTTTAGCCAATAATCACGTATTAATTTTATCTTCTTATATTGAAACTATCTGCGCTGGGGATAAATCAAAAGTCACAACTAGTTACGTTTCAGTTTATTGTAAACCTTTTTCAAAACCATCTATCTCTAATAAATTACGTTTTTTTTTTTTTTATTTTATATACAGTGTGTTAAAAAAAGGTTGTCGGATATTTTACCCAATTATAGTACTGGTGGTATTAAACAAAAAAGTCTTAGTCAACATGGGTCCGCAATTCAACTGTTTTTGACATATAGTCGATTGCATATTTTAAAATAAAAAAAAAAAAACATTTTTCGGTTTTGAGAATAGTTCCCTTTGTCAAACAACTGATTTGTGACTTAAAATTAGTTCTGTCAGACATCTGTCATCAGATTATTTATCATTTGCGTCAATTTTTTTTTGTTCTCAAATTATGCATAAGTACACAAATGCAGAAATGGCCGATATGCATTTTATGTACGGTCGTGCGAATGGTAATGCCACTGAAGCACGGCGTATGTATGCCGAAGAATTTCCAAATCGGTTGTTACCGAGTGATAAGATTTTCTCAAGACTTCATATCCGGCTGTCCGAAACTGGTTCATTTAAAATTAATGGTGGTTCTGGTAGACCTAGATCAGTTTCTTCTCCCGCAGTAGAATTAGATATTTTGAGACGGGTAGAAGACAACCCAAATATTAGCACCCGAAGACTTGCCGCAGAACTGAACGTCAGTCATCCTCTCATTTGGAGAATTCTGCGGGAACAGTAGCTCTATCCCTACCACATTCAACGCGTGCAAGTTCTTGCTCCTCTCGATTATGATGCACGTAGGGTTTTTTGTCATTGGGTTTTACGAAAGCTGGCAGAAACTCCTAATTTTGCTACTCAGATTTTATTTAGTGACGAGGCTGGGTTTACAAGAGACGGAATATTCAATTTTCATAACAATCACATCTGGGCAGATGAAAATCCCCATGCTGTTGTTGAACTGCATCACCAAAACCGTTCTTCGCTAAATGTTTGGCTTGCTATTTTTGGAGACTGTTTAATTGGTCCAGTATTTCTCCCTAATCGTTTCACGGGACAAGTATACTTGGATTTTTTAAGAAATGATTTACCCGTTTTGTTGGAAGACGTGCCACTTTTTAACAGATTAAATATGTGGTTTATGCACGATGGAGCTCCTGCGCATTTTCCATCGTAGTTAGAAATTTCTTAAATCAAGATTACAACGAGAGATGGATAGGACGGGGTGGACCAACTGCATGGCCTCCTAGGTCCCCTGATCTGACACCTCTAGACTTCTATGTTTGGGGGCATCTAAAACAATTAGTGTATGCACGATCTGTAAACAATTTGGAAGAACTCAGGCAACGAATCGTAAATTGTTGCGAGGAAATTCGGAGGACTCCAGGATTTCGAAAGATTGCGTCGATCTTTCATAAGAAGGTGTGAAGCGTGCTTAGAAATGAACGGTGGACATGTAGAACAATTTCTTTAGTTTTACTTTAAATAAACATTTGTTTAATTTACATTGCGATCAGAATTTCTTTGAAAATTTTTATCCTACTAAAACAATATGCAATCGACTATATGTCAAAAACAGTTGAATTGCGGACCCATGTTGACTAAGACTTTTTTGTTTATTTCCACCAGTACTACAACTAGGTAAAATATCCGACAACCTTTTTTTAACACACTGTATATACTTTTTTATAATATATGATTTTTTCAGTCTGTATTAACTATCTGTTCGTTAACATGTAACTTTATACAATTTTAAAATGTTTGCCTATAATTATGACAGAAAACCATGTTGGTTTTATACCGAGTATAACACAAATTTTAATGTGGATAGTAATTAAATTTTAATTTAGGTGAATAGTTACATAATACAAACTAAAATAATCATAGATGCTAAAAAAAATGTATATATGAAATAAAAAAAAATGTAATTTATTACAGATAAGATGGTTTTGAAAAAGGTTTACAATAAACAGAAACATAAGCACTTTTGATTTATCCCCAGCGCAGATAGTTTCAATATAAGAAGATAAAATTAATACGTGATTATTGGCTAAAAAGTACCAGAAAACGATTAAATACTTAATAACAAGGAAAATTTAGTACTTCCTAATTTTTATTTTTCATTTACAATGAGGTCCTGAGAATTTTTTCAATTCTAACGACTATACTTTTAAACCTTTTCCTTAGGCTCACGATGCGTCCATTTTTGTTCTTCGAATTCTAGTTCTACTTTTCTTTATTATCCAAGTTATGTGACTAGTATAAATAATCTTGGAGTAACCATAATTTTACAGTTTCCAACCTAATATTTGTCACACCATTTTGTAATTTACTAACTTCTAAAATGCCTTCATCAACCGATATATTAGAATTAAAGCTTTTAATACAGTATCCCTCTATTACCCCGATAAAAAATTGTTAATAATTAAGCCTAACTAGTCGCGCAAATATATAAAAAAAATCTTCAGATCTCATAGTAAATAAAAAATAAAAGTCAGGAAGTACTAAATTTTCTTGTTATTAAATTATTTATTTATTCTTAGAGATTTTCCAATGAATTACAAGTAACGCCATCTGTTGAATAAAATGATACTTACGAAGTTCATATAAAATCTTAAAGATGGCGCCACGATGTTAAAATCGTATTAAATTATAATAGAAATTCCTATTTTAATTATTTGGATTTTAGATTTTTATTTTACATTAATTTCTGCATTATTTCAATATTTGTGATCAGAGAATATATTGAATTGTGTAAATTGTAAATTTTCTTCATCTTTACGCTTCTGTATTATTCAACACGATTCAATTTAATACAGAGTTAAATTTTTCAACCCAAAACTGTGACAAACAGCATTGTGTGAAGTGCTCAAATTCTAAAATTAGCCACCGCAATATTGTAATAAACAGCTAATAAATCACGAAATCCTTTGTATTCCCCCTCATATGTATCATTCTCACATCTTTCTGACATATACAAATTATTTTCCACTTTTAAAATGAGTGCAAAAAATATTTTTGAGATAAATTTTCGAGTTGGGAAAATTCATTCACCACAGCTAAATTTCCATTTTATTTATTTACTTGCATTTATTTATCGGGGCAACTTTTTTATGGACAACCAAATAAGAAAGTTATCCCAGTGAACCAAATTCAAATTTCCCGCAATTATTTTCAGTAGCTTCAACATAAATGCATGAAATTACCTAGGATTTTGTATTAGCTTAATAGTTATTTGAATACCTTTAAGTTGAAGTTACTGAAAATAATTGCGGGAAATTTGAATTTGATTCACTGGCATTAGTAAAGATATACATATTAGTAATTTATATAAAGTTGAGTTGTTTTTACATAGAATTCAAAAATTAAATAGTATATAAACTGTTCCATTTCAAACAACGAAGTAAGTATTTATACAGGGTATTCCACGTAACTGGTTCATTAAAAGTTTATGATGTTCTGTTATTCACTTATATTTGAGATTTTGGCACCAGTATCTGTTCGATTGGAACTATAAATGTAAAATACCTTAACCAAAATATCACTTCCGGTTGACCGGAAATGGATGTCAACTTTCTTATTTTAAATAGAATGATCTAATTTTTTATTCATTTTTGAATTCTACAACTAGAAGTACGTCAGTTTTCATTAGCTATTCCTATAGCTACATGTTGCCGTTTTTGAGTTATTTAAGTTTTTCTTTTTTTTTTAGTCATAATCATTGCATCATTGAGAAATTAATAACTCGGTTAATACTGCAAGTAGAGACTCCAAATTTGCTATGTTATGAATCTAGATATAGCTCTAAGAAACGGTAAGCACACTTTACATTCTAACATACAGGGTGTTCAAACTGAGGAAACAAATCACATATTTTCAAATGGAGAAACTCAAGTTTTTTAAACAGAACACCCTGTATTTTAATTCGGAATTAGGAAGTAAATATCATTCCCTATCACTTTATATCAGCATTCCCTATACGTATCTTTAATAGATTTTGAGATATGAGCAACTTTTTGTTAAACAGACTAAGTAGCCCTATCTTTAAATGTTTGTAGCTAGCTCTGAAATGGATTCACGTCAAATTCATGTATTATTTTTGAATAACCATACAATAATGTCTGTTCGAATAGTCATTTCTATTAATATTGCGTTGTACGAAAGTGTAATTACAATGATACATAAACACTTTTGGTTAGTCAATGAATTTGACATTAATCCCATTCAGAGCCAGCTACAAACACACAAAGATAGGGCTACTTAGTCTGTTTAACAAAAAGTCGCTCATATCTCAAAATCTATTAAAGATAGGTATAGGGAATGCTGATACAAAGTGATAGGGATGATATTTACTTTTAATTCCGAATTAAAATACAGGGTGTTCTATTTAAAAAAAAAGAATATTAGTCTGTTTAACAAAAAGTCGCTCATATCTCAAAATTATTAAGATAGGTATGGGAATGCTCATATAAAGTGATAGGAGATGATATTTACTTCCTAATTCCGAATTAAAATACAGGGTGTTCTTATTAAAAAAAATTGAGTTTTCTGCATTTGAAAATATGTCACTTTGTTCCTTAGTTTTGACCACCCTGTATGTTAGAATGTAAAGTGTGCTTACCGTTTCTAAGAGTAATATCTACATTCATAACATAGCAAATTTGGAGTCTCTACTTGCAGTATTAAACGAGATATTAATTTCTCAATGATGCAATGATTATGACTAAAAAAAAAAAGAAAAACTTAAATAACTCAAAAACGGCAACATGTAGCTATAGGAATAGCTAATGAAAACTGACGTATTTATAGTTGTAGAATCCAAAAATGAATAAAAAATATATCATTCTATTTTAAAATAACAAAGTTGACATCCATTTCCGGTCAACGGAAGTGATATTTTGTTAAGGTATTTTGCATTTATAGTTCCAATCGAACAGATACTGGTGCCAAAATCTCAAATATAAGTAAATAATAGAACATCATAAACTTTTAATGAACCAGTTACGTGGAATACCCTGTATATTCACCTACTTTCGAGATACTGTGTATAGTTAAAAATTTACTGGGGCACTGTTGATTTCAAAGCAAAAAAAAAATATTTTTAATGTAATAATTAGCTTTGTAATATTATCGTTACTATCATGAAATTAATTTATTAAATGTATTTAATTTCTGACCATTGTTGAGCCATTTGACATTTGACAGCTGTCAATGTCAACTAATCAATATTCTTTATTATTTGTTTAATTTTCTTTTTTTTGTTTTTCTTTCTTTGATTTTTAGGTCTTACTTTGAAAACACAGGTTACCTTTTTAGTATGTAATTCTAAATTGATAACATTTTCAACCAAGAATCTGCAATATTTTTTTTTTAAATAAACTATTAAGACTATATTTATTTAATTAGTCGCAAATAAGCGGTCTCTAATTTATGGTTTCGATTTAGGGTGTCAAAAGAATTGGTTTCGCAAATCATTCTTACTATAATGAATTATTAATAATCGCTTCAATCTAAAAATAAAACTATTCGATAGATTAACGAACCTATTTCGTCATCCACCTCATAAAAATCATAATACAGCCCCCTTTCAAAACATCGTTCGACAATAATATATCCGGCAGTTAAATGTAGAATCAAAAATAACCCAGTTTGGATGTATATCGAGATCAGTCAGTCTCCGTTTCATACATACACAGACGAGTTCAGCATTCGCGCACAAATCGATAAGCGTGGGTGAACGTTACCATGCCTACTGTTTCCTATTTTATCCTCCTCAAAAATCACCCCCGTGAGCCTAAAATAGTCTTCTTGCCCTCTATATTCGGTTTTAGTTGTCTGTGCTTACGCTTTGACAAGAAAAGAAATCTATTCATTGAATACGTAAGAAAGAGATTTTAGAAATGATCATTACTGGAAAAGATATTTAAGAAGAAAAAAATATTAGCGATTAAGACAAAATAGTCGCAACTAAATTTAAATCTTTCACAAACGATAATATAAAAACCTTACACTTATTAACACCTTCTTTCATAATTTACCAGCAACCATTTATTTATAAACATCACAATTAACGAGACACTCTGAAATATATATTTATTAGCTGTGGAGTCGTTTCAGAATTATATGCTTGATATAATCTTAAGAATGTTACGTGTTACGTTTTTAGATGAGCATTCTTCATCTAAAATTAACCCTTTCATTAGGAAAACTGAACTTGCGTTCCCCGTAGGTCATTAGCTGTTGTTTTAATTATAACTCTGGCTATATAAATGTGTCGTCCGCATTTTTAACTATCTCGAAAATTTGATGTCTTCATTCTTGATAGTAGAAAATAAAACTGTCCGCACAAAGAGGTTCTATAAATTCTGAATGGAAGTTTATTTCTGTTATACTCTTATTTTTCGATGATGTCTGTTTCTTTAATAAAAAAAATAATTCCCGAATGTCTTTTCTAAGTCTGAGAAAAAGAAATATGTACATTAAAACTATGACTGGCCAAATATTTTTTTTAGATGAAGATGTGCATTTCAAACTGCTAGTTTTATTATGACAAAATGTCCAGATAAATGACATTTATTTATATTTTTAATAAAAACAAGCTGTCATCTATAAGATATTTATAATTCTTTTTTAGCATTTCTTTATATGAGTTTATGTTTATACACTGGGAAATTGAATTAAATTTTAACTTGGAGTAAATTATAATCTAACATTAAGTGAAATTTAATGTTTGTAGTAATCAAATAATAAGACAGGTTATTTTTATTAAAAAAAAATTGTATTAAACAAAAAATAAGTCAGTTGAAATTCCAAAAAAATATTTCTATATTATTAATATCCAATTTCAAATGTTACTTCGAATATTTTCATTACTATAAACATTAACTTTTTTTCACTATATCGAGAAATACAAATTTGACAGATGACAGCTCTCAATGTCAATCATTAGGTAATATTATCTGTCGATTTGATAGATAACATCAAATCAATTTATTAAATATATTTAATAATTTCCGAACATTGTTCATAGCACTTTGACATTTGACAGCTGTCAATGTCAAATACTGAATAATGTTTATTGTCTGTTCGACTCATATACTATAAATTTATCATTTTTGTTCTTGTTTCGGATTTTTTAAATCTTATTTGCAAAAAGAATTTTTTTTTCTTTTGCAATTTTATTCGCTATGCTTTGTTGTCTAAATTGACAATATTTTCAAGTAACAATATGTGGATTCGCAATTTCAAATGTCATTTCGAATATTTTTATTACTATAAATGTTAAGTTTTTTGGTTTAAATTGACAGATGACAGCTCTTAATGTCAATCATCAACATTATCTATACTAACCTCTGAAGAAGCAATAAATTGATTGTGAAAGCTTAAACGAATAACAAGGAATCTCATTTGTCTATTGGCTACATATCCAATGATAGTTTTTTCAAGGCGTAAATATTATCTGTCAATTTGACATTTGACAGCTGTCAATGTCAAATGTTGAATAATGCTTATTATTTGTTTCTTTTTTGGGCAATTTTTGAAATCTTATTTGGAAAAAAAGATAAATTTCTCTTTTTTTGTGATTTTATTCGCTAGGTTTCGTTGTCTGACTTGGCAACATTTTCAAGTAACAATCTAGTGATTCTCAGTTTTAAATATTTTCATTACTATATAAATATCAACCTTTCTTCACAATATCAAGATTAAATTTGACAGATGACAGTTCTCAATATCAATCATTAACATTATCTGTCGATTTGACGGATAACATCAAATCAATTTAGTAATTATATTTAATTTCCGAACATTGTTCATTAGTTTTGACATTTGACAGCTGTCAATGTCAAACGTTGAATAATGTTTATTGTTTGTTTGATATATTATAGATTTCATATTTGTTTTTTTTTTGGGTGGATTTTTAATCTTAAATGGAAAACCCATTTTTTTTTTTGTAATTTTATTCGCTATATTTCGTTGTCTGACTTTTCAACATTTTCAAGTAACAATCTATCGATTCTCATTTTCAAATGTCATTTCCAACACTTTAATACTATAAATGTATAATACTTCCTTTTCACAATATCAAGTTTAAATTTGACAATGACAGCTGTCAATGTCAATCATTAACATTATCTATGGAATTGACAAATAACATCAAATCAATTTATTAACTATATTTAATTTCCGAACACTGTTCCCCAGTTTGACATATGACAGCTGTCAATGTCAAAAGTTTGTTTTTTTTTAGGAAGAATTTTTTAAATCTTATTTGGAAAAAGACAAATTTATTTATCTGAGTTGGCATATTCAAGCAAAAAATCTGTCCCTTCCCAATTTCTAGTGCCATTTCGAATATCTTTATATTGTTATTATTATTTTGAATTTCTCCATAATCATTTAACACTCAACCACTTCAATAATCTAACAGATGACAGCTATCAATGTCAAACACTATTTTAGATTTCCTTCTTACGTTTGATTTTTAAGGAAATTTGAAAGGGGAATATTATTTCTTGCACTTTCCCATTGCACCACTGATCAACTATTATTAATTTCTGCTACATTACCTGTATTTATTTATTTTTTCCCCAAGAAAGTTAAAATCTACTAAATGCACTTACCCACACTCATTAACATTATTCGCCGATTTGACAGATAACTGTCAATGTCAAATATTATTTCAAATATCAAAGCTGCATTCCTTTTTTTTGTTTGTTTAAAAGAAATATAGACAAAAAAAATCGAAAGAATTTTAAGACTCTATCCCTTACTGTGCTTCTCCACATTTTCCACACATTATTCGTCAATTTTCCGGATGACAGCTGTCAATGTCAAACCAAAATTGTCAAAAATAAATAATAATAATAGTTCTATTGCATTTGATAGCTTCAAATTATAAGTCAGTTCAGAAAATCGAACTTTTTTTTACAATTACAATTCATACACTACCTATCAATAAATCATTCATTCAAACACATCATTCACCTAAGATGAGATATAAATTCATCACTATCTTTTACAGTGTAGGTATATAGTGAAGACTTACCCCATTTTTGTGCAGTTACTCTCGTCAGTGAAGTCTTTGCAATCGTTGTCATTGTCACACACCCAAGTTTTTGGTATGCAGAGGCCGTTGCCGCATTCAAACTGATCTACGGTGCAATTTACTGCGAAAGCTGTTGAGGAGAATATAAATTATGTAGTAGTGCTGTTAAATTGTTTAATTTAAAGAGAATAATGGTAGAAATTTTTCTCGTCCATTAGTAAAATATATAACAATATCTTCTTGGCTTTGCTGATTTATACGAAAATTCAGTGCATGTTAGAATGAATTAATCGAATAAAAAGGAACACTCTTTGTATTATTACACAGAATGATATGGTCATAACTCTTATAAGTTGGTGTGTATTCGTGTCAGAAATATGAAAGTTTATAATAAAATCCTTTCATCGAAATCAATGCATTTTCATTAATGACACTACATAGTACACAGAAATTCAAAATGATTGTCAATTCCGCTCCTATAGATAGTAACAGCTGTAGTATATGCCGCGTTGTAATGAGGTTTGACTGAGTCAGTGTTGGAACATAAGAAAGTAAACGGATCTGTCATAAATAGAAAACGTACCTATATTTGAACTCGCATTATATAACGACTATGGATTGGTGTTTCTGCTTGTAAAATGAAAATATAATTAATTTAACTTACTAAATTATGATTTTACAATTCAGTACTAACTGGTGTTTAACTAAATTTATTATTACTTTAAATATAACATACAATTAGTATAATTATTAGTGACAAAACTGCATCTCTCAGTTCTTCTATGGTATGCATGCGTTTCTATAGATCCTATTTTTAGATAGCCAAACATGAGTAATCTAATGGGTTAGATCAGGCGATCTTGGTAGCATCTTTGTGCTCTAACGAACCTGTCAGCGAAAAACTGTTGAAGATATTGGCAGTTTGTCGAGCAGTATGTGCTGGACCATTATCGTGCTGAAAATAACCTGCTCCAAGCTCATTTCCTGTAACTCTGCAATAAAACAATTCCAACATCTGTTGGTAACGTTGGGCTGTTACAGTTTCCTCGAAGAACATTGGCCCTATTATTCGTTGCCTGGACATAGCTACCAAACTCCACTTTTACGGGATGCAATTGCGTTTCTCGAAATTCGTGTGGATTTTCTGCAGACCAGATACAATAGTTTTGTAAATTATATAGTCTGTTAGATAAAACCAGGCTTCATCCGAGAAAATGATTTGTTTAGCAAGTCATCGTCCCTAAATTGTTATTAAACCAATGACAATATTCCAATCGCCTATCGTGATCTAACGGTAATAATTCCTGTACCGTAGAAACTTTATAGGGATGAAAATGTAACTTTCTTTTCACAGCTCGTTGCGTTGAAGTGTATGATAAGCCTATAAAATTATAAAATGTAATAAACTATTTCACTTAATGTTAATATTGGTTTTTTAGCTGTTTGTTGAGCTATTACCACAGATAAATTCCCTTATTTTCTTACAGTATTCAGAAATACTATTGTTGGTGACATTAGATGTAAATATAAACGATTTGAAAAAAATTATAAGATAAATAATCGATAGATACTACAACACGCACGCCAATGTCGCTAAATGTCAAGAAAATTCATTTAATGTATGAAATTTGTATGTAGCTAATTTCGCTCATTAAATTGGTAATAAGTATAGATAAATTTTTCCGGAAAACAGTTTTTTTCTTACGACAATCATTTTGAATCACATGGTATTTATTTGCTTTAACTTGAGCCCGATAGTTTTGGGGGCACTTTTCAATGGCTTATTGGAATAGAATCTTTGTGGATTTTTCTAACCCATTCTCCTACTTTCTTTAAAACATAAATTACTTCACACGTTTGAAAATTCCCGGCAACAGATTTACAAAATGGCAGTTAGGCTTGAAGGTTATTGAAAACAGACTACAGAAGAACAAAGGATTGAATATTTAATTTCTTTTTTCTTGTTTTTAGGTCTTCAATATTAAAAACATGAATGAATACGACGTTTCGCTTTATTGAAAAGCTTTTTCAAGTATATAAATAAATCTAAAAATTGTAAATTATAAATAAAATGTTTGTTTAATAAATGACAAATTGTTTTTTTACTATGATTTTGAATTATTATTATGTTTTATTTAAAATTGCGTTTAAAATAGGCTGTTTTGATTATTGTTTTTAATTTTGTAATTAATAGTTCTTTAAATATCGTATTAGTTATAAAATTAAATTATATAATTTGTGAAATATTTATATCGTTTTATCATTGACTGCATTTTATTTTATAAATTTGAATTATTTCAAGTATATTACGTGTTTTTAAATTTTGTTCTTTTTTAAAATTGTTACGTTGTTGAAATCAAAGGTATGATTTGAGTATTTCATGTTTTTTAAAGCTGTAAGATTTTTATCATATATATTTCCAAATATTGCATGGTTTCACCTATATATACACCATTACAATTTTGACAGTCTATTTTATAAACTACGTGTGATGTTTTACTTTTTTCATTTTTGATTTTAATTTGAATAGATTTGGTTTTGTAGTTTGTTTGTTTTGATAGGCAATTTTGTAATTATATGGTTTAAATTTGATTTATTTTTTCGGATAAATGTTTAACATAAGAATTTTTATGAATTTGTAATTGTTTGAGTATTATTTATATTTTTGTTGATTATTATAAAAAAGAAAATTCTTTGTTTGAATATTTGTTTATAAGAGAATTTGGATAATTATTTGTTCTAGAATATTTTTTGCTTTGTTAATAGTATCTGATCGAAAAACTGGACTGTTAATTTTATTGCTCTGTCAGCAAACTAATAATAACACTAACTTTTGAATAAAGTTGTGAAGACTTAATATTAGATAGCGTCCAGACCATGTGGTTTAGTATACCATTGAGTTAGAATTTTGTTATCATTGTTGATGTTTGAGGTCTAAAAAGTAATGCAATTTTTCTTCGATTTCAATTGTAAATTTTAATCTTGGATGAAAGGAATTAAAATGTTCAAGTAAACTGTATATTTTTTTCTTCTAACGCGGTTATGTAATCATCTACATACCTTTTGAAAAAAAATATTTGAAATTTATTTATTTAAATTTTTCTTCTATATACTCTAAAACAATTTGTGCAAATGATACTAGAAATTGGTCAACCCATTGCACATCCAAAAATTTGTTTATAAAATTAATTTTTGTATTGGAAATATGTTTATGTTGCAAACAAATGTTATGCATTAATGAATTCTGTGATAAGTATATTTGTAAAATTTTGAATTAATTGCCATTTTTTGTGTATAATTTGTTTTGCTAGTCTAATGGTGATTTGTGTATAGGGATACTACATATAAGAATATCATTTGAAATTGGTTTTAATTTAATGTTGTCTATAAATCTTTGAATTCCAGGAATTTTTATATAGTAATCATTTTTGAACGCGATATTTTTAAGGCAATTTGCCAAAAATTTTGATAATTCATAAAAAGGACTTTGTACATAAGAAACTATTGGTCGTAAAGGTATATTATTTTACCTTTATCTCAAAAAGTTAGTGTTATTATTAGTTTAGCTGACAGAGCAATAAAATTAACAAGTCCAGTTTTTCGATCAGATACTATTAACAAAGCAAAAAAATATTCTAGAACAAAATAATTATCCAAATTCTCTTATAAACAAAATATTCAAACAAAATTTTTCTTTTTTATAATAAATCAACAAAAAATAAATTAATACTCAAAACAATTACAAATTCATAAAAATTCCTTATGTTAAACATTTATCCGAAAAAATAAATCAAATTTTAAAAACCATATAATTACAAAATTGCCTATCAAAACAGAAACAAACTACAAAACCAAATCTATTCAAAATTAAAATCAAAAATTGAAAAAAGTAAAACATCACACGTAGTTTATAAAAATAGACTGTCAAAATTGTAATGGTGTATTTATAGGTGAAACCATGCAATATTTGGAAAATATAATATAATAAAATTTACAGCTTTAAAAAAACATGAAATAACTCAAAATCATACCTTTGATTTCAACAACGTAACAATTTTAAACAAAGAACAAAATTTAAAAAACACTAATATACTTGAAATAATTCAAAATTTTAAACATAAAATGCAATAGTCAATGATAAAACCGATATACAATTTTCACAAAATTATATAATTTAATTTTATAACTAAATACAATATTTTTAAAGAACTATTTAATTACAAATTCAAAAAAAATAATCAAAAGAGCCTATTTTAAAATGCAATCTTAAATAAAGCATAATAATATATTCAAAATCATAGTAAACAAAACAATTTGTCATTTATTAAACAAAAACATTTTATTTATAATTTACAATTTTTACATTTATTTATATACTTGAAAAAGCTTTTCAATAAAGCGAAACGTCGTATTCATTCATATTTTTAATATTGAAGACCTAAAAACCAAGAAAAAAGAAATTAAATATTATACCTACATGGTCAAGATTTGAAGCTTTAAAAGGATTGAATGAAGTTGTTCTAACAATCTATACTATGATTTATTAACACTTTCTTGTGTTTAGTACTCTTAAGGTTAGTTATAGTTACAAAAAAAAGAATGATTTTATCACTTAAAAACACTACGTTATTGGGTTATCATCTTTGGAAAACACAAATAAATAATGTGAGGTTAGAAAGTCATTATTGGACATTTAACTTACCACAATGCGTTTCATCTGTCAAATCGCCACAATCATCATCGCCATCACACAGCCAATCTTTCAAGATGCATCTTCCAGTCCTCGGGCAGCGAGTATATCTGTCAGATTCGTCGCAAGAATCTTTGGTCACCTCCATATCACCGCAATCCATTTCGTCCTCACGTTTATCACAATCCATCTCCCCGTCACATCTGTAAATGATTTATTCCTCGTTTCTGTTATTTATTATTGTCTTTATTAAATAGAACAAATACAGATCTTCTTTAAGCATATTATATTCTTAACCTCTATCACCTGTACTACATCTATGTATCTTTTCTACATTTTACTACTTCCCGCCTTTATATTTCCAATACACCAACCTTAGATAATAAAAAAAACCAATAAGGATAACATTAAACTACAAGAGTTTCTCAATTAATTAATTTCAGGCGACTATTTCGTGTATGAATAAAAATAAATCTTCTGATAGTATTAACGACTCACACATTTCTATTTAATTAAGTCATCGAACCCTCTCTATGTAGTGTACGACAGAACATGTGTACGACGCGTTTAAAAATAATAATAAATTGGTACCACATATAACGAGTTGACTAATACGAATCCACATCAACACAGTTTAAATATTTAATGAGATAATGACACCACAGTCAATTTAAGTCGATGCCGGTCTAACGGCTCGGAAAATTGTCGTAATAGCCGCTGTGTTTCAAGAATATTTTTTAATTAGTGACCAAACAACAATATCGTTACAAGCAATCGACTGCGCTAACAAGAAACCATTCATCAATAATTGTTTCAGTGCTACACAGTGAGATGATGTTTTACTAACGAAACGAGAAATATCAGAACGTTCTGAAAATAAGACACAGAGTGGAGGCTATTCCAAAGTTAATTTTATTTATTAATTCGTCGGATGATAGCTGCCAATCTCAAATGTTGCTTCGAACAATTTTGCTTTTTAACTTTCAACTTTCAAGTAAATTTTTTCCATGTTTTATTTCATAATCCTAGCACTATTTATTAATTTGACAGGTGACAGGTGTCAATTGCATGGACTGTTTCGAATACCAACATTTTTCAGATTGAATCTCTTTATTCTCATTATATTAATTATTGAATTTGACAGATGACAGCTGCCAATATCAAAAGTTAGTTATTTTGCTATTGTTTTAAAAAACATATATATTCTTTTCCTGAATATATTTGCAGGTAATTACTACTTAATTAATTAATTCGACGGGGACATAAATAGATATTTTATTTTTACTAGATGACAGCTATCAATGTCAAATATCAATTCAGATATGTATTTCATTTTTCTTTAAAATTTTTCGAATCCTGTATGCTTTTTACGATCAATACATGTTTCTTTATAATTTTGAAAAATGACAAATGTCAATGTCAAATTTGCAATATTAAATTTATTATTTAAATATATTATATTTTTTATTTTGGTTTATATTAAAAATGTCGCTATCAGTGGCAATCGTTACATTGTTAATTAATTAATTTCACAGATGACAGCTGTCAAACGTCATTTTCGATACAACTGCTATTTATTGAAATATTTTTTTTGGAGATTGAATCTTTATATGATTTACGCCACATTATTTATGAATTTGACAGATGACAGCTGTCATACGTTATTCATTCAATTTGGAATATGACAAGTGTCCAAATAAAATTTCTGCAAACAATTCGATTACTTTTTCTTGATTTTTTTTAAACATCACATCATTAATTAATCTGTCAGACAAATCAAATTTTGAATTATCTTTCGATAATTTTTTTTATTTTAGTTTATATTAAAATGGTCTTCTTTTCTAAAAGAATTTTGTTAAAATCATTACATTATCCAAGTGTCAAGCGTTGATTCAGATACAGTTGCTATATTTTTTTAAAGTTTATTTTCTCTGTATAAATGTTTTTTTTTTATAATTACATTTTTCACCATTTTTTACAGATGAACTGCCAATGCCAAATGTCAATGCAGAAATTTTTTAGTCCGTTTTAAAGAATTTTATATTCTAATTTTGGATATTTTGTTTTTTATAATCATCACGTCATTAATTAATTCGACAGGGCAATGACAGGTGTCAACGTCAAATTTTGAGTGTTTATTTTTTTTTGTCTACATACATATATTAAAATGGCCCCGTTGTCTAGAAGCACTAATATTTATTACTTTATTAAATAATTAATATGACAGCTGTCAATGTTAAATTAATCGTCACATTTTTCATCATTTTGACATATCAACGTCAAATCTTATATGCTCATCAGCTTTTTTAAACTTTCGTTATTAATCAATAATATTATATTACCCAACAAGTCGACAGATGTTAATTACAGTAATATTTCGAAAGTTCAAATATAAAACTTCAAATATGTAAGCCCTTATTTCTTTCTAATAATGGAAAGTTTTATGACAACTGTCAATTTCAAAGGTTTATATAAAAAGAAGTATTTTTTGTCAATATTATATTGCCCAACAATTCAACAACATACAACTTCAAATATTTTAAGCCTTTATGATTAATTGTATTTATTTTTTGTAATGAAAAGTTTTATGACAGCTGTCAATTTCAAAGGTTTATATAAAAAAGAAGTGTTTTTTTGTCAATATTATATTGCACAACAATTCAACAACATACAACTTCAAATATTTTAAGCCTTTATGATTGATTGTATTTATTTTTTGTAATGAAAAGTTTTATGACAGCTGTCAATTTCAAAGGTTTATATAAAAAGAAGTATTTTTTGTCAATATTATATTGCCCAACAATTCAACAACATACAACTTCAAATATTTTAAGCCTTTATGATTGATTGTATTTATTTTTTGTAATGAAAAGTTTTATGACAGCTGTCAATTTCAAAGGTTTATATAAAAAAGAAGTGTTTTTTTGTCAATATTATATTGCACAACAATTCAACAACATACAACTTCAAATATTTTAAGCCTTCATGATTGATTGCATTTATTTTTTGTAATGAAAAGTTTTATGACAGCTGTCAATTTCAGAGGTTTATATAAAAAGAGTAATTTTTTATCCAAATTATATTGCCCAACAAGTCAACAACATACAACTTCAAATATTTTAAGCCTTTATGATTGATTGCATTTATTTTTTGTAATGAAAAGTTTTATGACAGCTGTCAATTTCAGAGGTTTATATAAAAAAGAAGTATTTTTCGCCAATATTATATTGCCGAACAATTCAAAAACATACAACTTCAAATATTTTAAGCCTTTATGATTGATTGCATTGATTTTTTGTAATGAAAAGGTTTATGACAGCTGTCAATTTCAAAGGTTTATATAAAAAGAAGTATTTTTTTGTCAATATTATATTGCCCAACAATTCAACAACATA
Organism: Protaetia brevitarsis; assembly: GCA_004143645.1. Taxonomy (NCBI): domain Eukaryota; kingdom Metazoa; phylum Arthropoda; class Insecta; order Coleoptera; family Scarabaeidae; genus Protaetia; species Protaetia brevitarsis. The sequence goes on from RXPK01000270.1 coordinate 609,639, forward strand.
CAACTAAAAAACTAACTCACCTATGACTGTCTTTGATGCAAACGCAGCTTTCAACACACAAAAATTCTCCACTAGGGCAATCTTCACCGCAACCATGATCATACAGTCTATCCCTAGCACTTCATCCTCTTCAGGTTGTCTCATATACTGATCTAGGCCCCAAACCGACCCTATTCAACCCAATACCTTGCTTCCTAGATCCAGGACCGTTAGCGTATCCCCTCCCAGGTATAAATCCGAGATCCAAGGGATGTGTCTCCGCCAATAAGTCCTCCAGTCGAAGGCCTTCTCATTCCGTAGTATTCTGGGCGTCCACCGTACATTCCCCCGCGATTTCTAGACGTGACACCGGGAGGCATAGGTACCAATATGGGAAATCCTTCTGGCAATTTATCGAAAGCGATATCTTGAAATCGTATGGGCACTGGAAACGGTTGCGAAGGAGTGGCCGATGTTTTCTGTTGCTTCTGGTTGATGGCATGGCCGGGTTTACTTCCGGGCGGTCTCAGAGATCCTGAGCCATACATCTGTCTAGCTGCGCCGCGATGTGGGCCGTGTAGCGCTTGGGGTCGTCGTGAGGTCGTGAGTTGAGCAGCATGCCGACGCTGAAAGTAATGGAAGACGAATTCAGAAGGTTTTATTAAAGATTGGCAAATTATTGCTAAGTAACTGTTAACTACTCGAAATCGATTCTTTATTTAAACAGTTAAATTTGAGAAATTAATTTTTTCGTGGTCATTGAATTATTTACCACTTTGACATATGATAGTTTGTAACGTCAAATGTTATATTACCAATAAATAATCTCATTTGGTTTTCTGGATTTTTTCTAGTAATGGCAATATTCATTAATTTGACAGATGACAGCTATCCATGGCTGTCTGTCAAATTATTACTACTGTTGATTTATTTTCTCTATTTTGATGTTTTTCATTAATTTGTCAAATGACAGCTGTCAAAGACAGTAACTATTCCGAACACATTAATTTTGTCCAGAAATTTCATGAGGTATATTTAAGAGATATTTTAAGCTTTTTTAGCGATCGAATTCTTAAGATTGTCATATTATTCATCAATTTTGACAGATGTCAACATCAATTCTCATTTTGCCATATATATTTTTTAGGATTTTTATTTTCTCTATCTGGATGTTTTTCATTAATTTGTCAAATGACAGCTGTCAAAGACAGTAACTATTCCGAATATATTAATTTTGTCCAGAAATTTCATGAGAAATATTTATGAGATTTTAAGCTTTTTTAGTGATTGAATCTTTATGATTGTCACATTACTCATCAATTTTGACAGATGTCAACATCAAATGCCATTTTCTCATATATATATTTTTAGGAGTCTTATTTTCTCTTTCTGGATATTTTTCATTAATTTGTCAAATGACAGCTGTTAAAGACAGTAACTATTCCGAACATATTAATTTTGTCCAGAAATTTCATGAGAAATATTTATGAGATATTTTAAGCTTTTTTTAGTAATTGAATCTTTATGATCATCACATTATTCATCAATTTTAACAAATGTCATTTTCTCATATATGTTTTTTAGGAGTCTTATTTTCTCTTTCTGGATATTTTTCATTAATTTGTCAAATGACAGCTGTTAAAGACAGTAACTATTCCGAACATATTAATTTGTCCAGAAATTTCATGAGAAATATTTATGAGATATTTTAAGCTTTTTTTAGTGATTGAATCTTTATGATCACACATTATTCATCAATTTTAACAAATGTCATTTTCTCATATATGTTTTTAGGAGTCTTATTTTCTCTTTCTGGATATTTTTCATTAATTTGTCAAATGACAGCTGTTAAAGACAGTAACTATTCCGAACATATTAATTTTGTCCAGAAATTTCATGAGAAATATTTATGAGATATTTTAAGCTTTTTTTAGTAATTGAATCTTTATGATCATCACATTATTCATCAATTTTAACAAATGTCATTTTCTCATATATGTTTTTTAGGAGTCTTATTTTCTCTTTCTGGATATTTTTCATTAATTTGTCAAATGACAGCTGTTAAAGACAGTAACTATTCCGAACATATTAATTTTGTCCAGAAATTTCATGAGAAATATTTATGAGATATTTTAAGCTTTTTTTAGTAATTGAATCTTTATGATCATCACATTATTCATCAATTTTAACAAATGTCAATTTTCTCATATATGTTTTTTAGGAGTCTTATTTTCTCTTTCTGGATATTTTTCATTAATTTGTCAAAGTATATTAATTTTCGTGTATATTAATTTTATCCAGAAATTTCATGAGAAATATTTATGACATATTTTAAGCTTTTTTTAGTGAATGAATTTTTTATTCATCGATTTAACAGATGTCAACATCAAATGTCATTTTGGCTTATATATTTTTTAGGAGTCTTATTTTCTCTTCTGGATATTTTTCATTAATTTGTCAAATGGCAGCTGTTAAACACGACAATATTCGAATATTTTCATTTTTTCTAGATATTTCATAAGAAATATTTATGAGATATTTTACAAGCTTTTTAGTGATTGAATTTATTCCTCAATTTGACAAATGTTAATATTAAATCTCATTTTACCATGTATATATTGAAGGAGTTTTATTTCTCATTCTGGATATTTTTCATCAATTTGTCCAATGACAGCTGTCAATAACAGTACTATTCAGACTATTTCATTTTTTTCCAGAAATTTAATAATTTTTTTTATTTTAATATTTTTCTTTTAAGCTTTTTACTAGTGATTAATTTTTTTATTATGAATTTGACAGATGTCAACATCAAAACATCATTTTGCCGTATATACATTTCTAGAAAACTTATTTTCTGTTTCTAGATGTTCTCGTTCACATTACATCATTCATTAAATTGACAAATGATAGCTGTCAATTATTGCACTATCAATTCCGAATATTTTAATTTTTTCAAGAATTTCATAAAAAGAGAGATATTGTAAGTTTTTTTTCTAGTGACTCGTTCTGTTTATAATCATTACATTATTCGTAAATTTGACAGTCAATGTCAAATGTGATTTTGCCGTAAGCTTTAATAATCTTATTTTCTTTTTCTGGATGTTTTTTTCCCGCAATTATGTTTAGTAACGTCAACTTAAAGATATTCAAATAACTATTAATCTAATACAAAATCGTAGGTAATTTCATGCTTTAATGTTGAAGTTACTAAAAATAATTGCGGGAAATTTGAGTTTAGTTCACTGGGAAGGTATTCAACTAATGCAAGCGCAATATCAAACTTTAAATATTCTTCCTTTTTTCTTTTATGTTGGCAGCGTTAATGTTTTTTTTTTTTATTGAGGTATGGGAATTGTGAGGTTGGTAGCAGGCAGGTGGAAAAGCAAATCGCGAGCTTTTTCTTGTACGAAGTGGCATGCCACAAGGCTCGAACCTTGGCCCTTTTTTTATTGGTGTATATTATCATTATCTATACATAATGTATGCGATTTAATTGGTTCTGAGTGTTTACTTTATGCTGGCGATTTAATGGTTTCCACATGTTTAATACCCTTTCAAACTAAATTAGATCTATTATATAATGGGCTTTAAAAAAAAAAAAAACTTTATTAATCTTAACATTAATAAATTAAAGTGCCACAACATACTGCCATAAAGCTGTTATCGTAAATTATAATTATGTTCTTATATTTATATATTTCATTCTAAATACAATTAAAAGCCGTAATATTTTATGAAATTTCCAAGTAGTACCACTTTGCGGTATGTTTTATTATAACTGCTGCCTGCACTGTGTAAAGTGACACTTTTGAATAACTCGTTTGTTTTGATATGTTGTAACACTTGTAACGCTCGCGTTCTACACATTTCTCGGTAGTTACTTAACAATAAAAAAGCTACGTTTGTTTACGTTCGCAAGAACGAAGATAAAAAAGCGTTTATAAACCCATTAACCGCACACTTACTACACATTACACATCCTCACTCACTAAAAATAATTACGCACAAACGTGAACTGAACACTGGCGGTGGGTTACTACTATAAATACAAGTGACATCATTATAATATTTACGAATGAATGGTTTAGATGCTACGTGTAACTGTTTCATTAATAGAATGTAAGTAAACATCTTACCAAAGAGTAAACATGATTGTTGTACATATAGAGGAAGTCTTGAATGTTTGTAGTTACGTCATTAACAGGTCGGTAAAGTAAAGACAAGCGTAGTTTCAAAAAATTGGAAGCATTCATATAGACAAGCGAGATAGAAGTATAATAACATAAGTCGTAGCTACTTAAGCTATACGTCCATATTTTATTAAGTATCAACAAACTAGTTGAAGTGAGATAGAATACGGTCGAGTAATGCGTAAATAAGACCTTTCATAATGTTCACTTCAGGGCATGCAACCACGCCATTTTAACCCATTTTACATTTGACATCTGCTTTTTACTGTTTATTGGCCCTTCTTTAGGTTTGAATTTTTACTTACTTCTATTATTTCTTTTACCAAAAGTTCTTTTCAGAGCTATAGTGAAGTAAATCGTTTACTTTGTGGTAAGTTTAGAGGTGTTAAAGAAACATACAAGACTTAAAACATTTTTTAGGTTACAGTTCAAGATGCCTGGTAACGACTTAGTTCTTGTTGCCAGAGTTGGTCAGTCGTTTACTAGTGTATTTCGAGGAGGAAAGCGAAATGGAAGTCCTCTAATATCCGTTGATGCGGTCCATGAGGTAAATTGCAATTGGTTATTATTAAATTGAAACTTACATACAAATTGTAGAGAGTTGCGAATGCTTTGGGCATTTCTATGGGTATCATCTACAACACAAAGCGCAAGAAGGAAGCTATATCTGCTGTTCCTTCATCGAGTGCTTCAATAGACCTGTACAAGCCACGATTGATGCCCAAAACATGTGATGTGTCAGAGAGAAATAAAATGGATGTTCGTAAAGTAATTTATGGTTAAGGTTTATGTTATTGATGAATTACTTTGAGCACATGGGCAGTTTCAAGACTTCCTCTGTATCACTGCGATTTCAATGCTATCAAATTTATATGGGCACATGCGAAAGGATATTATAATAACCATATTGGTCGGGATGGTTATGGCGATAAACAAGTATTGGGAATGTGGCAAGAAAGTTTGGACAGCTGTACACCAGACTCCTGGCAAGATTGCATAAATCACACAGGGAAAATAATTAAAGAGTTGTATGAATGTGAAGCAAACATGACTTTGTTCTGACAGTTAATTGCGGATCAGAAGATGAGAACGAAGACACAAATTAAATATATTTTTAATTTCACTTTCTTTTCTTTCAATATTGACATATTTTAATTTAATTTACTGCAATATTATGTTTTGTATATACCATTGTATAGAAATTATGTTTGCTACATAAAATAAAAACATCATCTTTCGTTTAATTAATCACTGGTACGTATATTAAACTAAATACTTTTATGTTGCTTTGAATATTTTCTACATTTAATTTGCAAATAGGTTTTTGATATGAGAACTACATTTATTGTGGTAATACATTATTTCATTGAGAACACATTTAATAATAAGCTTAGCCTGATCACGAAAGCATTGTCAATAGAAAAGTTCACTATTTAGAATCCTATTAGTTGCATTACTCATGATTGTTGTTAAAACGCAACGTTGACTAAAAACTGAACCAATCCTTTCAGTTATAAAAGAAAATCTATTAAAACTGCGTATAACCTCATTAAATTTGACAATTGTCATTTCGTACAGTTCATTGTAAACAATGTTGGTGTGCCTGAATTCGTTTCAGATGCTGCATATGTCATAAGCAAGTATGACGTAACTACAAACATTCATGATCTGGCCTATATGTATACTTATTACGGGAGAATGGGAGTGCATAGCATAAGCTCACATTCATACACACAGATGTATATATTTATTATTACTTAATATTTGCACATTGATTCTGTAGGTATTTGTAAGGGCGTCTGTTCACACAAGCTGCATATAAAATAAATTCTACTTATATCATCCACGCAAAATAAGAATTTATTATAAACACGTTACCTATATAACCAAAGTGGAAGTGACAAAATCTCATTTTTGTTTTATTTTTGGCGTACAATTCTAAATCAAAAACAAATGTATCTATGTTTTACTTTATAATCCGATTGAGAAAAAAAAAGTATATACAAAAACTGGTATGAAGTATTTACATACATGTAGATTATTATTTGCAATGACTAACTTTTCGTATCTGTGTTATAATGTAATGATGTTAATGCACACGAACACCTGAAGATTTTTAGTAATATTATTATTGTATGCATAAATACTATTTACATACATTTGCATGTATATAAGCAGACACAGACAAGCTGTCTGGTAAACAAGACATGAAGGCGCCAAACTAAATTATTATACGCTAAATGGAAGTTGATTATTACTGATCTGTTATATCAATATTAAGTTTTAGTAAAACATTATTTACTTTTAAAGGGAATTTGAACTGTTGTACAGTTTGAAACCTAGAGACTCATGTAGGCCTATTTTTAGGAATGAAAGATATCTCTCTCACCTTTTATGATATTTACATCCTTGAAGTGTTAAGCTTTGTGTATAAAAATATAGAGGATTTTAAAACTCATAATAACCACGAGTACGGCACAAGATCTTTCTGTTAATTACTTCCTCCTTCGCATAAAAAATCAATCTTTCAAAAAAGTGTCCAATTTGTCGGTTGTAAGCTTTTCAATGTTCTACCAAATGATATAAAAGCAATAACAGAATTTGGTAGATTTAAAAATCGTGTTAAAAACCTACTTTTAAACATAAATTGTTATTGTGTTGATATGATTACTATAAATTTCTGTCAAAGTTATAAGTTATATAATTAATTGGCTGCTGTTCGGCCCTAACTATTTAGTTCTCTTAGTTTTGTTTATTTGCTGCTGTTGAAGTTTTCTTGTACTTATTGCTTACAGTGAAATAAAGTTATTATTATTATTATTTTATTATTAGATGTAAGTATTGCGTATGCGCTAAAATGCGATTTTTTAGGTTATGTCAGTAGTAAAATGTAAAATTTCATCTTTATGATTTGGTTGAATTTGTTTTCTTTTTTGAAAAGTTTATTATTGATTACTCATGGAACTATACATCTCTGTCATTAATTAATTAATTAGTTATGCTTGTTTAGAGTAATAATTTGGATTTTCTATCTATTCTCTAATAGAAAATATTATGGCAAATAAAAATGTCCGTAAAATTTATTCACGAAATTAATTTCAAAATTTAATCATCTATAACAATATAATAATAATAATATTTATTTCCCTGTATTACATATTACAAATACCATGTGATTCAAAATGATTGTCGTAAGAAAAAAACTGTTTTCCGAAAAAATTTATCTATACTTATTACCAATTTAGTGAGCGAAATTAGCTACATACAAATTTCATACATTAAATGAATTTTCTTGCCACTTAGCGACATTGGCGTGCGTGTTGTAGTATCTTTCGATTATTTATCTTATATTTTTTTTCAAATCGTTTATATTTACATCTAATATCACCAACAATAGTATTTCTGAATACTGTAAGAAAATAAGGGAATTTATCAGTGGTAATTAGCTCAACAAATAGGTAAAAAATCAATATTAACATTAAGTGAAATAGTTTATTAGATTTTATAATTTTATAGGTTTATCATACACTTCAGCGCAATGAGCTGTCAAAAGAAGGTTACATTTTCATCCCCTATAAAGTTTCTACGGTACAGGAATTATTACCATTAGATCACGATAGGCGATTGGAATATTGTCATTGGTTTAATAACAATTTAAGGGACGATGACTTGCTAAACAAATCATTTTTCTCGGATGAAGCCTGGTTTTATCTAACAGGTTGTATCAATTCACAAAGCTATCGTATCTGGTCTGCAGAAAATCCACACGAATTTCGAGAAACGCAATTGCATCCCGTAAAAGTTGGAGTTTGGTTAGCTATGTCCTGGCAACGAATAATAGGGCCAATTTTCTTCGAGGAAACTGTAACAGCCCAACGTTACCAACAGATGTTGGAATTGTTTATTGCAGAGTTACAAGAAAATGAGCTTGAAGCAAGTTATTTTCAGCACGATAATGGTCCAGCACATACTGCTCGACAAACCTGCCAATATCTTCAACAGTTTTTTGCTGACAGGTTCGTTAGAGCACAAAGATGGCCACCAAGATCGCCTGATCTAACCCCATTAGATTACTTCATGTTCGGCTATCTAAAAAATAGGATCTATAGAAACCGCATGCATACCATAGAAGAACCGAGGATGCAGTTTTGTCACTTAATAATTATACTAATTGTATGTTATAATTTAAAGTAATAAATAAATTTAGTTAAACACCAGTTAGTACTGAATTATAAAATCATAATTTAGTAGAGTTAAATTAATTACATTTCATTTTTACAAGTAGAAACACCAATCCATAGTAGTTTATATAATGTGAGTTCAAATATAGGTTATGTTTTCCTTATTTATGACAGATCCGTTTACTTTCTTATGTTCCAACACTGACTTAGTTCAAACCTTCATTACAAACACGCGGCATATACCTACACCCTGTTACTATCTATAGGAGCGGAATTGACAATCATTTTGAATCTCTGTGTATATAATCATAAATATTTATTTCCCTGTATTACATTACAAATGGTATTACAAATGTATATATGTATAGGGATTGTCAAAAGTAGGGGGAGAATGGGACCGTATAAATTAAAATAAAATTAACAATTAAAATGTTATTTAAACTATAAAACGCGTTGCCCAACAAATATGATTTTAATGTTCATTTAAATAGAACAAAATCGTCAATAATTTTTATATTGTTTGGAAGCGCGTTAAAAATTTTGAGACCTATGTAGCGGGGAGACTTCAATGTTGCATTATATTTACAAAAGGGAATATAGAAATCGTTATGTCGCCTAAGTTTAATTTACTATAACAGACGAGGTACTGCGTGAGTCAGTTTGCTATGACGTCACGACAGTGTTGCAAATTTTTTGTTCGTCAAAACGTAAACAAACCGTTAAGTTATTTAACTGTCAAACACTTTTGACAGGTGAATAAACAAACTCTTAAAAATAACATTTACCGTTAATATTAGTGATAATTCTTTTTGAAAATCAGGATTTAAAGTATATTAATCATGATAGCAGTAGAAAAAATAACAAAAAAAGCACAAGTGAGTACAATAAATTTAATCGAGACCATTATCGCTTAAAGTATTCACAGTAACGATTACTATGCAAGTTTCTTCTCTATCAAAACCAATCTCTCTGATTTACTACTTCTAAATTTCATTTCCAATATGTTGTACACCAAGTACGTCAAATTTCCAGACTAATTTAATTCAATCCGCTTTATACAATTGTATGCATCCTCCGATCTGCCATATTTCATCCATCGTTTCGTAACAAACTTCCTTTTCTTTGAGAACAAATAATATCTACCACAACAATGTGTTTCAACCATAGAAAAATGTCTATTTCTTTAAGAGCACTGTTCAAAATGTTTAATGTGTTACGTCAGTCTGAAAAATGTATGTGAAAGAACCACTTCTGTAAACAATATTTGTATATACTCACTGTTTTCGTACATGTCATAAATTGTGTTTCCAATAGCACATTGACAATGAGTAGAATAATCAATTTTTACAACATTTATTTCGTATGCATTTTCGTTTTGGGTTAGTGGATGTAATTCCTTGTTTACTCATTGATGAAATTTTGCTTATGTTTGCAACATGAATGTTTAGAACATTCGTTACTCTCTAAAAGCGAAATACTGTAAAGAATATGACATTAAAAATATATGGATTTTATACTTCTCGCACGAAAGTTAACGGGAGTAATGGCCCGTTGTTCCCGCGTTCTGCGTCGAAATACACGATTAATGAAACTACAATTAACTCCTTCGATTGTTTACACAATGGTTTCGGTATGGTTTAGTTGTAATAACTACTTATTTTAAATAAATATATACCAAGTATAAACGCAAATTCCCCACACTTTACTGCAAATGCAGAATATAACTCTTTGACAGTTGACAGCTATAACTAAAAACTTTAAAAACCTGTCTACAACTCTCTCGAACAGACAACCTACAGTAAATCGAAGTTCCTGCTTGTTTATAAAGACAGCGGGGTTGGTGCCTACTGTGGCCTACTGCTTCATTCGTAAAAACCGTTACAAAAGTCAGTTTCATGTAAGTGTCTCTAGAGTTATTAGTTATTATTAATTTACGGTTAGCTCTGTGTAGTGAAAAAGACATAAACAGTATAATTATCATCACAGTAAGTACAACATTCTTATTTAATTCCATCGAATTCAATTTAGAAATCTAAATTCATACGTTGACATCATAATATTAAATATAATATAAATAGCAGCAACATTTTTATCAGAATGATACCCTGTAAAGTTTATCAACATCGCGGATATTTCCACAATATTTTTATTAAGTAATAAACATTTCTTAAAACCGATATATTACCATTTCCACTTATTTCATCTTTGCGTCCACATTAACGAAATTAATTAACGATCTCTCATCAATCATTTACGAAAACTCTGTTCTACTGTTAGATATTTAAGTAAATGTTGAGCAACATCTGTTCGGTTTTCAGTTATTTTTATTAAGTAATAAACATTTCTTAAAACCGATATATTACCATTTTTACTTATTTCATCTTTGCGTCCACATTAACGATCCCTCATCATTCATTTGCGAAAACTCGTATTCTATTGTTAGATATTTAAGTAAATGTTGAGCAACATCTGTTCGGTTAGAAATGGTCTTTGTTAAAAGACAACTTGAGGCCCCTCGCTGTTTTATTACGGTCACTAATTACTGTATGTATGTATTTCAGTAGCCTCTGCTGTTCTTAGAAAGATATTTATTATATACTTAGAATTTTAAAGGTTAGGTAAATCTTACTTGTGTGTTTTTGGCAAACTGGATCGGGTAAAATTTAGTTTTACTTCACTTAAACCTCAGTTATTTTAACTTATCTATTAGGTGTGGAATAATCAACGATGAATACATTTATTTTAAATAGGTTGTAGAAGCTCTTTAAAATAAATCGTTTCACCAAAAAATCTCTATATAATCTATAAACTTTTTTACTATTAGTTTTAGGCCCGTTTGCAACAAAGTGTTAAGGCCGTTTTATACCTGACCAACAATCCTGGGTTTTTTCAGGGCTAGAAAACCGTTGAGATCCCGGGATTGTATTCTCTAATTGTTACATTTATTGTTTTTTTTTTTACAAAATGTCCTTTTTTAAAAGATTAATAAATAATAGCAAATGCAACTGCAGTCAAGTTTCACCAAATCCTGTTTTTTGAAAGGCCTTGTCACTACATCAAGAAGCTTAAATGTGGTAACTCTAATGACTACACTTCAGCTAATTACTAAGTGTGTCATGATTGAGAAATAGGAACAATATCTAACAAAATCAAAATGTGAGTAGAGAACTGAGTGTCATGAAATAACGTATTTTAAACAACTGTAACAATTTGCTTATGTGTAATATGGTAATAATGAAATAACTTATCATAACTTTCTTATTATTCATTTTAGTGTAGTAATGTATTTAAGGTTTTATATTGTAAATGATATTATATTTCAAATTCTTGAAAAATATACAGGGTGATCCATTAAAAAAAAACAATACTTTGACAGTTATCTAGCAAACGCGCAAGTCAATTGCTTTTCTATTGAATGTACGCTAATCAGCATGAAAAATACTATTAAGTTTGTCAATTTAACCAAACATATATATATATAATCAGTAACCTTAATTACCCTAAGGGGGTGTAAAGGTAAACCAAAACATCCTAACATCAATATTGACGGAGATAGCAATATTGACCACTTAACTTGTATCATCCTGTATATTGAGTTAAATACACAGAGATTCAAAATAATTGTCAATTCCGCTCCTATAGATAGTAACAGGGTGTAGGTATATGCCGCGTGTTTGTAATGAAGGTTTGAACTAAGTCAGTGTTGGAACATAAGAAAACGTAACCTATATTTGAACTCGCATTATATAAACGACTACGGATCGGTGTTTCTGCTTGTAAAAATGAAATGTAATTAATTTAACTTTACTAAATTATGATTTTACAATTCAGTACTAACTGGTGTTTAACTAAATTTATTTATTACTTTAAATTATAACATACAATTAGTATAATTATTAAGTGACAAAACTGCATCTCTCAGTTCTTCTATGGTATGCATGCGGTTTCTATAGATCCTATTTTTTAGATAGCCGAACATGAAGTAATCTAATGGGGTTAGATCAGGCGATCTTGGTGGCCATCTTTGTGCTCTAACGACCCTGTCAGCAAAAAACTGTTGAAGATATTGGCAGGTTTGTCGAGCAGTATGTGCTGGAGCATTATCGTGCTGAAAATAACCTGCTTCAAGCTCATTTTCTTGTAACTCTGCAATAAACAATTCAACATCTGTTGGTAACGTTGGGCGTTTACAGTTCCTCGAAGAAAATTGGCCCTATTATTCGTTGCCTGGACATACTAGCTAACAAAACTCCAACTTTTACGGGATGCAATTGCGTTTCTCGAAATTCGTGTGGATTTTCTGCAGACCAGATACAATAGTTTTGTAAATTGATATAGTCTGTTAGATAAAACCAGGCTTCATTCGAGAAAAATGATTTGTTTAGCAAGTCATCATCCCTTAAATTGTTATTAAACCAATGACAATATTCCAATCGCCTATCGTGATATAATGGTAATAATTCCTGTACCGTAGAAACTTTATAGGGGTGAAAATGTAACTTTCTTTGACAACTCATTGCGCTGAGTGTATGATAAGCTATAAATTATAAAATGTAATAAAACTATTTCACTTAATGTTAATATTGATTTTTTACCTGTTTGTTGAGCTAATTACCACTGATAAATTCCCTTATTTTCTTACAGTATTCAGAAATACTATTATTGGTGATATTAGATGTAAATATAAGCGATTTGAAAAAAATTATAAGGTAAAAATAATCGAAAGATACTACAACACGCACGCCAATGTTACTAAATGTCAAGAAAATTCATTTAATGTGTGAAATTTGTATGTGGCTAACTTCGCTCATTATATTGGTAATAAATTTTTCCGGAAAACAGTTTTTTTTCTTACGACAATCATTTTGAATCACATGATATGGGCAAACAAATATTTGGTTAATTCACCAAACTATTTATTATTAATTTAACCTTTTATTTATTTAAAATAACGAAATATTTCATTGGATTAACTATAATTTTTCATGATAAAATTTGTTTGAAATTATTTTATTGTCCTGAATAAATTGATTTTTCCGTGTATGTGGGAGTAAATTTAATTGATGATATTGCACTTATTTAGAGTAATAATAAATTATTATACTTGTAATGTATTTTCTAATAAAAAAATATTATATAACGCGAGTAAAATGTTTTCAAGATAAGTATGTACCCCTTTTAAACGACCATTCGACACTCCATATTGTTTCTACCTAGTTTGATTTGCTCTTTCACAACCCTTAACAAAAGAATCTCTTAGTATCAACACCAGATTTAAAAGTAAACGATCGAATATACCATTAAGCGAAGCGAAAATAGAAATCCGTCTCAATAATATAGGAAAATAGTATCCACATAGTATTCAGGACGTAATTCCTTCGCGGACATGAATGGTTCATTGAGGGAACCGCGCAAGTGAAGCAACAAGGGGCAAGAGAGAAATCGATATAAGGGTATATGTAGGCGTGGGCGTTTTTTTGATACGGGTGGTGAAAAATGACGGAAAATATCGTTTTGAAATCAAATAGAAATGATCTCGACATTTTTGTTTTAATTTTGAGGTTATATTTGGTATTAAGATGTTATATGTTAAATAATCTAGCAGATTTAGTGGTTCTACGATAGAAATATAAATTGTTACCTAAAAGTAGCACCGTAGAGCATTGTAAAATCCACTTCTTGAGGGTTACTCCCTGTTCATGGTATCCGTTACTTCTTAACATCATAGGAAAGACACTATCGTTTTAACACACACCGAACAGTTTTCAAAACGTTTCTTTCTCGGGAGGGTGGGTGGATGTCTCACACCCGATCCACGCTATATCTTCTCTTATAACTCATACTTTCTGTTACAATTCGCACTCGAAAAAAGAGGGACGATTCGACGCGCTATAACGAGATGACAGTTACGCTTACAACACCCCGCTGATACGAAATTCGCTCGCTTCGGTCACTTCTATAATAACACTCCCGTTTTTATTCGCGATTCTAGCACGGAAAACTCGGTAGATTCTCGTCCGTGCGGATTTTTCGCAGCATCCGAGGGCGATTCCTGTGTCTGAAGCGCGCGCGACGAAAATCGATCGGCGCTCCGAAAATTCTGCGCACGTTCGCTTCGGCGATAGTCGGACTTTTCAACCGGCCGGTTCGCGTCGCTCGTGTTCGTGTTGTTGGTTGTTGGCAGTCGACGTTTTCTCGACTGACTGATTAGGCGTGTGCGCTACGCACGCATTTGACTGGCCGGTAGCTAAAATACACGGACTACTCGCGGGAAGAATTATTAAAACTCCCACCGTTTTCTATATGCCGGCCGTGGAATTGCGTTGGGATGCGCTCCGTATTGCTTTTATTATTGAGATTGAGTCACTTTTTAGTCGTTGCGAGGCTTCGCTTCTGGCGCCGGCGCCAAAATTGGATATACTTGGTATAGTTGGTACTTGCTAAGCGCGTCCGATAAGTAAGCAAGGACGAGAAAGACAGATCTAGATGTCTTTCTCACCGTGTCAAAGTGAGAGATTAATACTGGATAAGCGCTATTGTACTGAGCAAAAAATTATGACGTTTTTTTTTTTTGTAATGGTTTTATTATAAATAAACATATATTATTATTAGTAATAATTTATAAAATTCTGACATTTTCTTAACTCTCAAATTCTGGTATTTCTGGTTAAAAATCTATCTCCAGTAAACCAAATTCAAATTTCCCTCTTTTAATTTCACTAACTGATGCCCGGTAACATAAAGCGTGTGTAACCAAGTGGTTAGTTAATCATTTGTTAGCACTAACAAATTGTTAAGTAAAAGTTGCGTAACATAAACTTAACCATTTGTTAAATGTCGCGTAATTAGTTAACAACTGATTAATGGCTATTGTAAACTAGTTAACTGTAAATTTACTAAAATTGATAGTTCATTTTGGTTCCGATAGAGAGCCAACTTGAAACTTTGACGTTTTCACCTAGAAATTCAGTAATTGAGGTTTTGCTTCTGGCTTATGTCAAGTTTGTTATAACGATTATAACCAAAACGGCAAATAAAACAATGATTTGGTCGTGTTGATTGTTCTTTTTCATAAAGTTGTATAATGTAAATAACTGCTCTTTCATTTAAGAATGAACAATATTATCACTAAATTTGACACTATGCATCATAATGAGTAGGAAAATGCAGGATGCCGTGAGAAGAGCCAGAAATTTTACGGTACAAGAGACACACACATTGTTAGCGATCATTGAAAATGGGAAATGAAACTGGGTTAAGACCCAGTAGCACTATGACAATTAAATTCAGATGTAATTTCTGCTCATACTTCGTTTTTTTTTGTTTAATAGATACTCCACCCGTTTTTTTTATTTTCAACTACTCCTTTATAATTTTCAATGATCGCTAACAATCTTGTACCGTAAAATTTCTGGCTCTTCTCACGGCATCCTGCATTTTCCTACTCATTATGATGCATAGTGTCAAATTTAGTGATAATATTGTCAGACATCAAATGTTGAAATTACACCTACCTAGCCTCCATAATTATAAAAATGTAATGTAATAATCACTAAACGTATATATTTTAAACTCACTGCTGCTATCTTATTTCAAATTAATTGATCAGTGATCAAATTGAATCAAAAATAAAAATTCTGTCAAAATGTCAAATAGATTTTCCGTCTAAGTTCACATGTTCCGCCATCTATTGATGCAATAATTCTCGGCAACTTTCGTTGGACATTCGGCACATTTCGTGCTTTGGTAAATCTTAACAAATGTGTAACTACCGGAATAGCGGTGGTTAAGTTAACAACTGATTTAACAAATGATTATCTCCTAACAAACCTTTATGTTACTGATTTTTGCTGTTATCCATTGATTAACTTTGACAAATGGGTAACTATTGTTTATGTTACCGGGCATAAAGCAAGTTACCTACGATTTTGTATTACAATAGGTATTTTTGTAAATATAAATCGCAATTGTGATTATGTGTGCGATTATCACACATCGTTGGAAAAGTATGAATTTAAATCGCATTTAAAAAGTAATCACGTTTGAAAAATTAAATCGCAATTCAAGCGATTATAAATCGCAATAATCGTACCTCTATGGAGTGATTACCAGTGGTTTGTTTACATTTCAAACAGCAATATGGCTGAAAATATGAGGGTATAATGTATTAAACAAATCGGTGCGTTGGAAAACTAAAACAAATCGCGGATTAATCGCTGTGACGTAACGAATAGACTTAGAATCATAATCACTATCGCGATTTATATTTACAAAAATACCTAATACCTTTAAGTTGTTGGAGTTACTCAATACATAATTGCGGGAAATTTGAATTTTGTATACTGGGCTGCTTTAGAAGCAGAAACATTGTAGGTATTAAGCGTGTATGACACGATCAAAGTGTATCAAATTTTTTTAAGAAATGTCTAAACTTTCCTACCAAAGTTGCATTACAAAGTTTAACTTTGACAGCCAAAGATTTAAAGAGATAATTCAGGGGCCCCAACATACTAACTTCACGGTTGTTTATTTTTGAGTTTGAGGTTAACTGTTAAGATTTTTCTGAAGAAGGAGTTGTACAGTAGCGAAGTGTTTGTGTCAATTACAGACACAGCTAGTCTTAATTCTTCTATTTTAATTAAATTTAAACCTTTTACCACAGTATATACCATGAGATTCAAAAAGATTGTCAATTCCGCTCCTATAGATAGTAGCAGGGTGTAGGTATATGCCGCGTGTTTGTAATGGAGGTTTGAATTAAGGCAGTGTTACGACTATACTACTATTGTTGGTGATATTAAATGTAAACATAAACGGTTTGAAGAAAATTATAAGATAAATAAACCAAGGAAAATTACAACACGAACGCCAATGTCATTAAATGTCAAGAAAATGAATTTATTGTATGAAATTTGTATATAGCTAACTTCACTGATTAAATCGGTAATAAGTATAGATAAATTTTTCCGGAAAACAGTTTTTTTACGGCAATCATTTTGAATCTCATTGTATGTACTATATCAAGTAGTTTCACATCGCCGGTAGCATGGCTTTCAAACATGGCACCCAAGGAACTTCGCAATGTCGCATAGGTGGGTGAAATTGTAACTAAAACTATTTGAATTTGTTTTGCAAGCAAAAATCTAACCTACAAAGCCGTTCCATTTTGTTATAGGAGTGACATTGATGTTGTGCGATTTTCTGTCAATTGTTAGTCGGTTTGAGGATATAGGTTATTTTCGTGCCCACTTTGCAATTATTAGTTGCAAATATAGCCGCCAAACGCCATCGCGAATTTCCTTAAATTGATAGACAAAACATCAAAGGCGCCGACGCTTAGTGAAATTACTGGATAGGGTATATACAGTGCTTTTATAAAATAATTTGTGTTGGCTTTGATAATAAAATTTGTAGCAACAACAATTTTTATGTCAAAATAAAATTTGATGTGACGTCATCAAAGTCTATCAAAGTTGCCATTTACACGAAGAGTTTGAAGTGAATTTGAAACACTTTGACGCCAAAAATTTAGGTACTTTGATCGTGTTATACAGGCTTTAAGAAGTCGTGATAAATTTACATTTCACTCTTATGTCAAAAAAAAACATATTTTAATTTATACGACATATGTATAAGTGGTCCCAAAAGCAACACGCAGCACCATTCTTCGTTCGGTTCTGAATCAAAAATTTTAATGTTAAAACGCAGTGTCATGCTTCTTTTGTTTTCACGGGGGTCTTAAAGTTCTGAGTTTTAGTACTTAACTCACTTAACTGATCCTAAAGGTTGTCACACATTAGCCCGTCACATCACAGCACGACGCGTCCCGACAAAAAACGAATAGCATTTTTAACACAATGCGTCCCGCTGCGCCTGGAATAGTGAGCGGTTGTTCATTCATTTGCATTGCTTTAATTCTATCGGTTTTTTTGACGGGACGCACCGTATTGTGCTGTTTAAGGTCGATTCACATTACCGATGAAGCCGCGGTCAGGTCACGGTCAGATCAAATATTGTTGCATGCATTTTGTATTGTTTGCCCGGGACTTGACCTAATGTGAATTTAACAACACAAAATGAATGTTACAATATTTGATCTGACCGTGACTTGACCGGCACGTGACCGATAGTGTGAATCGGCCTTAATAGAGATAGCTTCAAGAATTTTTACGGGTATTATTTCGTAACCGTTTTATTTTTGATTTAAAAGTTTGTTCTAGCTTAAAATAAAGCAATTTTAGTTAAAAATTTAGCTTAAAAATGCAATTTTAGTTAACAATGTAGCCTAAAATAAAGAATTTTTTGTTCAAATCTAGCCAAAAAAGGCAGTTTTTAGTCAAAAATCTAGCAGAAATAACAATTTTACTAAAAAAAATAGCCAAAACTGCAATTTTAATGAAAAAAATAGTGCAAAAGGGCAATTTAGTGTAAAATCTAGCTAAAATAGACAATTTCAGCAAAAATTTAGATAAAAACACAATTTTAGTTAAAAATCTATCTGAAAGTGCAATTTTAGTTAAAAATGTAGCTAAAAATGCAATTGTAGTTATAAATCTAGTTAAAAAAGGCAATTTTATTTAAAAAGTGTAATTTTAGCGAACAATCTGGCTAAAAGAGGTAATTTCTTCATTAACGCACTTTCACGAAAAACACACTTGTCAACGTTGTAGAACAATGAGTTTGATATTTCAAAATAATTTCAATCAAAATCACTTCCGTCAAAATTTTGACAGTTATTTGTGTATTTAATTCGACTATCGTATTCAATTTTATGTAAACTCTTCTTTCTTCGTCGTTATTTGCATTGTTTTATTGATTAGTTATGCTTCTGTGTTTTATCTTTCCTTTGTTGTAATTTTATTCTTTCATAATGGATTTTGCATTTAATGAATATGCCAATATGTACCATCGGCAAAACATCAGTGTGTCTAATCGTTGTAAAAATTTAATCGCTTCCCCTAATTGATTAAAACAAATGTCAAAATGAAGTCTTTTGGTTGGTTTTTGCATAACTTTGTTTACATATATAAAAAATATTACGCAAATCGTAATGTCATTTTTTATTTTAAACTGTCAACGCGATCTGTCAAAATATTTCAAAAAAATATTCTTCGTATCATTTATTGCTTATTGCGGCGGTTTATAAATAAAAAAATAAAATTATTGTTAGAGCTAACAGGCTATACCCTAATAACCAAATTTAAATTTCCCGCCACTATTTTTAGTGAATTCAACGTAAAAGCATTACAATAACTATTAATGTAGTACAAAATGGTAGGGTAATTTTATCTTTCAACGTTGAGAATAATTGCGGGCAATTTAAATTTGTCTATGTGAGTATATAATGGGTGAAAAAATCAGTTCAAGCACTTCAACATTTTTCCACATCAAGAAAATATTACTGTACCTTATCTCTGGTAGTGACAGCAGTGAAAATATTTCGGACAAATAGTGATCGATTAATTATTTACGTGAGCAATACGGTACACATAAATACAGTTTACTTTGTAAAATAAAAATATTAGCACCCAAGGGATTTTATTATTTTAAACCACAAATCATCGTTTAACATGCGAGTATTTTATTCTTTACAGGTTGTTTTATGAGGTAAGATAAGTATCTGGCATCTGTTAAAACCGTATGTCAAAAAATTAAGCGTTGGACATATGGATATAAATTTAAATTTACCGTTATTTTCATTAGAAGCATCTGGCGTTAATAAAATTTTGCAGTGTAAACCGATCTACTTCCGCTATTCTTCCTAATTTTGATACAAGGTACAGGAAAAAATTTGTTGACAAAATAATTTATGCTGATATGACTTCTTTTTTAGTCTTGAATGACGTAATCTAATATTGTCTATTTATGGTATGGGTAATTATGGAAATCATTATTAAGAGTGAAGTTATCAAGACTTGATGTACACATTCTAGGATACTGTAGCGATATTAATATTTAGAAAGTTTTAGCTATTCAAAACAAAAATTATAAAATTTAATTGTAAATGTCACCTAAACTAATTGACAGTCACAGGATAGGTTGAGTAACTATAATTAATTAATCATTTAATTGTAAATATTACAATGTTATCTCACAGTTTGAAAACGAAGAAAAAGAAAATTTACTGGATATTTAAAATTAAATCTTTAAATAAATTAATTTCTTTTTAAACGGTTATTTTAAAGAAAGAGTTGTAATTATCACGCGCACCTTACTAAATAAACAATCAAATTGATCTACTACTCCTTGGAAAAAAACACGAGAACGTTGGATAGCGTCGCTTGTGAACGGTTGCATTCAGTTTTCGATGATTGCGGTTAGAAGTAAGAATATTGTCCGAACTTTGTTTGTGTAAGTTCTCCTAAAAATAGTAAATCCGTGAACGTTATGCCTTTAAGATAATCACAAGTCGGTTTTCAATGCAAGAAGAACTTACGGTTGTATGGAAGTTACACAAATATCATCGGTTATTTTGAATCGTTGCACAATTAAACGAAAATTTCGAAGTTTCAAAATGGCGACACAACAAATCTCAGAAGATGCAACTTATTTTCCTGTTCCTGTAGATGTCGGAATTCACGAAAAGCACTCGCCTAGTCCCGTTGATTAAAATCGGATCCTTCCTTGAGAAGTTTCACAACTGATTTAGAGGTTAGATATTTTTTTTTTCTCCCGTAAGCGAACTTCACTTCCATTTTAATTAGATATAAATATTAATTTACAATATTTAGGCCCGTTTACACCAACATGTTAAGCGTGGTTGAATTTTAAGCGGCACTTTGAAGGTGATATTTCATTTTTAATACGTAAAGCGAATGTTACATTCTAATAAGTATCACTTAAAGTTAAACCAAACGTAACGCGTCGATGCAAACGGCCCTTAAATATATCACTTAAACTTATCCAAATATAGTATCCACTAATTACCATTTTCATTACGATTTACTTGGGGCGCGTACCGTAAATATAAAATTGTAACCAAATGGTTAGTTGCGGTTTATTTGCGGTTATTAGCGATTGCCGATTATTTCAGAAAATTTAAGGGACACTTTGGTTGATGTCAAGTATGTTAAGTTTTTTTTTGTTTTGTACCACTTTTAAAGATAACTTCCATCCTCCATGTGGTTTTACTGGATGCGACGCGCTTTGATTGACCACGTTTTATGCATAGATAAAGTAGGTTGGTTCATGTTTCCGCAGTGGAGGGGGTAGAAAAATCAGAAAATCGTAAAATGAGCGAGGTTGTTTTGGTGACAACTAAAATAACCAAACTTCAGCAATCGCGTTCCGTAAATATCATAATTTTCAGGAATCTGCTATATTCGGGACACAAAACCGAGAATTTGGTTGCTATTTGTGAATTACGGTACGCGCCCTTGAAATCTCATCTTGGCACAAAAAGATCCTATTTTAAAAACTAAAACGCCAAAAGATCGCTGTGCTGATAATAACAAGACCTTTTCAAAGACGTGTCACGCAACATCCCTTCTTATTTGAACTTTTCAATATGACTTTCTGCCCTGATTAGGGGTTGAAACTACGGGGTCGCAGATATATATATATGTAAAACTTATCCTCCCGTTAATCCAAATTAACCTGTTTTCTTGTTAAATCGCAATTCAAGCTATTTTAATAGTTATTCCGGGTGACTAGTTTTGAAATGATGAAGTCCGGTATGTAATTACAACCACATGGTACAATTACATAGCGAATTTCTAGTAAAGATTGTGGAATCCAATTACCATTTATAAATACGTATACGTGATCATTGGAAACACACGTATACTGCCAATATATTAACAATTAATTGCGTGTCTGAGATACTTTACTTAATTGCAAAGATATAAGGGGCTACTTCGAGAAACATCAAGAGTATGTACACCAGCGACACTTTCTAATTGTATGACCTACCGCATAAAATAGAGCCTAAAAGTGTAGCATGGGTAGTAAACGACTTATGCATTCACTGCCGTCTTCGAAATATGTAAACACAGATGTGCGGTCCCGGTGTTTTTTTGTAGTAAATCTACTTTAAATGTAAGGAAGAATGCAGTAAATAAACATAGAAAAAAACATTGATCTTATAAAATAGAGAGAATTAAATACATCAAAGGCGCATACTTATGCCTGCCGACCTACCTCGGTTAGCACAATTCGAATTTTTTCATTTACTTACCTTAAATATAATATTGTATACAAACAGATGTTTTGTTTCTTTACAAATCCCTACAGCTTTACCAAATATGTTTGTGTTTTTAATCCAATTGATTCACAATGATTGTTTTCATAACTATTTTTAATTCGCCCCGGCTCCTTTTTTCGATATTAACATAATGAATAATTAATATTTATATAAACTAATCATTAATTATTAATTTAAACCTGCATTTTGTATTTATAGCTATCACTACTGTTCAATTTAGCACTAATTCAAATTTTGTATTTCTTTTGAAAAAATATTGTGAGACTTTTGAGGTAAAATCTTTGAAACTAGGGAATTTATAATCGAAATATTATTTTATCTTGCTATTATAATATTAATGGAAACATACCATTACTATAACTAATAAAAAATATTTCTGACGAGTGTAGAGCTTTTCCTTCTAATATCTGATAATCTGATATAAAAATCATGGTTTTGAATGCATCCTCGCCGTATCTCCTTTATTATTTAATGTTAAAGAAGGAAGCCGGAGCGAGTTAACAAAAATGATATGAATCATCAGACATTAATTAGATTAAAAAATATAAGCATATTTGGGTAACGCTGCAGGGAAAACAAAACATGCATTTCTGTCAATAACGAAATTACTACAAATTTCTCTGCATTTAATAAATTAATTGGCGCAACACCCACTTCACGAAAAGTGGAAGTAGTAATAATCCTTATTACTATATTGTTAATATCTTGCATAGGGCTGTCGCAATCTAGTTAATGCGTTAACTAGATTGAATGAAACACTTTTTTCATGTGTTCAGTAATATTGAAAAAAGTGTTTCATTCATAACGGAGGTGTGCTTTACTGATTTCAGTATAGCTAAATACTTTAAATGTCTTCATGCGATCCATTTTGATAGTTTCATTATTATTTGCATACGTATAAAATGAATAAAAGTAATAAACCCATTGATATTGCTATTTATTGTATAATTAACATGCCTTTGGTTTAGTTCCTAGTCATAGTTCAACTGTAAAATGAAAATACCTTTTAAAACCATTTAATAACACTACAGCTATTCGAAATACTTCAAACATCAAATAAATTTATTCCTACGCAAAGATAACAAATACATAATAGATGCATTCAACTTCGCACATTAATAAATCCAGTCTAAGCTTTTTTTAAAATAACCGACAGAGAGACCGCACATCTGTGTTTACATATTTCGAAGCGGCCAGTTACTGCATAAATCCGTCTACTATCCACGTTAAAGATATGGGCTCTATTTTACCCTGTAGGTCGTACAATTAGAAAGTGTCGCTAGTGTACGTATACTTACTTACGTACAGCAAGTGAGTACTTAACTTTATCCGAAGAACGGCAACAGCGTTATTTATACATATGTATATGTAAAGGAACTCGGCTAATACGCTTAGGAATTGAGGCGCCACGTCCATTTATGGAAATCCTTTACTCGACGTGAAAAAAAGAAAAATTATGTGCCTACATGAACATATACATAAATACATACGTATTAGTAACACACCATCAATATTCTAAACAGGCGTACACACGAAAGAAGTTCTGAAGAGTAGTTTAGGTATGTAAATTGGTGTTGTAAAAAAAGCGATTCATAAATCTTAGGTTTTTTTCTTTTTATTGCTTTTATGATGCTATTAATTCACTATATACTGTTATAGGTTAGGTTAGTTAGTGAATGTGGATTTAACAAATATGTAATGTTGTTTGGGTTACTATAAACATAAAGCACCACAGATGGAGGCATGTAGTTGTTATTGTATACAGGGTGTATCAAATAAAAAAGTATGTTGTTGTTGTTGTTATTGTTTTGGCCTTAGCGTTAGCCATTAGCCACGTACATATTTTATACAGGGTTTTCCACGGAACTGGCTGGTTAGAAGTTTTCCGGCTTAACGAAATTCCTCAGTTTTTAAAAATTGGGGTTTGCAACAATTTGGCACTTACTTTCTTTCTAAAATATTTTCACCTTTTTTGCACTTCCGGTTAACCGGAAGTCGCCACGAACTTTATTATTTTAAATGGAACACCCTATATATTATTATATTTTTGAATTTACCATAAAATTCTATGACGATTACCATTAGGGTATCTTATACCTATCTTCAACTGTTTCTAAGATATTACGATTTTTGTTAAAATTTTGACATTTACATTGTTGTATGTAATTGATTAATTCTCACTTGATTTAAGTGTCAGAAATCTCCGACTTTGAAATCAACAAGTACCAACATTGTTTTACCATAACGTAGAAAAAAAATTCAGTGACATTATACAGCGTGTTTAAAAATTAGTGACATATCCAAGAATTTTGAATGTTGCAAAACTTAATTTTTTTAAATAGAACACCCTGTACATTTTTCTATTTTTGGATGTACAATTAAATTCTATACCAATTTGCTGTAGCATTCCCTATACCCATCTTCAGTAGTTTTCTTTTAAATTACTCGTTTTGTTTATTATCGCTTTTAAATGGCCGAATAATTTCTATCTGGTGGGCCATGACATTAACATCACAACAATTTATTATTATTAGTAAGTATTATTGTTATAATCATTGTTTGTTACACGTCGCGTGTTCAGATAAATACATATTATTATGGTATGGAACTTATGAATTAGATAATGAAAAATATTGAAGGAGCTTATTTTAACCTGGATACTTTAAATTTATTTTACATTCACTGAGAATGCAGGATGAACTTATAGAGAATTTACGGTAATTATAGGAATTTATTTTCGGCTAATATATCTAATAAAATTCAGAAAACTTTGAAATAATACATTACACAGATTACACACTGTACGCAACTTTCGGTACTACCAAGCAAGATTTAATGATTTGTGTGACGAGAACGTTTGATGAATTAGACCCAGTTGAAGTGAGAAGAAGTATAAGGCGACACATTAAGACGTCGAATAATAAAATGCTTGGACGTAAACGGAATTCACATTGAGCATTTTTTTTTATGCTCTATGTCATGGTTCAAGTTTATGCTGCTTGTAAATTGCATTTGTTAAGTATGCATGTATCTAATATTTCTTCACAAACACCTTTATAATTTTGAAAATACTTTAATATATCAAAAACTTATAACATTTGTCTGACAAGCACACTACGTTTTAGTGAAACAATTTTTGTTATGTTGTCGTCGTTATCGTTTATGCCATTTCCCTTAATTTGAAACCAAGCTACTAAGAGAAATCATTTCAAAATTTTCTGGATTCCGTTAGATATATTAACAACCAATAAATTCCTTTAATTACATTGAATTCTCTATAAGTTCTTCCTGCATTCTCAGTGAATGTAAAATAATTTATAGTATCTAGGTTAGAATAAGCTCCTGCACATATTTTTATTATCTAATTCATAAGTCCATAATAATATGCATTTATCTGAACACGCGACCTGTAATAAACAATGATTATAACAATAATACTTACTAATAATAATAAATTGTTGTGATGTTAATGTCATGGCCCACCAGATAGAAATTATTCGGCCATTTGAAAGCAATAATAAACAAAACGAGTAATTTAAAAGAAAACTACTGAAGATGGGTATAGGGAATGCTACAGCAAATCGGTATAGAATTTAATTGTACATCCAAAAATAGAAAAATGTACAGGGTGTTCTATTTGAAAAAATTAAGTTTTGCAACATTCAAAATTCTTGGATATGTCACTAATTTTTAAACACCCTGTATAATGTCACTGAATTTTTTTCTACGTTTTGGTAAAACAATGTTGGTACTTGTTGATTTCAAAGTCGGAGATTTCTGACACTTAAATCAAGTGAGAATTAATCAATTACATACAACAATGTAAATGTCAAAATTTTAACAAAAAATCGTAATATCTTAGAAACAGTTGAAGATAGGTATAAGATACCCTAATGGTAATCGTCATAGAATTTTATGGTAAATTCAAAAATATAATAATATATAGGGTGTTCCATTTAAAATAACAAAGTTCGTGGCGACTTCCGGTTAACCGGAAGTGCAAAAAAAGGTGAAAATATTTTAGAAAGAAAGTAAGTGCCAAATTGTTGCAAACCCCAATTTTTTAAAACTGAGGAATTTCGTTAAGCCGGAAAACTTCTAACCAGCCAGTTCCGTGGAAAACCCTGTATATATATATACCAAAATCATTTATAATAATAAAAATAATAATAATAAAATCAAAAACCTAGCAGCCCGTATGAACACAAGGGAAAACATTAGACACGCTTCACACCCGGGGCCGAACGGGCGACTTAGAACAAACAGGTAGGCCAACGGAAACAAAGGGAGAACCCACATAGGATAGTAATACAAAGGAACAAACTTAAACTAAATATTAAAACCTATATTTTTCATGTGACAAAAAATTTTTGAATTGATCTCTTTTCTGTCCAACGATATCAGATTATTAACGTTAATTGGGAACTGAATACCCATATTTAATAGATCTAACTGGAATAAATTGATTTTATCTAAGTGTTTGCTACAACCCAAGATAATATGATTGACATCACCGCACTCGATTTCACAGAAATTACAGTTATTGTTTTCTTTTAGCTTGATTTTATACAAATGTGCAGGAAATCTTTCCATGATTAAATGAAAGTCTTAAAATTTGCGACAGCATATTCCTTTGTGACTCTAGTTTTATCATACCAACGAGCAGTTCTCAAATTTGGAAAGAGCATAAAATAATTAGTTGGCTTATCTTTGTAAAGATTGAAATACTGAATCTGCCATTCATTACGAATATCTTTTTTGTAAGTGCCGAAAAAATCGCTATCTGGAAGTAGAATGTCATCTGAGATCTTCTCACCACATGCCGCTTTTGCCAAACTATCTACTTTTTCATTATAATAAATATTGGAGTGTCATTTAATCCAAACGTATCTTATTGATTTGCCATATTGTTTTATGCTGAAATCTATTAGTAGCATTTCTCCAATCATTTGAGATGACGAAAAACTAAAATTCTGAAGGCTCATCAAAACACTTTTGGAGTCGATGAAGATCGTAAAAGAGTCTTCCTCCATTTGGCAAATTAATTCCATAGCTTTTCTTATCGCTGTTGCTTCAGCTGTATAAACAGTCGCATCTTTTGGCAGTGAGAACTTTTTATAAAGTTGTTTATTAGGTACGATAAAGGCACATCCGACACCAATAGAATTTTTTGCTCCGTCAGTAAATATGTGAATATCTCTAGAAAATTTTTGGGCGATGTCATTAAATTCCAAATTATTGAAATGAATATCCTCTGCGAAGTTGGGAAAAACTATATTCGGTTTATGAGTTAGGCATTTGAATGGTAACGTGTATATAAAAAAATTTTGCGACTTCAAGATTTTAGGATCGAATGGGGCTGTATGCGTAAAAGAACTAGTAAGAGGTGGAGATGTCTTTTTAAACCAATATGAACACGTAAGATTATGAATGTTTAATTTATTGCATTTGGATATAATACTCGTATTCTTTGCTCTATTTTTTAATAGGAATTTGGTGCTTAGAAGCTTTCGTCTGAGAGCAAGAGGAAATTCATTCATTTCTACATACATTGCATCTATCGGCGTGGAAGTCATTGTTCCTAAATATAACCGAATAGCCCTGTTGTTGACAACATCTAACTTCTTCAGTAGAGATTTGCTAGCTGAGCCGTATAGGAAACATCCATAATCTATTACGGATCTAACCATTGCTCTATAAACCAAACTAGAATAAGAAATAGAAAATAAAAAAGTAAATTTTGCTTGGGTGTTAACTACACGACATATAAAGCACAAACCCACCGAAACCGGATTTCATCATTAAAAAATAAAAAAAAGTAAAATTTAGAGCCAAAAATTCTTTAGTCCGGGCCTGATGCATGGAAACGTCATGTTAAGCATCCGCTAAACGTGGTGTTATGTATAAATACATCGCACTCATTTAGTATTATTCTTAATGGTATGCCGTAAGTTCATTTAACGTCATTCTGAATAAATAAAGGCCCTTGTAAAAATAGCAAAACTGAGGCATTTTAAATTTCTTCTTTTTATAAAATAAACATTCCTTTTTTGTTAAGAGCATTTTACGTAAGTCTACAAAGTATTATTTTTAATATCCTGATAAGACGTTCGAGTTTCACCGGATATGCGACTTCAGTAGTTACAAAAAAACGTAAATATTTTTTTTTTTTGCTTTGTCGAATCGAGAGTTAGTGGTTAATAAACGGTACCACATGAATCTGAGTTATTTCTTTTGGATTTATTTAATCATATAACGCAAAATGAATTGAATCAAATTACACAGAAATAAATGTAGATACAGAAAATTTGCAAACACGCCTTTTTACTATGATGCTGCGCGAAAATGAATCTATACATTCTCGCGCTTTTGCCGATGCATCAAGCTTCGATTTTCTTTATATGAAATCATGATGGTCCTGAAAAAGGATCGTCTTTTCGAGACGGGAGGAATTTAAATAAAATGTTCGAAGTGGCTTGCACTCCAAGCAGCGATCCACACAAAACTAACAGCGGTATGTGGGGGTATACTTGGGACAGCATTTAGGTTGGGCACAGGGGAGGCTCTAGCCGATGGCATTTATAAAATATTTTTTTCCCGTTAATGCTTACAGATAAACCACCTGTGCATTAAGACTTTTTGATTGTATATGATTACAGCTGTTACATATTATTATATTTACCTCTATATCTGATACATTCTATAGTATATTTTCTGTTGAGAAGATGTTTCCTTGTACTAATTACATTAGTTTAGGAAATGATCTTTTTTCATGTGCGTTTGATAAGAGGTTAATATTCTTTTTATGGAACAGTTCTTAAGATATCGTGATTTTTAATTTTTTGCGCCCTTTCCAATTTAAAAATAATACTTATCTAGAGTTAAATGGTCGTTCTTGGTACCAAATGAAAGACATTGCGAAATGATATATAATTATTATATAATGGGATATTTAGTTGGTTAAGCAATTCAAAAAATATCGATAAAAATAGCTCAGACTTTAAAAACAAAAATAATATTTTTTTTAAGCCGATTCTGTGACCACAGGAAAAAAGAAACCGATGAAAAACGTCCGATTTCTCATTATGTACATACAACTGATACTTTTGGGTAAAAAATAAAATCAACTAGGGAGAAAATCTATCGAAAAAATGACAAAGTTATTAAGGATTGAGTGAATAAATTCAAATGCTGCATCACGTGAATACGTTAATTTTTTTCTACAGGCGGTCGCAGCTCCACTTATCAATTTGAGTGAAATTGTTACATTGCGTTCATCGAAATGGTTAAAGAAATAAACTTTTCGAATAATTTCTATTAACGCATTTTGGCAATTTTGTCTTCGTGGCAAATAGACGTATCTAGTTTCACGCGGTCAATTAAAACAGAACTATTTGCAATATTTTGCAATGACATCTGTGATTTTCCATGAGCGGTGGACACCAAATAAACTGTTATACTGAGTTCTTTTTTTTTCTATTACACATACAATTTCCCTATGTGTGGAATTACATATTTAGAATACCTAACACTTTCAGTAACTTTTTTTTTAGATATATTGAACCATATTTTCATCAATGTGAATATAAGACAGGTAAATTTCCCACTAGAAAAAGTAGTATTACTAACAATTTGGTACATAGCACACACTGAAAGCTTTAGAAAAACTGATAGTTTTGGGCAGTGGCGGCTGGTACTAAAGGGCACAATGGCACGTGTCACGCGCGTATACAAGGGGGGGGTAATGAGGGTGATTACCCCCTCCTCTCCCTCCCTCCATGAGCCAGCGATACCTACTCGTAAATCAAAATTTTACATATAAAGACAAACACTCATCCTTTTTTTTGCCTTTTTTGTGTAATTACCCCTCCCATGATGACACTATTTAAATTGTATCCTTTTTTTTAATAAAAATATCTCCATTGGCACGTGCCTGGCACCCAACCACCAAGATAAACACAGAAAGAAATTCACATGTAATTCAGTGCATTATTTTGTTTCATTATTTTTACGTATTTTTATAACGATGGTATCAAAGTTTCTTTCCGCACCGCAGACGCTAGCGTATATGCGAACGCTATGCGAGGCGAACTATGTTCCGGGGCACTCTTTCCGATGTACCTATTTGGAGTATGAATCGGACGGCTCCGTTTATCTTCGCTATATGCGCTTATACGGTCGCTTTGGGGCACGCAATGGCGTGTCCCCAGTTAACAGTCGTATTCTGCGTCGGTTAGTTATGTGTATAAAAAACTATGATATCTTATCCTATGTTGGACAGCGTAAAATTGAAAAGTGAACTTTCAGTAATTTATGAGCGCGAGGACATGTGTGACGTAGATATAGGTGGTGTTTTGCCACTTTTAGTGTTCATAATAACACACAACAACTTAAAAAAAGTTTTGACGGAAACATATAAACTGTTGGATATTATTTGTACAACCCCACATGTCGACAGCAGAATGTGAACGATGTTTTTCCACCCTCAAACGAATTAAGACTTTTCTGAGAAGCACAATGTCAGAAAATCGACTGAACGCATTTATGAACATATAGGAGAATGGATTTTATGTACAAAAAATTCTTATTTTGTGCCCACCCTCTTTCATAATTCACGAGCCGCCACTGGTTTTGGGCTTTTTTATGATGCTGCTTATAATACATACATTACAGCACATTATCAGCACTATAGTAAGTTTATCGTATACATATACAAAGTGACCATCTACTTAAAACAGAACTATTAATTAGGAAAAAAAATTACCATTTGTAGTATTTATTTTAAAAATAATATCTATCGTCCGGTTTTTGACAGGACAGTCCGGATATCACGCAATGTGCCCGGATTCCTGTTTAATGTTACAAATGTCCGGTTTTGCACAAATTACCTATAATATATGCGACCTAAAAAAAAAACTAATTTTAGCTCAACAATCTCTGGGTCTGGGTCAGTAGTCGATCGTCCCTCCCCCTACAGAAATTTCCGGTTTTGAGAATATTGAAAGGTGGCAACCCTATTATGTATGGTCATATTTCTACTTTCACTAATTCTATAGATGATTCCACTAGTTCAATTTCCATTACCTTATAATTGTTAGATTTCAACCACAACTACAGGCTAAAACTACAATAATTTATAACCCAACCAAAAAATGACAGATTATCAACTGTCAAATAACGGTTTTTGAGTTGCTCCCACAGGCGTTTACAAAAAGTAAAGTCATATCAGACAGAAACGATCGAAAACAATCGCCAACAATACACCTTTGACGCCATAACACTCAAGCTTTTCCTTTAATATCTCATACAGGGTGTTGCATTCAAAAACAAGTGAATGATAATATCAGAAAAGCGGTAAATCTGCCAACATTGCACTTATCAGCTCTGGAATTTCCGTATGCTAAAATAGATATATTTTAAATTTTGTATAGTTTTGATTATCCGGTTTAAGAAAAAATTAAGAATTTTTAGACTCTTCCACATCATATTTTAGGACAAACCTTGTATATGACCGCAAAAATAAGGAGTTTTTTTTTATATAGTTTCCACTTAAGTACTGATAAAAAGGAAATAAATCTAAATTTTACAGAATTAGTTCTCAGTTAGTTTGCAATTAGTACTTATGATCCGGATATTTTAAGGTTATGTTAGTTTCTCGATCTTTTCATCTATATAAAGTAAAAAAAAAGTATAATAATTTATATTTATATGTAATTTTATTTTCAAAAACATACAATATCCATCTATATAAATTAAACAAACAAATGTAACAAAGTTTAGAAGTTTCTTTTTTCTGTTTTTATACATTATAATATCATTTTTGCATATTTATGTATAAGGAACTCTTAAACATTTAATAATATTTTAACTTCATTATTATAGTTCTGTTATTTCTCCCTGTTGTTTTAACGTATTAATAATATATGTAAATCCTATTACAAATATAGCATAAGTACTCAATCATATAAGAATCAAATTACGTTTACGCATATACTTCTTAATAATAAATACATTAAAATGTAATAATTTTTCTCTATACACTATTAATTATTATTAATTTACATTTATATGATCGGTCCCTCCAATGAATTTACATTCTTTTTGTAATATGTAACTATAATATAATATTAGATATAAATACCTTTTTTGGGTAAATTCGTTCCAAGATCTTTACATACAAATATAGATAATTCGCAAGTTCAATTTTGTATTATTCTCAATGGTGTCAAGCAGTCATCTTTTTACACAAATATTAAAGACCTTAGTTACACGTTTGTAACTCAATCCATATCTTTACCCATGGTGTTATTTTACAATAGATATTCTAGAAACTACCATAATATTTTGCAAAGTAAATAATTTTTGAGTCGAGATTCTACTTCCTCGCTCTAAGACACATTCAGAGAGGGAAGTGCAATCTTCTCACTTAAAAATTATTAAAATAAATTAATTGAAACACGTTAAAGTACTCCAAGAATAACGCTTGATTATTTTCAGTAATGTCCTAGCGTGAAAATCAACGTCAGAATAATGAATGCAGTGGCGCCCTATCTTTAAATTGATAGGACATCAGTGTCAAGCATGCGAGACTCACTGAAAACGGTCAGTGATTCTTTTCTTATCATTGATTCACTTCATATTTAACATATTTTAATATGAATAGCTTAAAGATTTCATTTATGTTTCTCAGCATTTATATGAATATTTACATTACACGCAATCACTATTACCTATGAATTTTTATTTTTAAGATGACATTGACATTCGGACATCTAATGATATGTCAAAACCACTTTTTTTGTATACAGGGTGTCCCATCGAACTGGATCACTAGAATTTTTTACTAGAACTTCTAATAGGAATTGCAAAGTAGTCATGGTCAACTATGATCTATTTAAAGGAAATATTTTTAGCCTTGTGCTAAAGTGCTGTACTTTTGAAACACCCTGTATATATAAACTATATATCGAGAATTAACACATTGATTTTTAAAATACGAATCCTTATTTATAACCACAGTAATATAAATACAATTTGATTGGCATAAGAATCATTTCTTACCTTACACTTTAATATATTTTATTATATATTATATTAATAATTACTAATAATACTGTAGCAAATCTAAGAGAGCCTCCCAAATTGCCTTTCACTCGAAAAAATAGAACAGCCAATAACCCGCGTTGAAAGCCATAAACGCCACCGGGAACACGATCCGAGAATATTTATCGATCACGTTGACATCTTTAATCTTCGGCATGGAAGCTTTCAAGGCCGAAGCACCTTTCTTGATCGCGTGCAACACTTTCGGTTTATGAATCGGATTGCCTGGAAACGAATAATAGTTATATAATAATAATAATAACATTGTTTAAATATATCTAGTTAGTCAACGTAATGCATTTTCGGAAAAATAAAGTATTGCTCAGGGAAGTGGTGCACTCTATCGGTGAATGTAAATTGATTTGAAAACGTGATAAATATAACAGGTATCTCGGTCAGAGTGAGAGACAGATTTCTGTGTTTTATCCATCTGCGGAAACGACGGAATCCGTATCGGTGATTTACTGGCATTGGCGAATTGTGTGGCCTGGGGGAAAGGGAGGGTGGATGCATGTGACGCTGTGATGACGCACCTCGCATAATTCTCGTGTTTGTTTACATTAGAAGATTAGAATTCTGAGGTATTCTGTTATAAATATAAAGAAATTGAAAGTATATTGCAATGCACGTTCTTGTTGACAAAACATTAATTGAACAATTTTCTAAATTGAAGTTTTTTCTTTTAAGAATAAAATATTTAAACTTAAAACAAAAATCATTGAAAAGAGAAAAGTTAAATCTAAAAGGATGAAAATTTGCCGAGAAAAAAAAAATATAAATCTACTTCTCAATTTTTATTTTCTTAGTTTTTAAATTAATAAGTTGTTTTGTTAACTTAATTTACTTATGCTTATGATTATATAATAATCAGAAAATGTTTGTTTTATTAAAAAGAATAAGTATTTAGTTTGATAATATATAATCTGTAGTTCGATGGCCTTTTTATATTTAAAATTTTAATAAAACGCGGTTTTTTCGTTCGAACGTATATACGAAAACCTTCTTCTCCTCCTCTCTCCTATTGCTATCTTCGCTTCTCCCGTGTATAGCGTACTATCGCTAACTTCAGCTGGTGTAAGGCGGAAATTTGAAATTAAAATGTAGCCTACTATAAATCGTTATTTTTTTAGATGTATGTACCATTTTACTTTACTTTTTGACTTTTTCTTAGTTCTAATTTAATGTATAGTTACTCTATGTATATAGTTTTTCTTATATTCACAAAACATTTTTTATTTGATTTACTTATGTTTACTATTACATAATAATAGAAATTCGTTTTTTATATAATGAATAAATATGTAGTTTGGGGGTACAAATCGCCATTTATTTTTACATATATGCACCACTTTACTTATTAAAAACACCATACATGATGACGCATTCGCGGTCTTTCTCTTGAGCGGCTGAAAAGTTACGAGGTAACCTTTGGGGGCAACATCTGTATATACAAGGTTACATCGTAACTTTTCAGCCAATCAAGAGAAAGAGCGCGAACGCGTCATCATGTATGCTGTTTTGAATAGCTTTGTTTATTTGTGTGCTTGGAGCAGTATCTACTGACGTCATCAGAGTAACTTGAGAGCGTCTCAGAGTTGGATTTAAAGATGGTACAAACAAACGCGCTCGATTGCAATATAACCTTAATTTTATTATTTACTACTGTCAAATTGTCACAGCTATTATGAATAGGAAAAGTAAAAGTAATTTTTCAAACTAATGAATGTAGGCTACAATAAAAATGCATCATATACTAGTATTTATGTACCTATCAAGTGAAGTTTTTAAAATATAATGATCGTTCTTTACATCAATCATATTGGTATCATTATATTATCCATATCGTGCATATTTGATGCAGGTATAAATCGGATTACATTTACAAACGCCAGTTTACAACACGATGTTAGTGCGATTAGGTTATGTTGCACAAATTGCTCGTAATTGCTCGGACGTCGGATCGCGAGCAGAAAGAGGAACCTCTTTGTGATCTGGATTTGCTTGCTCTAAACAAACAAACACGCACAAATCATGCTCTAAATGGCGATTTGTACTCCCAAACTACATATTTATTTTTATAATGAAAAACGAATTTCTACTATTATGCAATAGTAAACATAAGTAAATCAAATAAAAAATATTATATAAATATAACACAGAACTTAGAACTACACACATACCTATATAGAGCATAACATTAAATTAGAAACTAAAAAAAAAAGTAAAATAAAAGCATATTATCATACTAAATATTTATTCTTCCTAATAAAACAAACATTTCAATGTAAACACGAGAATTATCGCGTGGCGAGTCATCACAGCGTCATCACCTATCCACCCTCTCTTTTCCCCGGACCTTGCAATGCTATTGCAATTAAATATATTTTGCCGACACGTAAGAGGGCCATCTGTATGTAGTAGTCTAACTATAAAGCTTATATTTAAATCGAGATGGGCACCAACGCCGTGCTGCCATCTACCGCTTTTGTCCAAAATGTTCAAAAATCCGTTAACTATTTTGTCCATAAGGTTGATTAACTAGTATATAAACAATGATAATAATAATAGTTCACTAGTACAGTAAGAGACAATCAAAATGCCAAATGGACATTTTGTCTGTTGGTCAGTGTACAAAATATGAAAAATTCACCTCTCGACCCTCTGAAACGTAAACCCGGCCTGTGATTGGGTATGTGGGCGGATCTCGTGATTCGGAAACTCGGTGGAAACTTTGACGGATCTATTTCGCCACAAGTGTTCGATTTCGGATTGTGTCTACTCCTTATGGAGGCGATAGGGCTCAATCGTACGTCTTGCAGTTCGATGATGTCTTCGCTCTGGTTGTAAGTTAGATCTGTTGGGGTCTTGGTCCCTGAAAAATTGTTTTATTCAACAAAATATTACTTTAAATAATTTTTCTCTACTTTAAATGTAAATAATTTACATTACCTGCTTTTCCGTCATCCTCTTTTGTTTTTTTAGTTTTCTTCTTAGCTCTAGCACCCCAATACGTATAATTAACTGCTGCATACTCCAAAAGAGCGGCAAAAACAAACACGAAGCACATTACTAAATAAATGTCTATCGCTTTGACGTAACTAATTCTTGGTAAAGAACTCCTAACTCCTGTGCTAATTGTTGTCATTGTTAAGACAGTAGTTATACCTGAAAGAAAGAGAATTATTGTTGTCAAGTAGGTACGTACAGCTCTTTCCAGAAAAATGTTAATGGAACGTTAATGATGTGATTTTGGTTATATACCTTTAAGTCGAACTATATACAAGGTGTTCTAGATATTCGCAAAAAGATATGCACGTGGCAACCTTCTTTGTTAAATTCTTTGTGGTTTTTTGTGATGCTAAACAAGATTATCATATTCTCTGATAGTAAAAAATTGCCTAATATATTTTTCTAAAAAAAAATGACCTTTTTTTAAAATTATAACGACGAACGCCACTGGTGGAAATTCAATTTTCTTGTTGCCATTTAATGCTAATGGATAGATATCCTTAATCAATGTTTCATTAAAATCGTGCTGATATTAACGTACTGCTGTGGTTAGACAACTCATTTCGCTGAGTGTATTTCAAGTTGCATATTTTGCTTGTTATGGTTGTTTTCTTTGCTTAAACAGCTGATTCAATTTACCGAGAGTTTTCACAATTTTGATGTTATTTTGATTAAGTTTACTTAATGAGTTTATTGTATCATTTTAATTTATTTAGTGTTAAGTTTTTTTTTATTATTCCATCCATTCAGTTGTCTATTTTGTTCGTTTGTGCTGATTTAATGCGGATTCTATTCAATAGCGTTGTCGTGCTGTCTTACGTCTGCGTTGTACGATTTTGAGAGAGGGTTTTTTGTAAGAAAAACAATTGTAGAGTTTTGTTAAGGACTTCCTTGTTCGACTATTGACGTGAGTAGACGTATTTTTTAAATCTTGGTTGCCATTTTGTAATTCATTTAATATTGAAATTTAATTCTGTAATTTTCTTTTATTTAGTCTACCCTGGAACTTTTATTATAATAATTGTTGGTATATTGAAGTGTGCACTGTATAGATATAAGATCAATTATTATTTTTTTGTTTAGGAAGATATATTTTAGTTTTTTCTCTCGTTTATTTGAAAGAGTTAAGTTTCCGTTATTCAATTTTGCTCTTTCATTTTTTTATCAATCACCTCGTTTGGGTGAGTAGAAGCATTGTTTTTGCATTTTCATTTAATTCAATCAGTACACAGCAGTACATACAATATGGGAGCCATGAAAAATGAGACACACTGTATATATTTTTTTTACAAGTTTAAGATATATATATTTTTTTTTTCTGAATTTAATGAACAATCAAAAACAAGTTGAGAGTTAATTTTTTTTTCAGAACAAGTGTTTTAGATTTATTTCTGAAAATGACTCAGGGTATTTTTGTCAGTCACCCTATACAGAGTGTCTCAACGATGCGAGGATGGAAGATTGCTCATAAGCTTAAAAGTATTTTCAAAGAAATGTTCATAGATTATCATAGATCGTACCTGACTCTGCATGTCCTGAAAATATTTTGAATTATACAGGGTGTTCCGTTTTTCAGCTATATATCAAAGTTTTTTAAACGCAGCACCTCGTATTTTGTTGAATATTTGTATAGACCACCCGAAAAGAAACAAATTATTATAAGGTACTAAATGGTTTGGATAGTCATTTGTTTAGCTATTTACTGTTTTATTGGAAAAAAAAATAATCCACATCACCATTTTGAAAAATTAAATTTTTAAATGCAAATCAAAATTTACTCTATTATTTTAGTTTTCAATCGCCCTAGACTGTTTAACGATATTTTGATTCGTTTATACAGAATGTTCCTTAACGCAGAATGTAATTTTTCTCGAAAATGTTAAATGGAACACCCTGTATATTTTTACACCATTCGATTCGCCTTTTCTCTAGCATTTATTTGATACCATACTTGTTGGGGTTTGGAAAATTACATTCTGTGCGTTATGGAACATCCTGTATAAACAAATCTAAATATCATTATATGGTCTACGGCGATTGAAAAACTGAAGTAACAAATAAGTTTTGTCGAGGATTTGAAAATTTGAATTTTAAAAATGGCGATGTGATAAGTCATCAAATTTGGGCCTCTTTTCCGATAAAACAGTAAATAATAAAAGAACTGGCAATCAAAACCATTAAGAAAATTTGTTTCTATTAAAACTGTTAATCCAAATATTTAATAAAATACAGGGTGTTCCATTTAAAAAAAGTGTAACTTTGATATGTAGATGAGAAATGAAACACTCTGTATAAGTCAACATATTTTTAGGACATACAGTCAAGTAGGATCTATGATAATCCATATAAACATTTTTTTACCCTCGCGAATTAAAACCACGAAAAGAAAATTGTGAGTGAATGAAATCTGATTTTCTTAAATACCCCAAAAATTGAAAAGGTTTAATTAAAAATAAAAGAACAGAATTTTTAACCCAACGAAGATAATTAACAATCAAAATTTATTATATATAAATGGGTAAAATTACAAAATGGCAGGAAAAAAACCGTGAACTGAAGGTTTTGGCCAAAAATAAAAAACTGCACTTGATTCTAAATTACAATAGGACAATGCTATTTCCTATACAAAGCAAAAGATTAGTTTGTTCAGGGAGATAATCCTAATTCTACCAATATAATCCACGTAGTTTTAACAAAATAAAAAAAAATCGTGGACAAATTCTAGTAAATAAAAAAAGAAAAAATTTAAATGCAAGCACAAAGCTTCTACTCACTTAAACCGAGGTGATTGATAAAATAAAAATGAATCAGCAAAATAGAAAAACGAAAAAATTAACTCTTTAATTTATAATGAGAAAAAATAAACTAAACTGTATCTTCCCGAACAAAAATAATAAATGATCTTATATCTATAATGTGCACACATCAATATAATAACAATTATTATAAAGCGAATTCCTTGATGGACGAAAAATTCACAGAAAACAAATCTCTACATCAAATGAATTAACAAAATGGCAGCAAAGATTTAAAAATACGTGTACTCACGTTAAAGTCAACCAAGGAACTGCCTGACAAAATTCTACAGTCGTTTTTCTTACAAAAACAACGCAGACGTACAACCAATACGCCAACATTCAAAAGACAAATAATTGAATGGAATTAATTTGAAAACAACATTTAATTAAATAAATCAAACAATAAACTCATAAACTTAATTATTAAATAAAATAAATCTAAATTTGCGGAAACTTTCTCGGAACATTGATAAACGGCTGACCGGAGCAAACAAGACAAAATCTACGCAACTAAAAATACACTCGCGGAGAACGGGGTGTCTACCACAGCAGTACGTTATGCAATTATTTTTTTTCAATTTGAACGTACTGTACATTATTTTTAAATTCTTTGACTCAAACCAAACCACAGTTATATATTATAGTCTCGAACAAAACTTAATACTTTTGGAGATATTCGAACTTTTTAAAAAAAAATCATTCGCACGATATTCTTAAAAAATTCATAGCTCCCTTATTGACTGCTATTTCCTAATCAATTTTTGACAGCAATCTAACGCACCTTTAGGTAATACAATAGATACAAAACATTTCCATTATATTATACAGGCTGTTCTTAAAAAATACATCTGAATTGCTCCTAAATTCCAAAACATGTTTGCACATGTTAATATATTCTCCGTTCAAGCTCTAACAACTCGCAAGCGATAATACACTAACCTAGAGCCACTCTTGCACTCGTAGCTTCGTGGTTGATCCAAAAAGACACCCAGGAGAGCATCACGATTAATATACTCGGTAAATAAGTTTGAAAGACGAAATAGCCGATGTTTCTTTGCAGTTTAAACGACAAAGATAATCTCTGGTAGATTCCGGTTGCCAGTTTTTCTTTCCTGTCGTTCGTTTCGTAGCCCACGATGGTGAATTGTGGCAGTTCTGCTTCTTCAACGCCTCTTACCGGCGTGTTTTTCCAGTACATCACGACATCGGTGACTGTGTAGCCATCTGTCAGAGATAAAAATGAGAGTTTTAATTTTTTCTATGTGTACTAGACTCTTTTGACACATATAGTATACAGGGTGATTCAAAATTAGCGGACCAACTCTTGAGAGGTGATAAAGGAACGTGCACTGGCTTTGAAAATGTAAATAAGATACCAATAAATGTTTTTTTTTTACGATTTGTGTTCCTTGAAATATAAAATTTGTATTAGATTCTTGGTCATTCAGAACTATGTATACAGGGTGTCCCACCGAACTTTTTTTGAACTTCTAGTGGAAATTTGATTTTGACAATTGCAGTGTAGACATGGCCTACTATGATCTATTTAAGGAAAATATTTTCAACTTTATAGCACTTTCAGTATACAGGGTATTTTGATATCAACTTTCTTATTTTAAATGGAATGGTAGAATTTTTACCGGTCTAATGAATTTGGCGAGACATTTGCAACTAGTTTATATGAAGGTTCCTTATCCCTAAACTCGACCGTTTTTGAGATATTTTCATTTTCGTTAGTTTTTTGACATTTGCACCCTTTCAAATAAAATTAAATATTTCATGAGATAGCAGATATTTAATGGTTCTACTAAAGTCGATGTAAATACAAGGACGTAGCTATATTCTATATATTATTATAGCAATAATCACTGAATCATATACAGGATGTTCAAAAACGCGCCTCCAATGTGGATACCTTTAAGCTAACAAAACTTTTTTCTTTCAAATGGAACATAGTATTTTTTACTACAGTATTGAATGCAGCGCGAAATTCTACATCGATTGATATTAGGGTTTGGTATACCCATTCTTAATAGTTTTTGAAGTATTAGCATTTCTTGCAAAAAATTGCTGAAAATATGCCTAAATTCTAAGTTTCAAACAAATAAAATGAGTTTTTTCCTACAAAACACTGTACATTATTTGCCTAACCTATCTAAATATTTATGTTTCAGATATCTAACGTTCACTAGTTTCTTACTAATAGTAATATCTTTTAGTCTTAAGAACGTACATTAATTATTAGATAGGTAAGCCATGAGATGTGCTAACAAACAAGTGATATCCATTGTTGGTAATTTACCAAATTGAGCAGTGATAAATCTATGCAGTATTAACAAGTCATATATTTTATAGTAAGTCCTAATGCTGTCAACTCCTTCACACATTTTCTTCTAACAAGTAAAATATTGTAAATCGAAAGAAATAAGAAAAACATTGAAAGGTTACATATACAAATAACATTTTAGACTTATTCTACATTCATGAAGAATGTAACAATGTTTAGATACCTACACTTATTTGCAATGAATAAAAACCTCAAAAAAATAAAATACAAAGAGAAATTAAAGCAGATATCCTAAATACACCCATATTTCAAACATTGTTCACTCACTAGACCAGGTATTTTCTTTGTAAGGGAATTGTCTGACATGGAGTCTCCGAAAACAATGCAGCCTCTTAGCTTTTTGTATTAAACTAGATATTAAGCGATACAAACAGATAAGATAAATCAGGAACAAACTATTAAAAGTCTTCGAAAATGTTCAGTATAAATGTTCTTTCAGAATAATAGTTTCTTAGTTTTTTTTCTTAATTTAACTTATTTTCGATGTGTTTAAAAAGCAGGCAAAAATATTAACATTTAATTTGCTATAGCATAATAATAATGGCTTATTAATATTTTACAATTACATAAAATTTGCTAATAATTGCAAAAACTTCCAATGATAAATATCTCAGGTATGAAAACCAAAACAGTGTTTTTAGGAAAAAAATATTTTATTTACTCGAAACTTGGAAATTAGTCATATTTTAGGCAATAAATGCTAATATCTCAAAAACTATCAAAAATAGGTATACCAAATCCTAATGTCAATCGATGTAGAATTTTACGCTGCATTAAATGCTGTAGTAAAAAATACTATGTTCCATTTGAAATAAAAAAGTTTTGTTGGTTTAAGGGTATCCACATTGGAGATGGGTTTTCCAACACCCTGTATGTGATTCGGTCATTATTGCCATAACACTTTCTACCTACGTCTTTGTACTTACATCGACATTAGTAGAACCACTAAATATCTAATACCTCATCAGCTATTTAATTCCACTTGAAACAGAGTAAACGTCAAAAAATCAACAAAATTGCAAATATCTCAAAAACGATCGAGTTCAGGGATAGGGAACCCTCATGTAAACTAATTGCAAATGACTCGATACATTCATTGTACCGATAAAAAATTGTATCATTCTATTTAAAATAAGAAAGTTGATATCAACACCCTGTATACCGAAAGTGCTATAAAGTTGAAAATATTTTCATTAAATAGACCGCAGTGAGCCATGACTAGACTGCAAGTTCCAAAATCAAATTCCTGCTAGAAGTTCAAAAAAATCTAATGACCCAATTCGGTGGGACAGCCTGTATAATATGATTTTAGTTATTGTAAAAGATAAGTTTCACAACAGAAAAGAGTATTTGCTAATCAAAAATTAAAAGTTTTAAGTTATAAAGCAGAAAAACAGCTAATTAAATGTCAGGGATTGCAAAAAAATATTTTTGGCAACATTGGCATACAATAACTAGAAATGTCACTTTCGACAATTTTGAGATTATTTCTAATACCATTTTTTTTTTTAAATTAAAAAGGTTCTAAAGAAATTCCGATTGCATTTTTGTCGTCAAATAATGATTCTTTAGAGCCTACCAGAAGTGGGTACGGTGCTTTTTAATCACCCTGTATATTGTGGTTTTAACGTGATTTTTTTACACGTTACGGTGTTGCTTGGGAGAAAAACAAAGGTGGACTCTACCCTATTAAAGACACATAAATACTGGTACAGCTCTCATATTTTACAAAGTTTGCACTTACAACTTTCGATTTCGACAGTGCAATTTTGCGAATCCAAAGGATAGTAATGGAGGTCCATCATGCAGGCTAAAGTCGTCGTGAACCTCATACCGTAGGTGATGGCGCCATCTCCATTCAATCTTACCAGTTTGTTCCTCTCAGTAACGTCATGCAAAAAGCTGAAAGTAGACAAAAGGAATATAGAACAAAAATAACTGGCTCCTGACTTGAATAACATCTTCATTTTCAAATCTTTCTAAACTTCGAAATAATGTACTGTTTTAACATTAGATAAGTTTTAGCTATAGGTACAGCAAAAGCTCAATTATCTGCATGTCGTTTATTCTAATTTTAGATTATTCATATTGCATTAAAAACAAACAAATAAATAAAACAAAATAAACATAGTTTTCTGTTCTCGATAATATTGATTTTTCGTTATTCGGACTATGTTAATCTTCAATTAATCCAGATAATGGAGGTTCTATTGTTATGTTACTGAAAGTTGACCATATTAAAGGTCATTGCTGATTACTTACCTGTTCTTATCGTTAGCAAAGAATGTATCTGGGACCCAGATTTTTTCGGCAAAATCTCCAGATAAGGTTAGCACTTCTTCATCGCTGCTGAATGCCAATCTTTCGTCTCTCCAATATTGATTCAAGTACAGTGTTATGGTGTAATCCTAAAAGAAGGCAAACTGTTAGAGAAGATTCTTTAAAACAAATAAATTACTTCTTTAAGCGCGT
Organism: Protaetia brevitarsis; assembly: GCA_004143645.1. NCBI lineage: Eukaryota > Metazoa > Arthropoda > Insecta > Coleoptera > Scarabaeidae > Protaetia > Protaetia brevitarsis. The sequence goes on from RXPK01000270.1 coordinate 653,921, forward strand.
TTCTTTATTTCACTACCAAGAGAAATGAAGTGATGGTTTAAATAAGTTTTAGTAGAAATGTTCACCTTCATCAGGCTAATTTTTAAACGTACTTTTAATTAGTGATACTACGCTTACGAATTCAAGCCATTTTACAAGGAAAGTCACACAAGTTGATATCTCCGGTTTTGATAAAGTTTGATAGGAATGTAGAACACCGAAACATATTTGTCCCATATTTAGTTCTAAGGGGTAATAGTCATATTTTGCGTCGGTTTCTAATCTTATCATATGTTGGACAGTGTAAAATTGAAAGGTGAACTTTCAATAATTTATGAGCGCGATGATACGTGTGTGACGTAGATATAGGTGGTGTTTAGCCACTTTTAGTGTTCATAACAGACAACCTAGAAAAGGTTTTGACGGAAACATACAAACTGTTGGATATTATTTGTACAACGCCCATGTCGACAGCAGAATGTGAACGATGTGTTTCACCCTCAAACGCATCTCTAATCTCATCCTATGTACAGGGTGGGCAAATTTCGATATTTTTATAGGGTACAGACCAAACGGTAATAGATATAAGAAAAGTAAGCAGAAGGTTACGATCTCTTTTTTTGAGTTTGGCTTAGCGATCCAAACAGATTGAAGCTAACTTGTTTAGTTCTCGATATACTAGGCGTTTTGCAAAATCAGCCATTTTCTTTCAATCGTTATAAGTCCGATACCATAATATATAGAGGAAATATGTTCAGATATATTTTATGTTGTTTTCTATGAGGAATACACTGGCATGCTTGCTTCTTTTTGAAATTTATTATTATACGAATTCTTTGCAAAAGTTATTTTTTTTTAAATTGAACACCCTGTATATCTTTAGGTAATTGAGTTGCATTTTTTTCCCGTCATATATCTATCTATAGTACTATTCTATATCTATTACCGTTTGGTCTGTACCCTATAAAAACATCGAAATTTGCCCACCCTGTACAGTGTAAAATTGAAAGGTGAACTTTCAGTAATTTATGAGCGCGATGATATGTGTGTGACGTAAGTGTAGGTGGTGTTTTGCCACTTTTAGTGTTCATAAAAGACCACTTAAAAAAGGTTTTGACGGAAACATACAAACTGTTGGATATTATTTGTACAACCCTCATGTCGACAGCAGAATGTGAACGAGGTTTTTCCACCCTCAGACGCATTTTAAAACTTTTCTGAGAAGCACAATGTCAGAAAATCGACTGAACGTATTTTTACAACGCAGTTACTTTGTCACACTGAGAAAAGAGATTGCATTAAATGAAAAGTTTTATAACTTTTGATTTTTATATATTCAAAACCTTTTCTCAGAAAAGTATTTATTTTAATTGAAAGTAGCATGCTGTTTTGCTGGAAAATTATTTCAACAATTCTAGAACAGGTCGGTGTACATGTTGTAATTTTACGCAGGCGCAAAACAGTTATCCAACTTATGGTAAAATATGTCATAAATGTAATCGTAAAAATCATTTTGCTTCTAATTGTTTAAGTAAATCGACTAATATGATAAAAACCAATTCCCTTGAAAATAATGATTATTTGGTGGGTAGTATTACGAAATCGGTAAATGCTGATAACGAATTTTGGTTAAATGTTGTTATTAATGATTTATTATGAAACGCTAATTGTACTTTCCTTTCAAATGTATGAATAAAACCTTTATAATTTTTTAGTTATGTTATTAAGCTAATATAAGTTTAGTATATAATGCCGTAAATGTTTTTTCTTCTATTACCTACTATAGTCTTCCTAATTAGGCAATATATAGCTATGCATTGCTATCAATGGACTAATTGGTGAATGTGCGGGCGGATTTTTAATTTCATCGATAGATCCATCGATTACAGTATATCTCTGTTTAATACATTAATGATACAGTAATCGATGAATCCGTCTATGAAATTAAAAGCTCGCCCGATCAGTAACGTGATTGTAAGCAAAATCGAAAATGGTTCCACTAACAAGAAAATCTTTTTCGTGTAACCACCTAAAGGTGTTGAATTACATGCAAATAGTCATTCGATGAATACTACAGGTAAGTTAAATGAAACAATATAAGTTTTGAATCAACATTTTTTAGTGCTAAACCAATATTATAAAATTATAGAGACAATTATTACTTCGTGTGTCTACAACAAGTAACTGTGTTGGGATAATGTTGTTGTATTATTCAATTAGCAGGTAGAAATTGTTAATGGAAAATTAAGTACATGTTCAAAGAACCAGGCGTAGTCTGTTTCTTATAACATTTATTATTATTCAGTTAACTAACGCAATTTAACATTTTTTTACGTATTGCATTAACACTAAAATATCATTGCTCATATTGAAAAAAAAAAGTGTTCAATACACCATTTTATTAGTTAATACAACACTTTTTTTCTCTCGGTGTAAGTTCCTATACCATCTACCTATTAACAGTCTTTAAATATGCAGCGACATATCTCTACTCTAACGTCTTTTAATCGCCAAAAGCATCTACAAGATGCACGCGCTCATTTGATCGAATCGTTAGACCCATCAGCGAACCGTCCTTCTTCGCCATATTAATCGGACTTGGCCACTTGCTGTTTCTTCCCTGGTATAGGCATGCGATAAATCGAGTACACTCGACAATCTTTGCCTCGAACCCGACGCGTTTTCCAATTTCCGTGCATAAATTCCGGAGTGAGGCGATTTTCGCCCAGGTTTCGACATCAGAGATGTGACAGCGATAAAATGAACCCAGCGATGCAAGTACAGGAGATTATCGTAGTACTTTGTAATAGTAGAGAGGTTGGAACGAACGTGTTGTTAAATAAAAAGGAACAATCGGAATATATATGTAATATTATACGTTCTTATTTTATTGTATCGCACTTAAAGGCGCTTGTATACGTAAAGAAATAATAATGAAACAGTCATAAAACACTAGAAAGAGGAAAAGGATTTTATGTAAACAACTAAAACGATTTTATGTGCTTGAAGATTGGCTAGTAAAGCTAGTGTATTCTTCTATCTATTCACTGAATAATAATTCTCGCGTATTTCATTTATTTACTCCTTGAAATCCGATAACCGGTTTCCGATGGACGAAAAGCGGAATACTTTTTCTCTTTTTTGAAGCTATAAATTTACGCGGAAAAGTCATTAGTTCTCGAGTACATCCTCAATCATCCACAGATAATCTTTATAATACTTCTATTACTGATGGGATGACAATCTCTCATTTCAATCAATAGGATGGAAAGAAATACATAGAATGATACCATTCTTTTTTATTAAATTTAATAAATATGTTTAATTAAATATAAACATTATGACTACAGCTTCGAATAAGAATGTACGTATGGCCAGGATTTCAAAATTTTAAAAGCCCTCCCTTGCGTTTTCCTACTTTTGATATTTTTAGGTTATGCAGCATTGAATTCTATAAAACCTTTGTATAAGACACTTTTTCCTAAAATCAAAAATAGAGCTGTAATCAAAGATCCACTCTTGGATGGGACATCCTGTAGATTTAATTGTATATTGCGACAAATCAACAAAATAATTATAATATTTAATACAGCGACATATCTATTTTTTTTTTTAATATGACATATATAATATTAAAATATTTAAAACGAAATGTTAGTTTTATATTGAACAAATATTGGTTATACAGGGTGTATCCGATATGGAGGTAAATATAATAATATCTAGCAGCTGTAATCATATACAATCAAAAAGTCTTACTGCACAGAGGGTCTATCTGTAAGCATTAACGAGAAAAAAAATATTTTATAAATGCCGCGGGCTAGAGCCGCACCTGTGCCCAACCTAAATGCCGTCCCGAGTGTACCCCACATACCACTATCATTCAGCCATACCGCTGTTAGTTTTGTGGATCGCCGCTTGGAGTGCAAGCCACCTCGAACATTTTATTTAAATTCTTCCCGTCTCGAAAAAACGATCCTTTTCAGGACCATCATGATTTCATATAAAGAAAATCGAAGCTTGATGCATCGGCAAAAGCGCGGGAATGTATAGATTCATTTTCGCGCGATATCATAGTAAAAAGGCGTGTTTGCAAATTTTCTGTATCTACATTTATTTCTGTGTAATTCGTTTCAATTCATTTTGCGTTATATGATTAAATAAATCCAAAAGAAATAACTCAGATTCATGTGGTACCGTTTATTAACAATTAACTCTCGATTCGACAAAGCAAAAGAAAAATATTTACGTTTTTTGTAACTACTGAAGTGGCATATCCGGTGAAACTCTAACGTCTTATCAGGATATTAAAAATAATACTTTGTAGACTTACGTAGAATGCTCTTAACAAATAAGGAATGTTTATTTTATAAAAAGAAGAAATTTTAAATGCCTCAGTTTTGCTATTTTTACAAGGCCTTTATTTATTCAGAATGACGTTAAATGAACTTACGGCATACCATTAAGAATAATACTAAATGAGTGCAATGTATTTATACATAATACCACGTTTAGCGGGTGCTTAACATGACGTTTTCTTGCATCAGGCCCGGACTAAAGAATTTTTGGCTCTAAATTTTATTTTTTTTATTCTTCAATGATGAAATCCGGTTTCGGTAGGTTTGTGCTTTATATGTCGTGTAGCTAACACCCAAGCAAAATTTACTTTTTTATTTGATACACCCTGTATATTATTTAAGCCAATTAAATAACCATAAGAAATCCAAAGACTCACCATATTCACTTCCGATATAGCGTCGAAACTTGCAATTGTTAAATCCATTCCTACATATAATGGTTCACCTAGAATAAAAAAAAAAAATTAAACGTAATTTACTTCAAATGACAATTCATTTAATAGGCAATGTGTATTTATCAGTATCAATTTTAATTCACCGATTACTTCATGAAGAAAAAGCAGTTGTTTTAAATTTTAATTAACGAACTCTAACTAATCGGTCAATTATATTTGATCGGTGAGTACGGCTCATATGAGCTTGTATATACCTCCAAAATTCGGTCGTAACCTGATGTCGTAGCCTTCCAATAATCTTGATATCGTTTGTGTGACGTTTTCTAACCTATCTGAGACCATTGTCTGTTGGTATCTGAAACATATACCCAACTTAATGTTTCATTCAATGTGTCATTCTTCGTACTGATTTTATACCCTTATTTTTTAGTCCTATATGCAATATTAAGAGTCCTAATTCTGGCTACATTGAAATGTGCTAGCTATCCTTATATAAGGTTAGTATTATCGCAGGTGAGGTTTTAAATAGTGTTGAGTAATCGAACATATTTCGCAATCGGTTAATGCGATGATTCGTGACTGGTTATTATTTAGCTTATAATTTATTTATAACCGCCTTGTGTCTATAAAATGTACAATTTTACTAATGCCATTAGATATTTAAAGTAGCTTGGATAAATAGATTCTGTAACGATAGATAGTTTCATATATGCACACTATATGATTGTTTTAGTAAGTTGTCATTCAGTTGAATATAAAGTATTTGTCAAACGTCATTTCTTAGTGACTAATTTTATCAACTATCAAACACTTACAGTCTACAATCTCGAGTGAGAACAGCAACCACTTGCAGTACTAATTAATTCAATTTATTTAGCAATGTTTTATAGTTTGTTACTATTTTTCTAAAATCATATAAGTTCTTTTTGCTAAGACGAACTAACTTTTAGATATATTTATTTGAAAAAAAGGAATTCCTTTTATGCAACTTTGTGTTTTTTTTTTTTCTTTTTAACCAGAGACATGCACATAAAAATACGATTTTTAATTATATCCGCAGACATCCATCAATATTTACGTAAAAAACTAAAATCACTGAATAAACCCTCAAACTGACAAAAATCATATTTATTTTTTTTTTCTAACTTCCAATGCTCTTCAAAGAATACCGAGTAAAAGTGTTACAAAAATCTTTGCGGTCTGACAACATGATAATAATTATGTTTAGAACAGAAGTATATACATTTGTTTTGTCCTAACCCGACACCGTAGTTTAGTTTTGTTACGTCCCCATATTTAGATTTAAGCTCCTTCACTTCTAAAAAGTTAATAGTGAAGACACCTTTCCCTTTTTCGATTCTTTCTTTATTCCTTTGTACACCACACGCAATCACTTTTGTAAGCCCACCAAGGGAAAATGGTCGGTGTAACAAGGGACTACTAGTTCAAAACCATATTGTAATAAGCAGTTCTGTTGCGACATTTCAAGCGGCAATACATTTATAAATATCTTACTATGTAAATATATGAAATTACAATAAAAAAGGGTTTTGTGTGTTTTGTTATTTCAACACATCAACGTAGAAGTAACAAATCCAGCACCAACGCATTTACAAAAATCTACAAATTACATCCACTGACATCCATGACATCTCTCAGTTCTTGAAATCAATAAACATACACTCAAAAATCACATTTATTTTTTTCCCTTAATATCGAAAAAATTGCGATAACATAATACACAACACGTGTTTTAAATTATATTCAGGACCGATTTCAAATACCATTCGTTCGCGAATGATAAATATTTTTAGTTCCCGTAGTTTTAGATTCGTTCATGAAAAAGATTTATATTTTAACGAGAATCATAAATAATAACGCCAACTCCAAATAAATAAAAAAAATAAATGGATAAAATAAATTCCCAAATAAAAAAAAAATGCTTATGTTTATCAGACTTTGACAGAGAATTAATAATATACATCATAAAATAATCTGCTTTTTTTTCATTAAATTTAAATGTCATCTCAAGTTAACCTAGGTTATTTTTTTGTAAAAAAGGTATGTTTAAAAATTTAAAGTTAATTTTAATAGAAAAGATATTCGTAAGTTTTTCTGCAGGAGTTGAATTTTCTAAAAAAGATTGCCATTTTTATATTGAAAACACTTTATGATATGTATACAGGGTGTCGCAAGATGAACGTCAGCAATCTATATATATATAAAAAACTATTTACCAGAAAATTTTGAAATATTTATTCCAGACAAATATGGATTTAGCCTAAACGAGCAGAATATGCACAAATTTCTTATATGCACTTTAATTTATACAGGGTGTGACATTAATTTTCTTATTTTAAATGCAACACTATCGCTATATATTTTTATATTTTTGAATTGCCCTTAAAATTCTAGTTAAAATTTATGTAGGGACCACAAATAAAAAATTACAGTAATTGGTAAATTGGGAATATTACATGTAATAACGTTGTGAATTTACTACAATAAATCATGTAAATTTTGTTTACATGTTTTTTGTAGGATATTTAACATGGAAAAAAAGATTTCGGTAAAATTTATAGGATTTTCATGTAAGTTTAAGATGTAATAAAAATTCGAAAGGAAAATACAGGAAAAAAACATGTACAATTTTATGTTTACTATCAAAATTTACTTAAAAGTGTAAAATTGACATTTCTTTGGGTATTTAGTGCACTTTAAAAGTAATTTTACTAGTGAACTATTAATTTTGCTGTAAAAATATGAGGATCTTTTATATTTATTTGTTTTTACTTGAATTTTCGGGTAAAACTATAGATATCGTGGAAAATACGAAATTCATACGCCGCAATGTGATTGGTTATTGGATTATTTATCTGTGCGCGTAGGTAATTCTATTCGTTTGTCGAACTTATTATTGGCTCAATGATATCATGCACGTCACAAACAATGGTAAGTTTCGCGTATAAGCGTGTTCATTCTTGATCCCTGGTTGAGCGATTCAGTATGACCTATTAGGCGCTATAAAAGAATTAGGTAAGTTGCTTGCTCTCTTTATAAAAAAATACATATGAAAATTACTTCAGTGTTCGGTAAATATAGAGTTCATATAAATATTACATACGAATTTTACAGTACAATCTTTGAAAAAACACAACAGCATGTGAAATTTACTAGATGGTAGATATTTTACCTTATGAAGCAAATTTACCTGTAAAATTGTAGGCAACTTTGTTACCAACGATTTTACATGTAATTTTACAGCAACTTTTTTTACAGTGTACCTAAATTCATTTGTTTTTGAGATATTTCGATTCTTTGGAGAAATGTGTGGTTTACAACTCCATAATACAAAAACGTTGCATTGGTGAAAATATTCCAGAAATGTATTTCACTTTGTACTCATAGAGAATTTAAACATGCAAAATTGGAATTGTTGTACTTTACTTTGGGACACTCTGGTATATGTAAATATTTTACAGAAATTTTCCAATTTTATTTAGTAGTAAACGAATACTGTTGGTTTTATTTTTAACAACAAAATGTATTTTATTACGTGCTTACATAACTTTAACGTACATTTCTAAGAGCAATAAAGGTCTAATCTATCTAATACTTACGCATCAATTGGACGGAAAATCAAAATCATACCAAAACATACTACCATCCTGGCAAAACACTTTTCCATAACCAACAACAATCAGAGTCGTAACAACAAAACACTGATCTTGGCGAATTCGAAACTATTATCCTCCATCATCATCATCACTAAATAAAGTTTCCCTAAATCCCGATCTCTAATACGAATTATTGTCATTTCCCTCAACAGAAACATTATCATCAAGACTTCATCTCCGACAACATTCGCTTTATCCCGCACTTACTGTCTTCTTTCCGATACATAATTTTAGTAAGACAAATCAGTCAGGTGTTCGCTGCTCTCCTCTTGATCTAGATGAACGGTAGTTCTCAATAACCAAGTACCTTTCTCATAGTTACGTTTATATTTGAGTATAGTAGTATTCATTAGGTGACGGGTCGGATTGATGGAATCGGTGAGGTTTTTGTTTATTTGTCGTAGCACGGCGTCGCGTGATTTTCCCGAAAAACCGAAAGCGTTTTCGCGAGGGATGTTCTGCTGTCGCGTCACGGTTTACTATAAATGCGGACAGTAAAACACCAAGGTCGCTTTCTGTTGGAGATTGTAGGATGCTGACATCTCTGGGAGTCGATATGGGATTTCGAAAATGCCTTTGTGTGTTCTTTGTTTTGTTGTGAAGGTTTTCTAAATTGATATGATTTTCTAATTGATAATAAACAAAAAAGTTAGTCACATGGGTCGCAATTCAAACTGTTTTGACATATATCGATTGCATATTTTAAATAAAAAAAAAACATTTTCGGTTGAAATAGTTCCTTGTCAAAACTGATTGTGACTTAAAAATAGTTCTGTCATCAGTTTATTTATCATTTGCGTCAATTGTTTTTGTTCTAATTAGCATAAGTACAAAAGCAGAAAGGCCGAAAGCTTTTATGTACGGTCGTGCGAATGGTAATGCACACAAGCACGGCGTATGTATGCCGAAGAATTCCAAAATCGGTTGTTACCGACCGTGATAAGATTCTCTCAAGACTTCATATACCGGCTGTCCGAAACTGGGTTCATTCTAAAATTAATGGTGGTTCTGGTAAACCTAGATCAGTTCTTCTCCCCGCACAGTAAATTAGATATTTTGAGACGCGTAGAAGACAACAAATATTAGCACCCGAAGACTTGCGCAGAAATGAACATCAGTCATCTCTGCATTTGGAGAATTCTGCAGGACAGCAGTTCTATCCGTACCATGTATTCAACGCGTGCAAGTTCTTGCTCCTCTCGATATGAAGCACGTAGGTTTTTTGTCATTGGTTTTACGAAAGCTGGCAGAAACTCCTAATTTTGCGACTCAAGATTTATTTAGTGACGAGGCTGGGTCTTACAAGAGACGGAAATATCAATTTTCATAACAATCACGTTCTAGGCAGTGAAAATCCCCATGCTGCCTTGTTGAACTGCATCACCAAAACCGTTTTTCGCTAAATGTTTGGCTTGCTACTTTTGGAGACTGGTTTAATTGGTCCAGTATTTCTCCCTAATCGTTTAACGGGACAATAATACTTGGATTTTTTAAAGAAATGAATTACCGTTTTGTTGGAAAACGTGCCACTTTTAACAGATTAAATATGTGGTTTATGCAAATGGAGTTCCTGCGCATTTTTCCATCCGTAGTTAGAAATTTCTAAATCAGATTACAACGAGAGATGGATAGGACGGGTGGACCAACTGCATGGCCTCCTAGGTCTCCTGAACCTGACAACCTCTAGACTTCTATGTTGGGGACATCTAAAACAATTAGTGTACGCACGACTGTAAACATTTGGAAGAACTCAGAACGAATCGTAAATTGTTGCAGGGAAATTCGGAGGACTCCAGGAATTTGTCGAAAGATTGCGTCGATCTTCATAAGAAGGTGTGAAGCGGCTTAGAAATGAAACGGTGGACATGTAGAAACAATTTCTTTAGTTTTACTTTAAATAAACATTCTGTTTATTTACATTGCGATCAGAATTTCTTTTGAAATTTTTATCCTACTAAAACAATATGCAATCGACTTATGTCAAAAACAGTTGAATTGCGGACCCATGTTGACTAAGACTTTTTTGTTTATTTATAATTTTTATATATTTATAATTATATGTTGATATTTGCGTTAAAGTATCCTTAGAAGAACGGACTAGCCAAAGTTTTGAGTGGTTTTTTTTTTGGTTTTTTATAATTTTTCTCGAAACGCGCTCTAATGATTATCATTGAAATTCACATTTTTGCTACATTTGGCACAAACTTCTATTTGCCTATGCCATTTTTTTTTCCTCAAAGTTATCTCAGGAGTTTTTTACTCTTATATGCTTAATGTCAATACGCTCATATATCTTTATAACTAGAGACCGGATTATATGCAAAGAAAAACTGGAATATATGCGCATATATATGCATCGATTTTTGAGAAAATATACCTAAACCTGGGGCATATATGCAAAAAAATTGCGACATAATTGCAATTTTTACACAAAATACATAAGAGCAGAAATTTAAACATTAACTTTATTGCAACAAAATTTTTTCACAACATATTTCTAAACATTTTATAATTAAATGTTTTTCAAAATTGTGTAAAAGAAAGTTTTGTCTTCTATCAGAATACTATGTTTCGAAATAGAAAAGCTTCTTCAACATCACAGATGTAATAGGTTCATTTTTTTAACTTTGCAATACATTCTAAACTAAAATTAAAGTCGAAATCGTTTACTGTTTCACCTTCCAAAATTTTCTTAACTTTCTTCAATTTCAAATACCCCGCATTTTTATTTATCACTTTTTTAAATTTATCGTATATAGAATTACCTATTGACCCTTAACCTTCTTACATAGCATATCAAGTTCGTCTACTATTTCGACTGATTCGAGAGCGACATCCCATGCGTTTCTAGTTTACAATGGAATTGAAACAAAGCTATAATTTGACTTAATATACAAAGGTTTTGTAGCAATTCTGTTGATGTTACTATCTTTTTACAGTTTTCTAGAGCAATGCAGTCAGCAGTGATTTCAAAATTATATTTTTTATTCCTTCAAAATATCGGCGAAAAAAAATTGCAGCCTCTACTGTACCCCTCTCGTAATAATCGGTTCAGGAGGCACTTAACACCGGGAAGTCGCTCCTTAATAAAATTGGATTCGTAAAGGTGCTTTTAAAATACTTTTTGACATCGCTAATTAAATCAATAATCAAAGGGAATTGATTCCTAATGTCTTCGGCTACACGATTGAACCCATGAGCTAACAAGTGGTGTGAATAATGTTACTATAAAAAAAAATTAAATTTTGCGCGCCTTTCATCATATATGGTGCAGCGTCGGACAACATTAGTAAAAATTTTTCACAAGGTATACTTCAAGGGAAAAAGAAAATTGATAAACCTTCTTGAACGAATTGTGCAATTCTCACATTATTTGTTTTTTGAAGTTCTTTACAATAAATTAAATATGATTTACCTACAATATCTTCATGAAGATTCTATTATAAATGGGCATTAACGGCCACACTTATCCGTACTTTCATCTACCATGATATAAATAAATTATTCCCTACCAATTGTTGAATTTCTGCTATTTTGCTGGTAACAAGATGTGACATATTTTTTTCGTAAGGTACTTTCGTCAGGTATATTATGTTTGCAATATTTTTGCAGAAATGATTTCAAATTAACATTGTTTAATCTTGCTAATGGTGTGTTAGACGAAATTAATGCGTTACACAGATCCGTATTATATTCTTCTTGTTCTGAGTTTCGTGAAGTTGATGCTACACATTGACGTATAGATTGCTGCACACATGCGGATCGCTTTAGTTTTTCACATTTTCCAATATGCGATGGAGTTTTAGCGTGTTGATCAATCAGGTATTTTCTCTCAGAAGATACCTACAACAACAGTTGTCATTTTATATCAAAAGTTAAAGAATTTAAAAACAATTGTAAAGCTTTTAGTAAAATTAAACTTACCAGTTTACTGCGGGCTCGACAAAATATTTTGCCGCCATCCTTTACCAGTTCAGGATATGGCTTAATCCATAAAGAAATTTTGGTCACTATACTCATTGTATGTACGCACAGTATTTAAAAACGTAACACAATTACACGCTGTTTCACTCAAAGATATTCAATGAATGAATAGTTTATTTGGGAATTAATAATAATAAAACGTATTTACCACATCCCTTCTGCCAGGCGAAATTAAACACGTGCAGTTCTTGGAAAAAAGTATTAGAGAGACCAATGTAAAAGATTTATCGTTCTGAGAATTGTCGGTTGTTGATCTACATTAGGTATTACTAGGAATTTTTACTAATAGAAAGGATAAGAAAAAGCTTAAATGTGCAATATATGCAACTTTTGTAAAAATATGCATAGAAATGCCTAATTGCAATATATGCAATCCACTAATAGCGCTAATTAACTTCAATTAGTGTAATACGTCTACATATAGACTATAATTAATGATATGCAAAAAATAAAATATATGCACTTTGCATATAATCTGGTCTCTATATATAACTGTTCGATATGTAGCAAACATTTTTCGTAACAAAAATTAATTCTCTAGTAACGCTAACAATCAGAAAAAATGTCTCTACGAATCTTTTACGAAAGCAGTGCATTAAAAATTAGCACACCTGAGTAAGGAAACTCGTGTAAATGTTTCACAAATTCCGACCTAAAGAAAAAAATTGCTTTTTACCTTTTTTTTTTCTTGATACACCATTTTAAAATCATTAAATACCTCTCTTTTGCTAAACTGAAGATTGACCGATTTGCATTTTAGATACATAAGTACATAACTAATATTTGAGGATAATTTTCTTAACTGATATCTTGCGCAACGTCCTTTATATAAAATATGAAGCCGGTTTATGGAATAGTATCATATATGTATTTGAAATATGGATTTCCATCAACACTATATTTTATTTCCTTTTAGAATAAATATTGGTTTCAATTTAGAATATTGGGTTTCAAAGTGACACAAAATAACCTCCAGTTATATGTTGGTTATAAAATAATAATCAATAATGCTTTTATTTTAAATTAGATACTGTGAGCTTTTTTTTTATCTACAAAACGATAAACAAGTATTCATCTTGAGATACGAGAATCTGTGAGAATTCTAGAGCTATATAAAACGTAATATTGCAATTTCATTTCCTGACCAGATGTCCATGTGTACACGGTACTAAATCAAACCACCAGTATAACACATAGTAAGGACAAGCTCGCAAAAATCCTTTGTTCTTTAGTAGTCTGTTTTGAATGACCTTCAAGCCCAGTTGGCATTTTGTAAAGCTGTTGCCGGGAATTTTCAAACGTGTGAAATAATTTATATTTTAAAGGAAGTAGAAAAATAGATTAAAAAAAATACACAAATTTATGCGTTTTTTATTCTGATTTTGTTGCAAATATTTATGAACAGTTTATAGTAATAAAAACACGATTAAGTAATACATATATTTGCAAGTATTTTACGATAATTATATTCATATTCTTTCCTTTTTCTGAAATAAATCTTTGTTTATGTTTTTATAGTGTAAAATATTCTTCCAGGGATAAATATGTTGTGGTTCATTCTCAAATATATTAATAAAAATGCAACAGCTTCGGTGGAAGAGACTTTCAAATTTCTGACACGAATACACAATAACTTTTAATTAGGGTTCAACACAACAATCTTTGTATCGTTCTGTGCGATACAAAGATTGTTCCTTTTTATTCGACTACTTTATTTCTAACATCCGACCCTGTACTGGTTTGTCAACAATAATGTCCGGGGGTGCACAAGTGGATACAGTTCAAATGTAGACTATATAATATCGAATTGTCTATAATGTGAATAAATGCGATTAAAATGTATACCAGTATAATGCAGTTCAAACCAAAATCACATTATTTTAAAAAGTGAACATAAAATAAATTATGTTAGTTATTGCGATAAATAGCAATTTAATAGCTTAAAATGTGTATCTAACAAATAAATTGATTTAATGTGACCCACAGGAACCTCTGCACAACGATAATAGTTCTTCTTATTAATGTAGTTTCTTAATTCTTGTCGTGTCATATATATTAGATTCATTCGGAAATCCCAAAAAACTGCGACCATCGTTAGCATCACAATTTATCTTGCGAGAGTGACTGGCACTACAACATAATACCGATTGGTGTCTTCTTTCATGGTTATTTGAGTTATTTCACTTAAACCTAACAATATAATATATAAGAAAGTAGGTATGTAAATGTTATGGCGACTGGCCACCGATCTTACTTACCTTTTACACGAGAATATCATGGTTCATTAAATGTTTTTAAAACTGCAGGGGTAATTCAAAACTAATTAAATACGTAAAATAAATAAATAAAACAAGTTAATCATGTAGATTAAACGGATGAATAAACTAATTTATGTAGATACGAATGTAAACAATAACAAACTGCCATTTTGGGAAGCTGTTGTTTCAAGTGAAGTTAGCTTAAGAAATTTGATCTCCTATGAGTCATTCATTGTCCTTACTCGGTGTACTCTGACTACACTACAATCCTTGTGATATCGTTTGATAAATCCTATATACCTAACCTACAATTATTTTTTATTCAAACTAAATATAGGTTTCTTTGTTACTGGCAGAATATTTAGGGAGATGTTATGTATGTATTTAGCTTGAGGTGTTCCCAGCGGCTTTAAAAAAGTAACCATCTACTGAGATTCACCTAATGGAAAATGCATGTATTTGTACAGTACATTTATACCTAGTATGTTGCAACAGATATCTTGTTTGGGATAAGATGCAAGCAATGTTAGAATAGATACAGAAAAAATAGTGCATACAGAATCAATTGGAAAAGATGTTCTGGAGTTTTTACAAATTTAAAAGATGTTGTATCTACCACACATAATAAACGTGGATTTCGTTTTTTTTTTTTTTTTTTCATTTCAATCTACAGGCAGGACTGCCTTTTTTTTTACAATAATTCTTGTGTCTAGATGCCAGGGAAGTACATCATTTTGTCGATTTCTATGTTTCCCAACCGACGAATGAATAGAAGCGTTGCAATACGAACTTTCTACATGAAAAATAAGTGGAGCAGTATCTGGTTTTATGAATAGTACCACTCTTTGTGTAAAAATCTTTTTTTTTTCATTTTAAGTTAATACCTGAAGGTTTTTGATAAATGAAATGCACCTATTATCTGCTAGATGATTGATAAAAGTATTACTTTGTGTTCTTTTGCATGTTTTGTATATATACTTCATGTGGTTTGCTTTTTTTGCAAGAGAAATAAATATTTTTGTTGTGTTGTTTTAATAGTGCTTTATTGTTGCTATTCCTGGAAATATTATCCATGCGATGTTGATATTCACTGAATTAGTGAATAGTTTTGACTAGACTAACGATAATGTTAGATCTGTTTCTTGTCACATTTGCTAGAGTGTCGTAGTTTTGTGATAAACTACTGAAGAGCGCCATTCCAACAGTCCAGCTTTCCAATAAATGTTTTTCACCCAAAGTCAATTAATTTTTGGAATAAGTTTGTCATTTTTTTTTTAGCAATATGATACTCTTCCTCTGAAGGAACTATAAATCGCAGATTCTAACGATCTTTGTCAGTTTGTAGACCCCATGCAGCGTTACTTGACATACTCTGTCGTTGCGGAAACTTCTTGTTCGGCCTGTATCTTCGAAACAAAGGTGTTTTTCAACAATCATCATAGGACAAAATATTCTTAGAATAAGCCAAGGAATAACCCCTTGAATTTTTACCGCATGTTTACCTAACACCCTGTATAGTACGAGAAACATTGTTACCAACTTATACATGTAAACAATGCTCTTAATTGTTATGTGATTGGATTGTATGTACTTACGTTGAAAACTAGTTTAAAACTACATCAGACGTTAAATGCCTACACGAAATAGTTTTCGAGTTATTCGCGTTTGAATGTAAGAATATATTACGCCCTCATAGGGCACAGGCAAACGAAAATCTGTGTTACATTTTTATTTATACTGCACATAAAAATAAGGCAGAGAATATCATTCACATAAAATTTATTGTATTAAACGGCCTTAACATAAATTAATCAGTGTCTTGCACGGAGGGGTCAAACCCTAACCTTTGATGAGAATTTACAGTGATCCGGGACGAGAAAGGGTATTACGACATTAGGGGCCTCCTAAGTGTAAAAAGTTGTATAGTTTTTTTTTTCGGTTTTCAGCAAGTCACATAAAACTAGACGCACATAAAATACATTACACAAGAACTGAAATCATACCGTGACCAATATAAATGTTGCGGCGTTCATATATGAATTTTTTTTATTATATTTATTGTTATGAACCCATTAGATATCCCAATGGAGTATTGAAGCTATAAGTAGAAAAAGTTTATAAAAATTATAAACAAATAGTTCGAAATTTTGACATAAAGTGCCGCATGTTTGGCTGAATAAGTTCTTTGGAAAGCAAATAGTGAGTCATAAGTACACAAGTGGAAAAGCAAATTTTAAACTTACAATTAGTAAAGGGATATCCCTCGATTAGCATTACACAGTTTAGCTGTTATAATTAGAGACTGGATAATATGCAAAGTCCATATATTTTATTTTTTTGCATATCTTTAATTATAGTCTATATGTAGACGTATTACACTAATTGTAGTTCATTAGCGCTAATTAGTGATTGCATATATTGCATATTTAGGCATTCCTATGCATATTTTTACAAAAGTTGCATATATTGCATATTTAAGCTTTTTCTTATCATTTCTATTAGTAAAAATTCCTAGTAATTCCTAATGTAGATCGACAACCGACAATTCTCAGAACGATAAATCTTTTACATTGGTTTATCTAATACTTTTTTCCAAGAACTGCACGTGTTTAATTTCGCCTAGCTGAAGGGATGTGGTAAATACGTTTTATTATTATTAATTACCAAATAAACAATTCATTCATTGAATATCTTTGAGCGAAAGAGCATGTAATTGTGTTACGTTTTTAAATACTGTGCGTACATACAATGAGTATAGCGAACAAAATTTCTTTATGGATTAAGCCATATCCTGAACTGGTAAAGGATGGCGACAAAATATTTTGTCGAGCCTGCAGTAACTGGTAAGTTTAATTTTACTAAAAGCTTTTACAATTGTTTTTAAATTCTTTAACTTTTGATATAAAATGACAATTGTTGTTGTGGGTGTCTTTCTGAGAGAAAATACCGATTAATCAACACGTAAAACTCCATCACATATTGGAAAATGTGAAAAACTAAAGCGATCCGCATGTGTGCAGCAATCTATACGTCAATGTGTAGCATCAACTTCACGAAACTCAGAACAAGAAGAATATAATACGGATCTATGTAACGCATTAATTTCGTCTAACATACCATTAGCAAGATTAAACAATGTTAATTTGAAATCATTTCGGCAAAACTATTGCAAACATAATATACCTGACGAAAGTACCTTACGAAAAAATTATGTCACATCTTGTTACCAGCAAACAATAGCAGAAATTCAACAATTGATAGGGAATAATTTTATTTATATCATGGTAGATGAAAGTACGGATAAGTGTGGCCGTTATATTGCCCATTTGCTAATAGGAATTCTTCATGAAGATATTGTAGGTAAATCATATTTAATTGATTGTAAAGAACTTCAATAAAAAAATAATGTGACAATTGCCCAATTCGTTCAAGAAGGTTTATCAAATTTCTTTTTACCTGGAAGTATACCTTCTGAAAAAATTTTACTAATGTTGTCTGACGCTGCACCGCACATGATAAAAGCCGTGCAAAATTTAATTTTTTTTATAGTAACATTATTCATACCACTTGTTTAGCTCGTGGGTTCAATCGTGTAGCCGAAGACATTAGGAATCAATTCCCTTTGATTAATGATTTAATTAGCAATGTCAAAAAAGTAATTTTGAAAGCACCTTACGAATCCAATTTTATAAGGAGCGACTTCCCGGTGTTAAGTTGGCTCCTGAACCGATTATTACGAGATGGGGTACCTGGTTAGAGGCTGCAATTTTTTTCGCCGATAATTTTGAAAGAATAAAAAATGTAATTCTTAAAATCACTGCTGACTGCATTGCTCTAGAAAATTGTAAAAAGATAGTAACATCAACAGAATTGCTACAAAACCTTTGGTATATTAAGTCAAATTATAGCTTTGTTTCAAGTTCCATTCGTAAACTAGAAACGCAAGGGATGTCGCTCTCGGAATCAGTCGAAATAGTAGACGAATTTGATATGCTATGTAAGAAGGTTAAAGGTACGATAGGTAATTCTATATACGATAAATTTAAAAAAGTACTTGAAATTGAAGAAAGTTAAGAAAATTTTGGAAGGTGAAACAGTAAACGATTTCGACTTTAATTTTAGTTTAGAATGTATTGCAAAGTTAAAAAATACACCAATTACATCTGTGGATGTTGAAAGAAACTTTTCTATTTCGAAACATATGTATTCTGATAGAAGACAAAACTTTCTTTTACGCAATTTTGAAAAATATTTAATTATAAATTGTTTTAGAAATATGTTGTGAAAAATTTTGTGCAATAAATTTAATGTTTAAATTTCTGCTCTTATTTATTTATGTAAAAATTTGCATATTGTCGCAATTTTTTCTTATATGCCCCAGGTTTAGCATATTTTCTCGAAAATATCGATGCAATGATATATGGCGCAATATATTACAGTGTTTCTTTGCATATAATCCGGTCTCTAGTCATAATGAATGAAATGAATCCTAAGCCACAAAACCGTCCATTCAGTTTTACAGGAAAACAATCTCCACCCATATTATGTTCCCAAGGTTCAACCTCTTTATGAAAACGATAAATAAAAATTAAACATTATCAGCATCATAGAGGTAAGTATATGAAAGAAAGCCACACCAAATTTAATAAAATTGTGTAGAAGTATATCGTATCTAAGTGTACAAAAGATGTCGCCAACCTGTTATAAATACAACTATAGAAGAGAAAAATAAAAAAAAAATTTTATGGTAGAAATCGGATGTTTATAATTATAATTCCGTCACAAAACGTAGACTTTTGTGCCGGGGGACAGTTCGATTTACGATCTAGAGAGACGTAGCTCGGGAGATGGGGCCCCGGAGGCATCACTTATCTGTCTTCGCCGATCTCCATTGTGCCAAAACAAATTTAAATGAATTCGGGCCTGCCCGGCGGTTGACGGGGCTCGAATTAAATTAAAAGTTGAAATGGCGAAAAATACACTTCAAGAAAGCGACGAAATAAGCGAAGATTCAGAAGTAACTGGCTCATATGCTGGCCTCTGGAGAGTTAACAATAATAGTTTCGCATATGTTATTTTGATTTTTCGTAAAGTAATAGTTAATTTACATATTTTATACCAACGGTGGGCAAATGCGGCTCTTCGTTGAGTCAAGTGCGGCTCCCATTCAAATTTTAGTTTCTTTTTTTCTCTGAATCGTGTTTTTTTTTTTGTTATACTGTCGAATTCCCCTTAGCAGTCAAATCTCCATAGTTTTTCGAAAAAATCGAGGTCTAGAAAAATAAGGCCTATAGAAATTCGAGTGTATTTGACTTTTTAATACTAAATACTTTTTGATAATTATAATTCTATATGTGTTTCGTTAAAATGTACAATTACATTAAATAAACACTTTTGAATTTATGCATCCACGTGTGGCTATATTTATATTCATTTCCATATTTGCGAGCTAAATAACCAAGAAAAAGAAGAAATTAAAATTGGCCCCATATGTGCCCACCTCTGTTATATACAATCAGCGGGTATACTTATGTATCTAATAGGTATGTTAATTAGCTTGGTTGTATGTCTTAGTTGTTTTGTAGTGTACCCAACCCCTTTGCTACCTGCTAATGTTCGCAAAAAATTAACAATACGCACACAAATCGTTGTAAACGTTGAGCGATTTATTACAATAAAAAAAAATGCACAGTTGTACAATTACCTCAAAAAATTATGACCGCGGTTGGTAAAACGAATTCGTACGTGTAATACTAACATATCCACTTTAAATGCAATGCCATCGTAATCCGCGACGCAATGAACTATCGTCTCGAAAGATAATACCCTTTACGGTGGCCCGACAAAGATGCCGCCCAGAATTAAAGCCTTTGTAGTTGCCGCCAAAGGATTTTTTACAATTTTCATTCAATTTTAATTTCTTACAAAGAATGGGGAATACAATTTTTATTTTCTTTGTTTATTTATTTAAGCAAATGGTTTGTTTTTTACTTAAAACACTATTTTAATGAATTTTTCAGGGTAACTGCCTTATTATATTTATTATTTCATTTTAATAATTTTTACCCTAAGAAAGATACAAATGGTAGTTCATTTTGATTTGAAATAATATATAGTTATTAATTTGCGATGTCATCCTAGAATAATGCTGCACTTTATTACTTATAATTAATAAATATTAAATATTCTTAAACACAATTTTATTGCGCGGAAGTGTCTAAACCGAAGTTGTCGCAATAGGGACAGCCATCTACATATATTTCTACTTTCAATAGTCGATCTTCGATGGTCGTCTGACTCACACGCTTGCTGTAGATTCCCCACCGTGATAGTGGTAAATACCTTTACCCGACAGTGCCGAGCACTGATCTAATGAAATGGGAGAAATTTCTCCTGATTCCATTATCCCAAAGATGATGATGAAGAGAATCAAATTGTATATGGGATTTAGTGACACATTATATTCATAATGTTTTGCGCACCAAATAGGATGAAATGAATCAAATCATGGTGGTATCTTTTTTTGTGGTTCTTTTCTAAATTTTACGTTCGGTGAATAGTACTTTTAAACCATAACTGCAACAATGTGGTTTAATGTGATAAACGGTTCCAGATTATTGTTTAGCAGAGTAGAGAGTGTTTTAATTGGTAGGCCTTTTCTAGAGAAGAGGGAGTCAAACACAATAACTAGATTTCACCTCCAAAATAATAATAATAATATAATAACCACCTTGTAACGATTTCCAAAAAGATTAAACAATCTATGCAAACTCATGATGTTCACGCCAAACCTATAGGGAAGTATATTTAAGCCTCCTCATAAATAATTTAACGAATTTAACATTATTTACATTATCAGAAATAAACAAACACCACAATTCTATACTACACCTGAAATATCAACTCTCAACCCTCTCCAGCTCCTTGCATATATGTGGGCAATAATATCCTTCGGCTATCAAATATTTGTGACGACCCACGACGTCGTTTTAGTCCACCGGAAACGTAATTTTCAATTCTTTACGAAGAGTTGGAGAACGCGCTGCAACTATCCCTGACGCTTGCGCCTCGCTCCGATTTTCTCACTTTGAAATAACGCGTGTGGAGAACGCGGGCAGTTCAAGACGGCTGTAGCGTCGACCATGCATATTACGAAGTACCTAAACCGAAGAACAGAGCACGAGTTTTAATGGTACGAAGATCGACATTCGCTGGTTGAAGCTCCTTAGTAGAAAAATGTGGCTCGTGTATTTGCAATTCGTAATGTGAGTGAGTTTTGAATTTCTTTTTTCTTTTGTATTATTAGGTATTTAATTACGTGCATGTTGTTTTTTTTTTTCGGTTAAGTATTTCGAAAAATGCCGCTCCAATAATGTAGTATAACCACTTTTGATTGATTGATACATATCACGATTATAGACGATTTTTTATCATATGTGTTTGGTTGCAAATTAATATTTTGCGGATCTATTCGATTGGTGCCACCTCTTTTGTGTCTATAAACATATTCTAACCAATAACATTTAAGTAAAGTTATGAGATTTTATACAACTGGCTTTGTGCGCTTCGAAATGAATAAAATGTTGTTTTTTAAGGATCAAAAATCGTTTATTGGTGAAAAATATCAGATATAAAACAAACTTTGCACCCATTGAGTGGTAGATACTAAATTGAAAATGTGTGGATTTGTTTCTGTCACAAATCCAAAAAGTAATAAAGTAATATTAACTACTTTACGAATTAAATAACATTTAACATCTCATTATCAAGTGTGAAATATTGCATTTTTTTAATACGCTAACGGCGGCTGTATTCTTTTTAATATTTCTAGAGACACCTTTTTAAACCACCAATTATTATTTTCATAACATGCTTAACCATATTAATAGCTAATAATGTAGAAGGAACAAACATCACAATTCAGAGAATAGACATTTTTTATCATTATTAAAAATAAATAAATATCTGTAGATAAAATAGATAAATGAGAACCGTTCATTCCATTCTGCTTTATTAGTTATATTTTTAAAAGCAGCTACTTACATGTTTCGGCACATGTTGATCATCCTCAAGCTTTTAAAACGTCCCTGTGTAAAAACAAGAAAAAGTTTTGTTGCAGTTTTAAAATGAAATAATGGGAATAAAGGATAGCATGAATGAATTATACATAACTTGTATTATTGAGTGAGAGCTTAAGTGTAATCTCTCATTGTTACAATCTCAGAATCAACACCTTAACCAGAATTTAACCAAATAAATTGTTTCCGTGGTGTGTTAAAATAAATTAACAATAAATTGATTATATGTAAGCCGACTTCTTTTATGAATAACTACCGTCACACCTCTGTGAAACCATGTCAACTTAACCAATAACAATAAATTGGTATTTTCGCCAACAAATAATTAGTTTTTTTTACGCACTCACAAAGAGTGTTAGTAATTTACTTTATTTTTGACGGATAAAACTTTTAGTTGTAATCTGTCGCTATTTTGCATATACAATGTAATCTAAAATATACAGGGTATTCCACGTAACTGGTTCGTTCATTAAAAGTTTATGATGTTCTATTATTTACTTATATTTGAGATTTTGGCACCATTGTATTGTTCGATTGGAACTATAAATGTAAAATACTTAACCAAAATATCACTTCCGGTTGACCGGAAATGGATGTCAACTTTCTTATTTTAAATAGAATGATCTAATTTTTTATTCATTTTTGGATTCTACAACTATAAATACGTCAGTTTTCAATTAGCTTTTATAGCTACATGTTGCGTTTTGAGTTATTTAAGTTTTTCTTCTTTTTTTAGTCATAATCATTGCATCATTGAGAAATTAATATCTCGGTTAATACTACAAGTAGAGACTCAAAATTTGCTATGTTATGAATGTAGATATTACTCTAAGAAACGGTAAGCACACTTTACATTCTAACATACAGGGTGTTCAAAATTGAGGGACAAATTGGACATATTTTCAAATGCAGAAAACTCATTTTTTTTAAATAAAACACCCTGTATTTTAATTCGGAATTAGGAAGTAAATATCATCCCCTATCACTTTATATGAGCATTCCCTATACCTATCTTTAATAGATTTTAAGATATGAGCGACTTTTTGTTAAACAGACTAACTAACCCTATCTTTAAATGTTTATAGCTGGCTCTGAAATGGATTCACGTCAAATTCATGTATTATTTTTTAATAACCATACAACAAGAATGTCTGTTCGAATAATCATTTCTATTAATATTGCGTTGTACGAAAGTGTAATTACAATGATATACACAAACACTTGAATGAACTTGACATTAATCCCATTCAGAGCCAGCTACAAACACGCAAGATAGGGCTACTTAGTCTGTTTAACAAAAAGTCGTTCATATCTCAAATCTATTAAAGATAGGTATAGGGAATGCTGATATAAGTGATAGGGGATGATATTTACTTCTTAATTCCGAATTAAAATACAGGGTGTTTTATTTAAAAAAAAAGAATACTTAGTCTGTTTAACAAAAAGTCGCTCATATCTCAAAATCTATTAAAGATAGGTATAGGGAATGCTCATATAAAGCGATAGGGGATGATATTTACTTCTAATTCCGAATTAAAATACAGGGTGTTCTATTTAAAAACAATGAGTTTTCTGCATTTGAAAATATGTCACTTTGTTCCTCTGTTTTGAACACCCTGTATGTTAGAATGTAAAGTGTGCTTACCGTTTCTTAGAGTTATATCTACATTCATAACATAGCAAATTTTGAGTCTCTACTTGTAGTATTAACCGAGATATTAATTTTTCAATGATGCAATGATTATGACTAAAAAAAAGAAGAAAAACTTAAATAACTCAAAAACGGCAACATGTAACTATAGGAATAGCTAATGAAAACTGACGTATTTATAGTTGTAGAATCCAAAAATGAATAAAAAATTAGATCATTCTATTTAAAATAAGAAAGTTGACATCCATTTCCGGTCAACCGGAAGTGATATTTTGGTTAAGGTATTTTACATTTATAGTTCCAATCGAACAGATACTGGTGCCAATATCTCAAATATAAGTAAATAATAGAACATCATAAACTTTTAATGAACCATTTGCGTGGAATACCCTGTATACAGTGCATCCGAAATGACTGGAAACATCCAAACAACAACGTAATTAATGTTTTATTTATTTTCAAAAAAAAAAAAAATGGAACGTGTCAATTAGTGTTTAAAAAAAAACTATCTAGTAATAGCAGTAGTGTCGTTTTTTTTGCAATGACTTTGAAAAAGTTGTCATATTTTATTTTTTTTCCGATGACAATATAACATTTTTGCTTCAGTTTTGAATAGGCGCTATCATTCTAAGGAGGACTAAGGACACTAGTCACAATAAATACTTCATGTATTATTACAAATGAATGCAAGAAGAGATGTTGCATCGTTTTGAAAAACACGATACAGAGTGTTCCGAATGACTTGTTTTAGAGTAATAACTTTGGCATATTTCTGCCGGTTCTATGAAATAAATTTGAATTTTTCAAAAATTATCTCAAGTAGGTATACTAAACCTTGCTCTGCATTCAAAGCTGCACCGAAAATACCACGTTCCATTTGAAAAATGAAAAAAAGTTTTTTTTTTACTTTAAAGATATCCATATTGGACATGACTTTCTGAACACCCTGTATATGATATTGCAGTTACCGCTATCACAGTCAATACCTATGACCGTGTACTTCTATCCACATCGCTAGAATATCTTAATATCTAATAACCTATGAAATATTTAATTTTATTGGAAAGAGTGCAAACGTCAATATTTTAACAAAACTACAAATATCCCAAAAATTATTAGCTTTAGGAATAGGAAATATTAATACAAACTCATCATAAATGATGCGAGCAATACGCTGGACTCAAAAAAATTGCACCATTCCATTTAAAATAAGAAAGTTGATATCGACACCCTGTATCAAAAGTGCTGCAAGGTTTGAAAATATTTTCTCTCAATAGATCATATCCGCCATGACTACTCTGCAAGTTTCAAAATTAAATTCCTACTAGAAATCTAATGACCCTGTGTTAGGCAAGAATCCGTTATATGCAGAGTTCGTTTTATGCAGGTTTTACTGTATCTTTAAAATGCAACATGTTTTGGCCTAGGCCATTATCAGGTGTAACTATCAGGTTGAAACATGTTGTACGCATAATAAAAATGATTAATTAGAATAGCTGATTATTCAGTGTTCCAATCAAAATATCAATCAAGGACACAATTAATTTCTTCATTAGTTTTGTAATATTATTCCGCTGTTTTTTCCTTAAATATTAATCCAAAAAGGTAGGGCTGTAAAAGAAAAACAAGTCATAAATAATATGATTTCATTCTTTTACGTATTTATTTGTTTTTTTAGTTAAACGAATATCTGTGTTGTAAAAGCATTAAGAAACGTAATTTATCCACAAAAAATGTTATGACTGTTACGTATTTTAAGTACAGATTAATTAAATACATTGAGTTCAACTCATATTTAACTAATATGAGTACAAGCATATCGCATTAGTGGATATGTATAAATGTATATGCAACATAGCAATGTAACGTTTAAACTTGGCTAATTGTAAGTAACGCGTACTTTTTTTTGTAAAATCCGCGTATGATGCATCTCAAGAGTATACATATCTAAAGCTGACCAGCGCGTCTGAGAAGAAAATTAACAAGATGGATGGGGATTTTGATTATATATTTTTAGATTGAATCAACACATATAATTGTGTTTACCTTTTAGACAGTTTCAGTGCTGCCAATAGGGTATGAAAATAATAATAAGTTTGACAATCATCAAAGCAATGTTACTTTACTTCATGATGAAGATCTAATTTTCCCATGGTTATAATGTTGTGGGTTGATACGAGTATTATAAGAGATATTTTACATTTATTGCTTATGTGGAAGGGAATAGATGATACTCAATAATTTAGAGATGCCATCTCAAAGGGTGGTATTATTACATTAAAAAATAGATTACAATAATCATAAAAAAAATTATTGAACTTAATGTAAAATAACTAAATAAAGATAAATTATTCAAAATGTCTGCCGTGATTGCTTCTGCATTTGAGAATGCCATATTAAAAAAAAATAATTCATAAAACTTGAAAACTTGAATGGTATAATTAGGAATATAATGTTACACTTGAAAAAAATAAATTTTCTAAGGTTAAATGTATCCGAATTGACAATCGATTTATGAACACTCTGTATGCAATTTAGTGGTTCTTTTGACAGAATGTGGTACGAACAACCATTTTTCTTCTCATACTAGTAAAATAACATCATTATCTTTAATGGTTTGCAAAATATGGTACGTTTTCGACAGAGATGAAAAAGTCAAAATTTTGACAAAATCGTAAATATCTCGAAAACGGTTGAATTTAGGGATGGAGAATTTGAGTGAAAATTGTATTCAAATAATCTCTAGAATTGATTGAGGTTAAAAAAACATACGATTCCATTTAAAATAAGAGAATTGCTATCCACTTCCGGTATAATAGAACGTTTCCTGAAGTTAAAAATATTTTCACGTAAATCTTTAGGTGGGGTTTTGTTATTAATTTTTTTGTCGCATTAGTCTATTAGCTGCAATAGATCGCGAGAAAAAGATAGTGGACGAGTGGTCTAAAACACCCTGTACGTAGTTACGTTGATCGGATATATGTATTAACAGCCTGTCTCTGAATGATGGGCTCTCTCCTCTTTCATTCAAACACGGTTACAAAAAGTTGATTTGGTGCATATACCGGAAAAAACGTTGTATAGCGGCAAAGAAGAATTCGCAAACGTCACATACAGAGCAAAATAAATTAATGCGATCAAAACCTCTCACATTAAGGACCCTTTATCCCTTGATCCAACAGTCCTGCTTTATTTGACGCAAAATTCTACTGATAATTCACTATTGCATTTACCGCAAGGAATATGCAATTGATACTCCTCTTATAGGTAGGTTATGTCAACAAATTGTGCAATAAAACTACACATTATATTTCAAAAAAACATATTATGCAGTAAATAATTATTCACAACTAGGTATATTAATTATAGCAACAGAGTATAGTTAATCTGTACGCTAAATCTTAATATCGCTTCACTACAAATATTTGTAACAGTAATAAAAGTACTGTAAATATTTTGTTGACGATTAGTTGCAACTATTACCAGTGGTCTAAACGTACTATTTGTAACAAGTGATCTGCACTTAATGCTACTGTAATATACACGGTGATTCTCAATATATGCGACAAACTTTAAGCGCTTATTCCTGGGGTTATTTTGATCATGAAAGTTCATAAGAACATATGTCCAAAATCGCTTAGTTCTAAAGTTGTACAATGTTTAATAGTAAGTTAACATAATTAATCTTCTTATTATAAATTAACAAAATAATTAGTAAAACAAAATTAACTTATACTAACTGTTGAAAATGACCGCCCCCAACTGCAATACAAGCTTCTATACTCCGACTGGCGAGTCCGTTCTAAACTACCAGGGGTATTTCGAATTGTTTGAAAAGCTGCGATAATACGATTTCTCAGTTCAAAGACATTTTCACAGGGAGTCGTATAAACTAATGATTTAAGGTGACCCCAGAGAAAAAAGTCCAAAGAATTTAAGTCTGGAGACCGAGGAGGCCACGGTTGTGGACCTCCCCATCCTATCCACCGATCTGGATACTTATTGTCTAAAAACTCGCGAGCAACTAAACTAAAATGTGCTGGAGCACCGTCGTGCATAAAATACATTTGTAATCTTAATTGCAACGGAACTTCTTCCAGCAGTAGGGGTAGCTCCTCTTCAAAGAAAATTGCGGTGTACCTCGCCATTTAACCGCATCGGTAAAAAATGTGGACCTATCAAGTGATCTCCAACAATTCCGGCCCACACATTGACAGAGAATTGATGTTGATGACGGGCATTCACTAGTTCGTGCGGATTTTCTTCGGCCCATATGTGATTATTATGAAAATTAATAATCGCGTTTCTAGAGAAAGTAAACTCGTCGGTGAAGAATATTTGAGCCAAATAGTCAGGATTTTGTGCGATTTTGTGTTGCATCCATTGACAAAAAACGCCACTCTTTGCGGAAAATCTGCCGGCAAAAGTGCCTGCACCCGTTGAATGTGATATGGATACAACAGTTGATCTTTCAATATTCTCCAAACTGTGGCCTGACTAATGTTTAAAGCAAACGCAATTTTTCTGGTGCTTGTAGTAGGATGTTCCTCAATTTCATTTAGTACCATCTCTTCAACTTGTGGAGTTCTCACTGTAGATGGGTGCCCGTTATCAGTCGTCCGTTTTTTTTAAAATTTCCCGTTTCACTAAGACGTTGGTGAAGACGGGCAAATGTTGAATGATGCGGGATGATACGGTTCGGGTATCGTTCTTCATAAAGACGTCTAGCAGCACGCGAATTTCCATTGGCAAGAACGTAAACGAAATGCATATCACACATCTCAGCATTCGTGTAATTCATTTAGAAAACAGAAACTGGCCAATAAACTGAATGAATACTCTGACAACTATTGACAATATTGAAATGACAAATAAACAAGTCCCTCTCAACACAATATTTTTTGAAGAACCAACTGTGATATTATATCGTGTTAGTCATAGTTCATAATTTATTATTAGACATTTCATAACTTAAAACCAAACCGTTTTGGACATATACTCATGAACTTTTATGATCAAAATAACCTCAGGAATCAGCTCTTAAAGTTTGTCGCATATATTGAGAATCACCCTGTATAGATTCTGTCAACATAAATTGTATAAAAAAAAGTGCATTTTTTTGCAAAAAATGCGATAACTTTCGTCAACAATTTTGTATTTTAATGTCAACAACTTGTGCGAAGCTTTATAATTGTTTGAATATTTACAACATTTTTTTTCTTCTGTGTAGTTTTACAAATACTTATTGTGCAGACCTTACTATCAATTGACAACGAGTTTAAAAAAAGCCGTGAAAATACTCACATACGAAATCGAAGACAGTTCGATTTCAAGGATGAGTGGATACGAAGTTTAGCTGAAGAAAACAAATTTCCCTTGTTCAGTTCCGCGGACGTTCTCATACTCCAGTGCGATTGAATATCAACGTGAATACCCAACTTCCTAGTTCTTATTGCCCATGAGAATTTGCCACCTTTTGAACAGTACATTATACAGGGTATTCCACGTAACTGGTTCATTGAAAGTTTATGATATTCTATTATTTACTTATATTTGAGATTTTGGCACCAGTATCTGTTCGATTGGAACTATAAATGTAAAATACCTTAACCAAAATATCACTTCCGGTTGACCGGAAATGGATGCCAACTTTCTTATTTTAAATAGAATGATCTAATTTTTTATTCATTTTTGAATTCCACAACTATAAATACGCCAGTTTTCATTAGCTATTCCTATAGCTACATGTTGCCGTTTTTGAGTTATTTCAGTTTTTCTTTTTTTTTTAGTCATAATCATTGCATCATTGAGAAATTAATATCTCGGTTAATACTGCAAGTAGAGACTCCAAATTTGCTATGTTATGAATGTAGATATTGCTCTAAGAAACAGTAAGCACACTTTACATTATAACATACAGGGTGTTCAAAACTGAGGAATAAAGTGACATATTTTCAAATGCAGAAAACTCATTTTTTTTAAATAGAACACCCTGTATTTTAATTCGGAATTAGGAAGTAAATATCATCCCCTATCACTTTATATGAGCATTCCCTATACCTATATTTAATAGATTTTGAGATATGAGCGACTTTTTGTTAAACAGACTAAGTATTCTTTTTTTTAAATAGAACACCTTGTATTTTAATTCGGAATTAGAAAGCAAACATCATCCCCTATCACTTTATATGAGCATTCCCTATACCTATTTTTAATATATTTTGAGATATGAACGACTTTTTGTTAAACAGGCTAAATCTTTGCGTGTTTGTAGCTGGCTCTGAATGGGATTAATGTCAAATTCATTGACTAACCCAAAAGTGTTTATGTATATCATTGTAATTACACTTTCGTACAACGCAATATTAATAGAAATGACTATTCGAACAGACATTCTTGTATGGTTATTCAAAAATAATTCATGAATTTGAAGTGAATCCATTTCAGAGCCAGCTACAAACATTTAAAGATAGGGCTACTTATTCTGTTTAACAAAAAAGTCGCTTATATCTCAAAATCTATTAAAAATAGGTATAGGGAATGTTTATATAAAGTGATAGGGGATGATATTTACTTCCTAATGTTGAATTAAAATACAGGGTGTTCTATTTAAAAAAAAATGAGTTTTCTGCATTTGAAAATATGTCACTTTGTTCCTTAGTTTTGAACACCCTGTATGTTAGAATGTAAAGTATGCTTACCGTTTCTTAGAGTAATATCTACATTTATAACATAGCAAATTTGGAGTCTCTACTTGCAGTATTAACCGAGATATTAATTTCTCAATGATGCAATGATTATGACAAAAAAAAAGAAAAACTTAAATAACTCAAAAACGGCAACATGTAGCTATAGGAATAGCTAATGAAAATTGACGTATTTATAGTGGTAGAATCCAAAAATGAATAAAAAATTATATCATTCTATTTAAAATAACAAAGTTGACATCCATTTCCGGTCAACCGGAAGTGATATTTTGGTTAAGGTAATGTGCATTATAGTTCCAATCGAGACAGATACTGGTGCCAAAATCTCAAATATAAGTAAATAATAGAACATCATAAACTTTTAATGAACCAGTTACGTGGAATACCCTGTATACCGTAGAGTCCATACGGTGTAATGATGTCAATAATCTGTATTGTATGTGTATTTAAACAGAAATTTTTCTTTTGCTTTAGTAATATATGGTTACTGTTACGTTAAGACTAGTTAGGAACACTTAAATAATTACGATATAATTATTTTGCCTAATATTTCGCATTCACGAACGATTTAACAAGAAATATACGTTTCAATTATTTTCGGTGGCGTTTGAAATTCATTAATAAATCAAAACAGATGAATGAAGGGAGCGTGAAAATTAAATTTTCTCACTACGCCACCGCTTTCTTTGTTATTATTAAACGAGACATTTTTGTTTGATGTGGGCCAGCTTCCTTCTTTCTTATATAAAACAATACCCAACTTTAAATACCAGCGCGCCTCAACGCAGAAGAAAAGTTAGGAACAAACAAATGAGGCCGTCTGGTAAATTCAATTATAAATGTAGTTGATTTGAAGTCTGAAGACTTCTTTGTTTTGAGAAAACTTTTTGTTATCCAATTAACCGGGACAAAAAATCAATGGCGTGACAATTGATAGGTTGTTAACATATCTGCTACACTGACGAGAGAAATATCCTTTTCAGCTAAAAGGAATTGCATTAAATCAAACATTTTTGCGTTTTCTATATGGCCAACATGATTTGGTGTTTGCTTGAAAAGGAATATAATTTTAAATTCGGAAATAATATATTTTTCGTTAAAACAGTTTATTCTTTTAAGTGAAAGATATTGATAGTTGATTCAATTCCTCTTTATTTTGAACTTTAAAACTATGCAGATTGGCAGAAAACCGTATAAGCATTTTGATTCAAGAGGTTTTCCTTTTCTTATAACATTTATTCATTTTAGACTTAAGCGTAAACACAACAAAATGTCGTAATCATTTTTAATAGAAATGAAAATGAATTATCTCCAAAACCCATGCACTAAAGACTAATTTGCCGTTAGAATGTTGTAAATCCTAGTAGTATTGGGGGGAGTTGGTCGCACTGACCATCCTAGTACTCAGGTGTGCCGTTAAAGAAATCGTCTTTTCAATGGCGAGGACTCCTATCAGATGTTGATCTGGTAAATATACCAGATTAGTATGTTATGATCATAGTTTCCAGCCTATTTTGTGCGAAATATTATCTGTTACTGGAATGAAATAGGAGATGCGCCATCTATGTGACAATTTCTCTACTACACATAAGTATATCTGCTCATCTTCTGTACTATATGCGAAGAAAACTGCTATACGAAAAGAAAATGCGATATTTATTTTTACTTCCATGTAAATATTTAGTTAAATTAATAAATACTGGGCTAGCTTCAAATAAATCTACTAACCAAACTATTTGTTTGATTGAACACAGGAATATTTTTAATATTCCTAAATCAAGTAATAATTTAGTAACTGTAACCAAATGCATGAAAAATGGTTGAAAACAACAAGATCGTTTTTCCCGTGTATAACAGTTTTAAAACCTTCAAACACTATATACTACTCTAAAGTTCCTTGGCTTATAAGTAAATCAGCATTAATTGAAAAGATTCCAATTATCTCTGAAATTTCTTTAACCTCGCGCGAAAAATATTCACTTTTGTTCATTATTGTTTGTGTATCTGAAACTTATGCACGTGGGAACATGAATAAAATTAAAATACTTCCGCGTAAAAAAGCACTCAGCTTAAATACAGGTGCTTGCATTTTCCGTTGGCAAAAGTTTTGAGTGTTCACGCAAATAAACGTCCGGCTTTTTCATTTAAAATACTGTTTATAATTCAATAATACTTAAAAAGAAACTAAAATGTGTTTGTTAAATATGTGCATAATAATAATAATATAATATGTAATGTGCATTGTCTTACTTAAATAGAAGTTATACAGACATTTTAAAATATTAATCAAAATTAAGATGCATTTAATTACGGTTACTTTTCGTCGAAAAGCATGTAGTTAGGAAGAAAATAGTTTTCCGGCAAAACAGCACGCTGCTTTCAAATAAAATAAACATTATTCTGCGAAAAGGTATTCTTTTTGTTTAACATGATAAAAATCAAAAGTTTATAAAACTTTCCATTTAATGCAATCTCTTTTCTCAGTGTGACAAAGTGACTTCGTTGTAAAAATGCGTTCTTGATGGATGCTTACATCATAAACCAATATTGTACTCTCCAAATTTTGTATGAATTGGTTGAGCACCTTAAGCTGTAGCAACATCAGCAGTGCTGTATTATATACAGGGTGATTCTCAATATATGCGACAAACTTTAAGCGCTGACTTCCTGATTCCCCTTTTATGATTTTGATCTTAAAAGTTCATAAGAACATATGTCCAAAATCGCTTAGTTCTAAAGTTGTACAATGTTTAATAGTAAGTTAACATAATTAATGTTTTTATTATAAATTAACAAAATAATTAGTAAAACAAAATTAACTTATACTAACTGTTGAAAATGACCGCCCTCAACTGCAATACAAGCTTCTATCCTCCGTCGTATTGACTGGCGAGTCCGTTCTAAAATACCAGGGGTATTTCGAATTGTTTGAAAAGCTGCGATAATACGATTTCTAAGTTTATCGACATTTTCAATGGGAGTCGTATAAACTAATGATTTAAGGTGACCCCAGAGAAAAAAGTCCAAAGAATTTAAGTCTGGAGACCGAGGAGGGCACGGTTGTGGACCTCCCCGTCCTATCCACCGATCTGGATACATATTCTCCAAAAACTCGCGAGCAACTAAACTAAAATGCGCTGGAACACCGTCATGCATAAAATACATTTGTAATCTTAATTGCAACGGCACTTCTTCCAGCAGTAGTGGTAGCTCCTCTTCAAGAAAATATGCGGTTAAATGGCGGTATACCTCGCCATTTAACCGCATCGGTAAAAAATGTAGACTTATCAAGTGATCTCCAACAATTCCGGCCCACACATTGACAGAGAATTGATGTTGATGACGGGCATTCACTAGTTCGTGCGGATTTTCTTCGGCCCATATGTGATTATTATGAAAGTAATAATCGCGTTTCTAGAGAATGTAGCCTCGTCGGTGAAGAATATTTGAGCCAAATAGTCAGGATTTTGTGATGCATCCATTGACAAAAAGCCACTCTTTGCGGAAAATCTGCCGGCAAAAGTGCCTGCACCCGTTGAATGTGATATGGATACAACAGTTGATCTTTCAATATTCTCCAAACTGTGGCCTGACTAATGTTTAAAGCAAACGCAATTTTTCTGGTGCTTGTAGTAGGATGTTTCTCAATTTCATTTAGTACCATTTCTTCAATTTGTGGAGTTCTCACTGTAGATGGGTGCCCGTTATCAGTCGTCCGTTTTTTAAAATTTCCCGTTTCACTAAGACGTTGGTGAAGACGGGCAAATATTGAATGATGCGGGATGATACGGTTCGGGTATCGTTTTCCAAAAGACGTCTAGCAGCACGCGAATTTCCATTGGCAAGGACCGTAAACGAAATGCATATCACACATCTCAGCATTCGTGTAATTCATTTTAGAAAACAGAAACTGGCAATAAACTGAAGGAATACTCTGACAAACAAATATTGAAATGACAAATAAAGAATTCCCTCTCAACACAATAGTTTTTGAAGAACCAACTGTGATATTATATCGTGTTAGTCATAGTTCATAATTTATTATTAAACATTCAATAACTTTAAAACCAAACTGTTTTGAACATATACTCATATGAACTTTTATGATCAGAATAACCTCAGGAATCAGCTCTTAAAGTTTGTGGCATATATTGAGAATCACCCTGTATATGTACATTTTATTACAACTGCAGATAAAATAACTCAAGAAAAAAGTAACAGCCTTAGAACAAAAGAAACAACCCAAAGCACTTGTCACCAACACCGCCAACTTGAGCTAGAGATTGCGTAATTGTGCTGGAAACCGAAAAATGAACTTTTATTTATTTAAGGGCTTTCCCAAATTGATATTTATCACTCCGAATACTGCAAACGCCTTATGCTCGTTTCCGTAGCGAAGAAAGGTGACAAAGGAGCGCTGATGTTTTGTGTTCTTATCTGTGGCGGAATATACACAGTACATCCGTAGTTATTAAATACATGGCGGTGCTGGTAAGGAAAAATGTTGGAGTACTGAATTTTTACAGTGGCTCTAGCGGGGTGACCTCTGATGCTATAGGCCGTTTAGATAAAGTTAAACAACCAGGAATCTATTGTAAATGTAATGTAGGCACATATTATGTATATATACGCGAGAATGGGATTAAAAGGGGAAGCTTAAAAATGGATATTAAATGTGTAAGGGGTTTGCAGCAGACTTTTAATCTATTCAAAACGTATCGTGCAAGCTTAAGTATTAGTTATAAAATAAAACCACCTTTTTTATGGCCGAGCGTCGTTTCTGTCTTTAAAATACACTGACTGTCTGCAATTAATTAAAACACATTACGCTAAAATTATTTGAATATTTTTCGAGAGCTTCATTAAGCATATATTATTACTAAAGCTCAATTTAAATGATGTTTATTATATTAAATAATGATCCGTACGTATTTCGTAATTGCGTATTCTATATATACGAGCTACAAAGGTGAGTGCTGCTGCTTTAGTGATAGTGATTATATGTACCACAACTTCAATAAAATAAATGCTATTAAATGGCAAGTTATTCAATAGAAGAATTTGTGAAATGGTGACCCAGTTTGGTTTTTGTTATCATATGTTATAATAAAATGCTAGATGCTTATTAGCACAATGGTAGTTTTTTCCTTCTATTGAATTCAAGTTTTATTATAATGTCTTAGGATGGGATTCTATACATATCTGTAACCCTGAAAGCATGTATTATATATTGATGCAGACCTACAGATAATCTTACTACACACAGAGAAAAATCCGCATAGTAATATCTACACTTCACTGTTGGACGGAAATCGTAGTAAGAATTTTTACTATTAAGCAAGAAATTTTAAAACAACGTCGCTGCACTGAAAAACCCATTTGGTTGACCCAATCAAACTTTAGTTATATTAACTAGAAGCTGCGCTTCTAGTCCGTAGGAGGTTGGTTTCTCGAAATCGGTCCTTTCACTTGAGAAACACCTTTTATAATGTGCAATACGTTTTAAGTAGTTTTCTTTTGTTCTTACTTTTGGAACAGCCTGTATAGTCGAAAATATGTTTAGGTTATGCAGCATTGAATCTGTACAACTTTTGTGGAAAAGATTTTTTTTTCCTAAAAGCAAAAATAGAGCTATAACGAAAAAACCCAGTCTTCCTGAACGCCCGGTATATTTGAAAATATTTTTAACTTATGCACCATTGAATTCTATAAAATTTTTGTAGAAAAGATTTTTTCCTAAAAGCAAAAATAGAGCTATAACGAAAAAACCCAGTCTTTCTGAACACCCGGTCTATTTGAACATATTTTTAGGTTATGCAGCATTCAATTCTATAACTTTTGTAGAAAAGATTTTTTCCTAAAAACAAAAATAGAGCTATAACGAAAAAAACCCAGTCTTCCTGAACACCCGGTATATTTAAAAATAATTTTAGGTTATGCAGCATTCAATTCTATAAGATTTTTGTAGTAAAGATTTTTTTCCTAAAAGCAAAAATAGAACTATAGTGAAAAAACCCATTCTGAACACCCGGTAGTTATATTAACTAAAATGTTTGTTTAAACATGGGCATACAAATATATTGTTGGGCGAAGCAAATAATTTTGTTAATAAAATTTGTTTGTTTTAACAATATCTTTAATAGAATTAAACAAATAAAATATTTATGCTCAAATAAAAATTTTATTGGGTCAAATGTATGTAATACTTAAAATAACTAATTATTTCATTGAAATAATGAGATATCTATATTTAGTTCAAATAAAATTTTGTAAAATTGATCAAATGGAATATTTACTTCAAACAATCAATTTCTTTTGATTCAAATAGAAATAACATACAGACGAACAAAACATTTTGAGATTTATTTGCTTATTTGAAATGTATATTTTTTATAGTAATAATATTTTTGTGCGTCACTTTACTAAATATTTAATTGAGGTTACTGCGTTCCTTTTTTATTTCAAACAATAATTTTATCGGAATTACTTACCTTATATCTGTTATGGCAGCTCTTTATTCCTTAATCAAATTTAATATCAAATCTTAACACAAAATTTCACCATTCAATAAAGTTTTACTACAATACTGACATAACCTACCAATAAAAGAAGCATAAATTCCATATTGCTTGCCGCAAATGCAATAGTGAATTTTCAATAGAATTTTATTATATTACTATGCGGATTTTTCTCTGTATACAATACAGGGTGTATCAGATATAGAGGTAAATATAATAATATGTAGCAGCTGTAATCATATACAATCAAAAAGTCTTAGTGCACAGGGGGTCTATCTGTAAGCATTAACGAGAAAAAAAATATTTTATAAATGCCGTGGGCTAGAGCCGCACCTGTGCCAACAACCTAAATGTTCTCGAGTATACCACTATCATTCAACCATTACCGCTGTTAGTTTTGTGTGGATCGCCGCTTGGAGTGCAAGCCACTTCGAACATTTTATTTAAAT
Source organism: Protaetia brevitarsis (assembly GCA_004143645.1). Classification (NCBI taxonomy): domain Eukaryota; kingdom Metazoa; phylum Arthropoda; class Insecta; order Coleoptera; family Scarabaeidae; genus Protaetia; species Protaetia brevitarsis. Next base: position 691,975 of record RXPK01000270.1, read on the forward strand.
TCTTCCCGTCTCGAAAAAACGATCCTTTCAAGGACATCATGATTTCATATAAAGAAAATCGAAGCTTGATGCATCGGCAAAAGCGCGGGAATGTATAGATTCATTTTCGCGCGATATCATAGTAAAAAGGCGCGTTTGAAAATTTTCCGTATCTACATTTATTTCTGTGTAATTCGATTCAATTCATTTTGCGTTATATGATTAAATAACTCAGATTCATGTCGTACCGTTTATTAACAACTAACTCTCGATTCGACAAAGCAAAAGAAAAATATTTACGTTTTTTGTAACTACTGAAGTCGCATATCCGGTGAAACTCGAACGTCTTATCGGGATATTAAAAATAATACTGTGTAGACTTACGTAGAATGCTCTTAACAAAAAAGGAATGTTTATTTTATAAAAAGAAGAAATTTAAAATGCTTCAGTTTTGCTATTTTTACAAGGGCCTTTATTTATTCAGAATGACGTTAAATGAACTTACGGCATACCATTAAGAATAATACTAAATAAGTGCAATGTATTTATACATAATACCACTTTTAGTGGGTGCTTAACATGACGTTTCCTTGCATCAGGCCCGGATTAAACAATTTTTGGCTCTAAATTTTACTTTTTTTATTCTTTAATGATGAAATCCGGTTTCGGTGGGTTTGTGCTTTATATGTCGTGTAGTTAACACCCAAGCGAAATTTACTTTTTTATTTGATACACCCTGTATACCAAAGCTTTCTTTAATTTATTTCCATTTTATATTCGTTTATTTCCAGTCGACTTCACAATTTTATCTGGAAACACTTAATCCCTATATATAAACGTCCCTTTTACGTATTATAATCTCCAATTAAAACAACCACGTTGGAAATCATCGTTCCCCCAACCTTCTTCAGGCGGAGTCTCTTCCTTTTCTATACCATTACTTCCGAAAACAGTCCTTTGGCCTGTGCGCCATGCTTCTTCGAAAATAAGGAGACTGGCGCTATCACCCACCGCACACCAAAACGTTCGTTCGTTCGTTCGGCGTGGTATACGTGCGCTAATTGGCATTAAATTCAAGATTTCCGCAGCGAGACACTCGAATTACCGCACTCACTACGATTTAGGGTTCATTTCTTGTCGGAATCGAATTCCAAGAAACCTTATGCTAATTAATCAGGTCGGAAAACAAGCAGATGTTCGCGTGTAAACATCGATTTCGAGCGTTGGTCGGGCAAGTGTACCTGAGGAAAGCGATTGGGTATTAATTAGGTTCTAATTATATCATATGTTGTGTAATAGGAATTTCAATTTTTGTCTTGTCGAATCGAAGGGAAAGAGGTATAAAAAGGACATATACACCATCGTAGAAATACATATAAAAATACATCAAGTTATAATACAATACTCAGATCGAGTATTGTATTATAACTTGAGATCGAGAATGATTGTACTGATCCTACACTACTTTCCGTGATGCGCAAATCAATATTTTCATCCAATGATTGTAATGAAATTAGTAATACAGCGTTTCCTCAAATTTTGCTGTCAAAATTGACATATGAAGGGTATACGGGAATAACGATCAAAGTCCATTTTTTGTGAAAATGAGATAAGGGTGCCATTTTGTAGGAAATTCTGAGTATTATAATAATGCGTGTTCAAACTATTTCAAAAACGGTCGTAGTCCGTAGAAATCAAAGTTGCTATAATGTAGTTTCGTTTTAAACTTTCAAGTGTCAAACTTTAAAAATCATTTATCTCTTAGTATACGAATACGGACTTTGATCGTTATTCCCGTGGATCCTTCATATGTTCTACATAGCCGTGCGTTTCGTGTTTGAATTTTGCTTATTTAGTCATTCAATATTATTGTTTGTTAAATTTTACATACAGTCTTTCTCAAGACTACGCCTTCATTTCGCATTGAGAGCGTCACGTGTTTTTTTGGCAAAATGCCATTTACATCCAAAGATCCATTGTCCCCTATTCTTGCTGCTTTGCCTTCCAATCCTATTCCTTTTAAAAAGTGTAGGATGTCAGAGGGCCCCAGTCTAGGTAAGTCTCCCTCTTCGATTTCACATGCTCCCAGGTGCAATGCCCTCGAGTTGCACAGTGCTACGCAGTTTGAGAGGAGGTGGATGGGTGTTTCATCTGTTCCCCACAAAATCTGCATTCAGGATCTATTTCCAATCCAAGCTTACTCAGGCGTCCTTTCAGTCTACAATGGCCTGAAAGTATTCCTGTTAATATGCGAACATTGATCTTACTCAAGTTGATGCATTCTGTAAACCTTTTTCGGTTATAAGTTCCCAGAAGAATTTTACTTTGCCCCATTCCCTGGAGATTTTCCCAGTAACTGGATTTTCTCTGCTCCATTTCTATTTTTAGTTTCTTCAGTATTGTACTGCTACTTAACCCACAAAAGGATTCAAGCCCTACAAAAGGCATTCCAGCCCCTTTTTTTGCGAGGTTATCCGTTATTTCGTTTCCTTCCACTCCTGTGCGACCCGGAACCCACAGGAGGGTTACTTTATTTCTTTTGCCTAGCTCTTTTAGTTTCCCTAGGCATTCCCAGACCATCTTGGAGCTGATTTCATATGAGTTCAGCGCTTTAATGGCTGCTTGACTATCAGACATGATGATAATCTCCTGCTTCCGATAGTTCCTATCCATATTGAACTGAACACATCTTCCAATAGCGTGTATTTCCGCCTGAAATATACTTGGGTATTTTCCCAAGCTTTCGAAATATGTAGTTCTAGGCCCATATATTCCTATTCCAGTTCCTTCTGCGTTTTGGAGCCATCAGTATACCATTTGATGGCATTTCTATTCAAGTTCAAGATGGTGTTATGATCCCACTCGCTCCTGTTACTTAGCTTTATGGTGAATTCCTTCACAAAGCTAATTTTTTTTAGCATATCATCCCGGGGCATATCCCAGATTTGATCACCGTCAGGAGATTGAGGCCTATGCCTAATCATTCCTTCCTTGACCATTCTTAGTGCGGTTCTTTTCGCCACGCCTTCTACTACAATGTGGAGGAAGGGCAAGATCCAATACTACTTCAATAGCTGCTGTTGGGCAGGTTCTCATAGCCCTCGTTATGCATACACATGCTAATCTTTGCACTTTCGAGAGGTTAATTCTCGCGGTGGCCAGATTAGTTCTTTTGCTCCATGCTACTGATGCATAGCAGTATTTTTGGGTTGCATCTCCAATTTTTCCCTGCAAAGTTTCTGCACACCATTAGAGTTCTTTTGGCCTTGTTGGTTACTTCAAGTTCATGTTTGTTCCATAGAAGTTTATTGTCTAGGGTAAGGTGGAGTAGTATCAGGCCAGTCCTATTCGATCTCACTGTATTATAATAATTAACTTCCGTACGTCACATACATAATTCAAGTTCCTTAATATACTGTTATGCAGGTCTGATATTGAAGGCATTTTCAAAATTTAATTCAAGCTGATTTTGTAGGTATTAAGAACTTTAACGTCTGCACTGAGTGCACAAAGTAAAGTTTGCAGAATTGACGTGGTAAGTTGGGAAGATGTAATAATAAGTTGTGCGGATGGCTTTCTCGCTTTCTGTAAGGCTGAGAAACCACGAAGAAAATGAAGGTGATTTCTGTATGTGACATTCTAGATATAGGATATAATAACGAGACCACAAATTGCTGTTTCCTTGAGATTTGTAAGAGAAAGGAAATTATTATAGATGAAGAACATTTGAATTCTTAAATCCAAATCTACTTACAGGCTAATAAATAAATTTTTATAAGTACTATGAGAGTCAAAATGATTGTCGTAAGAAAAAAACTGTTTTCCGGAAAAATTTATCTATACTTATTACCAATTTAATGAGCGAAGTTAGCTACATACAAATTTCATACATTTAATGAATTTTCTTGACATTTTGCGACATTGGCGTTCGTGTTGTAGTATCTTTCTATTATTTATCTTATAATTTGAGGAATTTGGTTAGCTATGCCCAGGCAACGAATAATAGGGCCAATTTTCTTCGAGGAAACTGTAACAGCCCAACGTTACCAACAGATGTTGGAATTGTTTATTGCAGAGTTACAAGAAAATGAGCTTGCAGCAGGTTATTTTCAGCACGATAATGCTCCAGCACATACTGCTCGACAAACTTGCCAATATCTTCAACAGTTTTTTTGCTGACAGGGTCATTAGAGCACAAAGATGGCCACCAAGATCGCCTGATCTAACCCCATTAGATTACTTCATGTTTGGCTATCTAAAAAATAGGATCTATAGAAACCGCATGCATACCATAGAAGAACTGAGAAATGCAGTTTTGTCACTTAATAATTATACTAATTGTATGTTATAATTTAAAGTAATAAATAAATTTAGTTAAACACCAGTTAGTACTGAATTATAAAATCATAATTTAGTAAAGTTAAATTAATTACATTTCATTTTTACAAGCAGAAACACCAATCCATAGTCGTTTATACAGTGAGGTCGTAAATTTTGCAAAAACGTCATATTGTAAAATATGTCATATTTTACAGCAATCGCTTCCTAAGTCACGTAAAACCACAATATTTATACGAGGGCTATAGAAAAAGTAACGTAAGTACTCCAATTATTAATCTTGGATAAGTTGGTAAAAATTTCGAAAATCGTAAAACTGTTTGCATTACCATAAAAGTAATAGAAATATCTTCCAAATGAGTTCTAAATAAATTACTTCCTATTTAAAATTTTAAAGATAGCTACGCCCTCTATTTTACATCAGAAGCCATGTGCGTATCTCTATAGGCAAAAAATCACAAATTATCTCTAATTTCACTTGGTTTTTGTTTCATTGCTCTATCTCATACCATTCAAAAGTTATCAGGGGGGGGGGGGACCATTTACGACCTCACTGTATAATGCGAGTTCAAATATAGGTTACGTTTTCCTTATTTATGACAGATCCGTTTACTTTCTTATGTTCCAACACTGACTTAGTTCAAACCTTCATTACAAATACGCGGCATATACCTACACCCTGTTACTATCTATAGGAGCGGAATTGACAATCTTTTTGAATCTCATAGTATATTATGTAACGATTTTATTTTACCATGTTAATTTCATTCATATAAATTTAAGTTGGTAACAATTACAAAATAACTGTTACAGAAGACTGTTAGTGTAAGAATTCTAACCAAAAATATAATGTGATTTGATTATTTCATGAGTTTGTTGCTGGTTTGATGCAGCAGTCAAGTGCTTTAGTTAGTGTAGCTTAAACTAAATACTGAATACGTTTTCGATCAAACGAGTGTTGATATTTTAAACCAGTTTACATATACGGCATTAACTGATAAATAAGGTAGGACAACTATTTAGAAATAGACAATTTCGTTGCATGAACAAAAGATAATCTATTGAACTCCGTTTATATATTATCGGTTAAATCAATCGAGTGTAAGCTATGCGTACATAAATACCTACGTAATTTCAATTTTATCGACACCTTTCTTGTCACCAAAAAATAGACGTGAAAAAAAAATTGGAGGCCCTTCTTATATGCTGGAGATATGAGCATATGTAAACATAGTTTCGAATATCGATCTTTGGGACTTCCGTCAAACGAGATGCACGGGAAATTGCAAGGCTATTCTCGATAGCCTTTTCAAGAAGACGATGAGAGACAAAACGAAAGCCGCGTCAGCAAAAAATTGAGCTTCAAATAGGAGGTGTTCTACAGAAGGGTTGTATGTCGGCAAAGGGGTAAATTAGATGAGAAATTCTTTCGCTAACTGTGTGTGCAATTTCAATAGTATTCAATTAAAATATATTACAAGTATTTATTGCACATAATATATATGTATGTAAAAAAAAGAATTTATATTTATCACAGATAAACCCAAATATTTACACTTTAAAGACAAATCTCTTGTTGTTCTTTTACAGATTACTTTTGAGATGTTTATCTTTACTGAGCGGAAACTTTCTGCGTACCAACATGAACGTTAACGCGAAAGACATTACTCTCAAATCCAAGGTTGTTAGCTTCTCAAGAATTCCCAGGCATAATCCGCTCTCTACTGCAAACACTACAATCGACAAGAGAAGTAACAGATTCCCATTGAATCACGTGGTCAGCAAAAACATCACCCTGCTTTTGGAGAATTTGTTGAAAAACTACGAAAGTTCACAGCTGCCCACCCACGGACACGGTAACTATAATTACATATATTTACAAACAAATCTATCAAAAACAAAAGCTATTTGACAGCTACTAGGCTTGCCTCCATTTCTGTTACTTTTGTCAAATAGTTGGACAGCAAAATATTCTAATACTTATATTTGTTTTGACAGTTATTAGAAATGACATCAGAAAGTTTTTTCATTATTTGATTGAAATTGAAAATTCCGATCATATCTGTCAAATCAGATGTCAAACCTGATTTGTCAAACTTTAAGAGACTATACTATAGACATATGTTTTCCTTATTATAAAATTATTGTGCAGTACATATATAGAAACTGGGTCGAATTGGATTATATTCAACAGTATTAACTGTCATCTATTAGAAGTCAATATTTGTCAAATTCGAATAAAAAAAAATCGTTTCCTGTTTATATGTACATATATGCACTATATAATTTATAGAAAATCCATCGAATTGGAAATTTCTTCATACTGACTTATATTAAAAATGACAACTACGATATGTCAAATTAGACATTAAACTTGATTTGTTGAACTCAAACAATAATTATCGCAATTTTTCTTCCTATTTTGCGGATAAGCAAAGCATTATGCACTACATACAAAATCGAACAAATTGGAAAATCTTCCGTTGTGTGAACTGTCACTTATTAAACTTGTCAAATAGTAGGCGTCAAATTTTAACAAAATATTCCTCAATTTCCTTTCCGCTTACACATTTATGGTGCAATCTACATAATGTTGATAGACGGAATTGGGTTATCTACTATATCACCTGTCAAAACTCTCAAAATGAAAAAAAAATATTTAATCAACATTTTCCTGTTTATATATTTGCCGTTAGATCTATACAGATTCGATGGAATTATTTTTTATACTATCAAAAGTCACCTGTCAAAAGATTAGTTGTCAAATGTAAGAAAAGTAATTTTGAAAGTTTTTCCTTGTTGACATATTTGTTGTGGTATCAATAAAAAATTACATTAAATTGTAATATTCGCTATATCAAACAATCTGTCAAATATCTCTTTGTCAAATTATTCTAATTTTTGCCGTTTCTACAACTACTTATAGCGTACAGAAAGTAGATTTAAATTTGATTATTCTCCATAATATACTTGATTTAAAATTTTAACACTTATCTGTCGCATGTCAATTTTAAATAAAATATTATGTTTTTCAATGTTAACTGTCACCTATTAAATGTCAAATATCGGCAAAATATTAGATTTTTTTTTCTGGATACACATTTATGATTGCAAACTATAGAATGTTGATAGACCGAATTGTGTTATCTATTATAATGTCAAATGTCACCTGTCAAAATTGTCAAATTTAAGGAAAATATTCAATTTTTCTCCTCTCTATATATTTACCGTTAAATCTATAGAAAATCGGTCCAATTGCATTACATTTCATAACATCAAGTGTCACCTGTCAAATATTAAGATTATCTGTCAAATTTGGAGAGAGTAATTTTGAAAGTTCTTTCTGTTAACATTCTTCTTTAGCAGAATATTTTTCGATCTTTTTTCTGTGTATACCTTTATCCTGCAATCTATAGCACGTTGATTCACCGAATTGGATTATCTACTATAATGTCAAACGTCACCTGTCAAAACTGGCAAATTTAAGGAAAATATTCAAACTTTTTCCTGTTTATATATTGACCGTCAAATCTATAGAGAGCGGGTCCAATTACATTACATTTCATAACATCAATTGTCACCTGTCAAATATTAAGATTATCTGTCAAATTTAAGGAGAGTAATTTTGAAATTTCTTTCTGTTAACATTCTTCTTCGGCAGAATATTCTTCGATCTTTTTTCTGTGTATACCTTTATCGTGCAATCTATAGTACGTTGATTCACCGAATTGAATTGCCTACTAGAATGTCAAACGTTGCCTGTCAAAACTGTCAAATTTAAGCAAAATATTCAAACTTTTTCCTGTTTATATATTTACCGTCAAATCTATAGAAAATCGGTTCAATTGCATTAGATTTCATAACATCAAGTGTCACCTGTCAAATATTAAGATTATCTGTCAAATTTAAGGAGAGTAATTTTGAAAGTTTCTTTCTGTTGACATTTTTCTTTGGCAAAATATTCTTCGATTTTTTTCCTATGTATACATTTATCGTGCAATCTATAGCACGTTGATTCACCGAATTGGATTATCTACTATAATGTCAAACGTCACCTGTCAAAACTGGCAAATTTAATGAAAATATTCAAACATTTTCCTGTTTATATATTTACCGTCAAATCTATAGAAAGGCGGTCCAATTGCATTACATTCCATAACATCAAGTTTCACCTGTCAAACATTAAGATTACCTGTCAAATTTAAGGAAAGTAATTTTGAAAGTTTCTTTCTGTTGACATTTTTCTTTAGCAAAATATTCTTCGATCTTTTTTCTGTGTATACTTTTATCGCGCAATTTATAACACGTTGATTCGCCGAATTGAATTATCTGCTATAATGTCAAACGTCACCTGTCAAAACTGTCAAATTTAAAAAAAATATTTAAACTTTTCCTGCTTATATATTTACCGTCAAATCTGTAGGTAGTCGGTCCAATCGCATTACATTCCATAACATCAAGTGTCACCTGTCAAACATTAAGATTATCTGTCAAATTTAAAGAGAGTAATTTTGAAAGTTTTTTTTTGCTGACATGTTTGTGGTAGTCTCAATAAAATATACATCAAATTTCAATATTCGCCATATCAAATACAATATGTCAAATATCTTAACAGTTATCTGTCAAATATTTCTAATTTTTTCCTGTTTTTACAATTATTGTACAGCATATAGAGTGGATTAATTTTTACAAATTCGCATAACGTAAGTATTTGATTTAAAAGCACATTTACTTATTTGTTGTATGTCAAATTTAAACAAAATATATTTTTAAACAAAGTAAATTACTGGGAAGTTGAAATTTAATGATTGTCAAAACAATATAATCAACAATATACATAAATAATTATTGTAAATTTTTAAATGGTTATGTTTTTAATCGTCATGCTAATAAAATTTAATAAACTCATTTTGTAGGAGAGAATTTCATCATTATCAAAAAGTTGTTTTTATTGGTAAGCGTACCTAATCTTCTAATGCATAACAAAGGCACTGTATTTTACTTGTGCTGTAATTATTGGCCACTCAGCCACGTGGACAAGTTAAATCCTCGTATGTAAAAGTCGTTCAACAATAATTGCTTATTAAAATTACTTATTTTTACTATACTATGATCTTAAATACATATTCTTTATATGTATATCTGTTTTGAAGGATAATCTCCACACGGACCCTTTGATATGATAAATTCGTTACCAACAGACAAGGAAATCCCACGAAATCTCTTTTAATTTTAATATAACTGACGCATACCACATTTTACCCAAACAATGCGAAGCGTACCTTTGAACTTGACAGCGCGTGCCTAGCATTACTTGGGGAAATTCCTTTTCGACAAGATAACCAGAGTGTACTTCGAATTTCTTTACGCGAAATTGGGTCGCTCGTGTGTATGTGCAAAAATATGCCATTGTCACTTACTGTTCCGCATTTTTACCATTTTTTAACTTTATTTTTGGATAATTCGAGGAATGCTGTCCGTTTGTTAACCTTTCCGTTTATTTGCTTGTTCTTTGTGCGTGTTCACCTTTGAAATTTCAGCATACACCAACTGTGGTACAGACGAATATTCTTATTAGGAGCATGGGGCCTGTATCCGAGCTCGATATGGTGTGTGAATAAGAAAGATATATATCTTATAATATAACTGTTTCGATTATAGGAATATTCGATGGATTGTTATTTCAGACAGTACTGGCAAGATAGGAGATTGTCTTTCTTGGGTCCAATTAAATCGTTATCTTTATCAATTAAGATGTTGGAAAGAATATGGAGACCTGATACTTATTTTTATAACGGGAAAAACTCGTACGTCCACACAATTACAGTGCCAAACAAGTTATTACGTATAAGTCAAGATGGTGGCATTCTCTATTCTATGCGGTAAGTTTGTTTTCCTTTAGAACCTTACTTAGTCCAGCAAAATATTATGCTTGATCTCTAGAACGCTATCCACTATGATTCGTAAAACTGCTATTTTGCTTTAGCCATTCCAACCCCACCAAAACAACTCGAATCATTTCACTAACAATAATTAAAAAAAAAAACAATCGAATGTTACAATAACGTTTCTCTACTTTCCATCGCTCTATACCATAAATAATCGCTTTTACAACGTTGTCAATTGAGTTACCCCTCGGAATTCCTTGATAACCCTGAATCTTATCACCAGAGGTTTTGTTTATTTTGTATTTTCGGATTTATTTGGGTATAATTTCGAAAATTGGATTTGCGAAAAATAGACAACCGATGATACACTATCTAGCACTCTTAACATTGAATCATATAATGGTGAATCCAGTATGGTGTGAAAAAATTTTGAAATATAGGAAAAAACTCCAGCTTTTTTCCAAGTCTGTGATTTATGGGATATTTGGAGTCACTATTTGCGAATATAGAATCAAAAATCAATATGGCTGGAGAGTATTTACAAAACAAAACGATAATTTAAAGAGTTTTTGATGACAACTATTATAAAATGAAGTCATTGAAAAAATATTTTTATTTGTTCTTAAAAAAAAAATAAGAATTGTTTAAAATAAAAATTGAAAAAAAAAAACTTTACAAAACGAAAAAATAAAAAAAATAGTCTGCGATCTTATATAAAAAAAACGATAAAATTAAAAATTAGGAATTGCTTAAAATAAAATTAAAAAAAAAGTTATAAAAACGAAAAAGTTGAAAAAGTAGTTGTGATTTACGGGATATTTGGGGCACTATTTACGAATATAGAATCAAAAATCAATGTGGCGGGAGAATATTTACAAAAAAAAACGAAAATTTAAGAAATTTTTAATGTCGACTAACTAAAATTATAAAATGAAGCCATTGAAAAAAAAAAAAATTACAATTTTAAAATAAATATTGAAAAAAGAAAACGTCATAAAACGAGACAATTGAAAAAATAGTCCGTAATTTACGGGATATTTGAGGTCACTATTTGCGAATATCGAATCAAAAAACAAATGGCATGACTAATATGGCTGGAGAGTATTTAAAAAAAAGGTATAATTTAAGAAGTTTATTATAAAATGAAGCCATTGTAAGGAAAAATAATAAAAATATTTTTATTTATTGTTCAAAAAAAATTAAAAAATTAAGAATTGCTTAAAATTAAAATTAAAAAAATAAATAAAAAGCGTTATAAAACGAAAAAAAAAAAAATTAAAAATAGTTCAACAATTTGAAAAAATGTTAAAGATGGGATACAAGGCTTGGAGAGCATTTTAAAACTGTTGAAAAGGCAAACAAAAGAAGAAGAAAAAAATTAAAAAATAAACAAATGCGAAAAGGTAAAAAAGAACAATGTAAGAAACTGTTATTCTTAAAAAAATATAAAACATTTCAAAAAGAAGCACACAATTCGCAAAAAAAAATTAAAACATGAAGAAAGAATCAACCGTAAAAAAAGAAAAAAAATAGAAAAAAATGTAAAAAAGCAAATAAAAGGAGTAAGAAATGAAAAAAGGTAGAATTTTTTTAAAATTAAACAAATGCAAAGGCTTAAAAATGAAAAAAAAATGTTAAAAATTAAAAATTAAAAAAAGATAGAGAGCTGCAAAATTTGAAAGTACAAAGTTTAGAAAAATAAACAAATGTAAGAAAATGTGCAAAAGAAATGAAAAAAATATATAAAATTTATTGGAAAATATGGAGAAAAATCAAAAACTTTAGAAAAGGTGTAAAATGTAAAAAAAAAAGATAAAAAATAATTAATTTTTTTAAATAAGCAAATGCAAGAAAAATTTAGAAAGGAATTATTTTTGATAACTATTATTAAATGAAACTATTTTTATTTATTGTTGTTAAAAAAATTAACTTAAATCTGTTTAAAAGAAAAAAAATTAAAAAATAAAAAAAAGTATATAAAAAGGAAAAAAAAACGAAAAAAAAATAGTTAACTTGAAAAAAAAATTGTAAAAGGGGGATATAAGGTTTAGAGAAAATTTTAAAAATATTAAAGTAGGGTAAGGTAAGAAATTTATTTTAATGTTAAATGTAAAACAAATTAAAAAAGCAAAAAAAAAATGAAAAAAAGATAGAATTTAAGAAAAAAATAAACAAATGCAAAGGCTTAAAAATGGAAAAAAATTAAAAAACTATTCAAAATAAAAAAATTAAAGAGAGCTACAAAATTTGGAAATAATCGTTACAAAGTTTAGAAAAATAAGCAAATGTGAAAAAGTACAAAAATTGTAAGATAAATATAAAAAATATATAACTAAAAAAATTGGAAAAAGGTTAAGCGCTAGTTAACAAAAAAAAAAGAAATACATATGTTATAAAACACAAATAATTTGCATAACAAATAACTTTAAAAAAAAAGAAAAAAATTTTCATATTGAACTCTATTACTCATTTTTTTTTTTTTCAATACCTATTCAATAGAGAAAGGAAACAAAAGAAAGCTACCTAAAGTGTATTACCCATTCTAGAAGCTATCAGTTGTTATTACATTTGCGCTCATAGAACGACTTTACCTATCTCTCAACATTTGCCAAGAAGTAAGGGAAAACCATGGCAGAAACCTTACTTTGAGAGCAGGACCTGAAAAGCAGCCGATAGCTGTGCCGTCTTCAGGTACCTCCTCGGCCCTTCGTACACGATGAAGACGCCCTCTCTATGTCCATTATCCTTTCTCAGCTGTTCTAATTTTACTCATCATCCTTCTCCTATGTTCATACATCATCCGGGCTGTAAGGACATAAATCATAAGGGCACGACTTATTAATTGTTATAAATTTGCAACGTTGGAATTGGTCCGAAATAATAAAGCGCAGATTGCAAGCATTAATCTTGCGTTAGCACGGGGCCATTTAAAAATTCTAATTGGGTGTCGTGTTCTTCGGAGTTTGCTTTGCTCGATCGGTGGGGTGGGCTCTCTTATCTTACGTGTTCAAGATAAAACATTAATAAAGCAGAGAGAATGATGTGCTTCTGTGCAATTTTTATTTTTAATGTAATAAAGCGGTATAACATATGTTTCAATTTTTGCTAATACTGGAGTTTGTATCTAACATAAGTTTGACATGTGTTGCGTCAACATTAGGCTGTAAATTAAATATAAGATTACAATAATATTGCAAAAATAAAAGAGTGATGTCCTTTATTTTATTATTTTTATTATTTATATAAATAATTTTATAAATAAATAAACCTCACTCTTTTATTTTTGTAATATTATTTCATTAAGTTTACAGCTAATCGATATTTATAGTTGACATTGACGTACGTCAAATATATGTCAATGTCATTCGTGAAATGTACCATAAATGATTTATTTTATTTTAAAAAGGGTTTTTTTTTACGTAAAAGATTGATTTGGTACATTTTGCAGCCTTACAATAAAAGCAAAGTGCCCTATGGAGCTTCGAACATTTCCAATGGATCGACAATCGTGTCCTCTGATTCTGGGAAGTTGTAAGTCGATTTTTCTAAATCAGCCAAATCGTCCATTACAAATACAATCACTTTCAGACGCTTACACGTCGAGAGAATTAGTTTACCAATGGCAAAATGAAGAAAGCGTAAATTTTGTACCGGGCATGACTCTATCGCAATTCGATTTGATGAGTTTCCCTTACAGAAATTTTACTTTCACCAGACGTGAAGGTACCTTTTCGCTAAATCTTCTTTATACAGGGTGTTTCATTGGGAGGGAATTCCTCTATAACTCGTAAACAGTAACATATAATAAAAAAGTAACATTATATATACATTTTTCAAGATTATAAGGTAAAATTATTGGCATATGTACAGGGTGTACCAAATTGGATGAAAGCCATTTCTCACAAAAGCGCAAAAACACGAAAAATGCCATCAATGCATCTAACCCAAACCCGTGGAAAATATACCAAAGTATTCTGAAGATCGGTTTCAAATTTTCCCATAAAGAGGTTAGCTATGAAGGGAGATTAGCTGTTACCTATTACTGCTCCTTCAGTTTGTTGGTAAAAGGTACCGTTGATTTGAAAGAAAGGGTCTAGTCGGTTAAGCATATGAAATCATCATATCGTCTTCAGATGCGATGACGACTACTCTGTACCATACTCGTTGTAACTTATTATAACTTGAAAAAACTTGTATGAAAATCGAATCGGCCTGGAAACAGGTCACTGCTTACTCATTATAGCAGATTATAGGATAACATTGTACCGAGTCTACATCACACATCACATGTTCGAAATTCGTGCTGTCAAATCGCATATTCGACGAGATCAATTTCAATATTACATCGAGTATGGTACAGAGTAGTCGTCATCGTATCTGATGAGCTACGAAATGTTGATTGTTTATAGTTTTTTTTGTAGGTGTATATTTTGTTGTAAGAATATATTTATGACGATAGGTATGGAGATAGTTTACAGGTTTTAATATAGTTTATGGTAAATAATTAATACATATGCACATATCCATAATAGGTTTTTATTTTTTTTAAATAAGTTCCACCAATTCGACCTTTTTGTAATTTTAACATGTAGTAGCTAACTAATGAACAAATAAAAATATATTTTTTGGTAGGTGTCACTTTGGGGGTTAGTATAAAAAATCACTCCCAAAAATATACTTCTTTTGGAACCTCCTATCGTTTGCGAGTTATAGAAGAATTCCCCCCTAGTGAAACACCATGTATACACGGTGATTCTCAATATATGCGACAAACTTTAAGAGCTGATTCCTGAGGTTATTTTGATCATAAAAGTTCATATGAGTGTATGTCCAAAACGGTTTGGTTTTAAAGTTATTGAATGTTTAATAGTAAATTATGAACTATGACTAACACGATATAATATCACAGTTGCTTCTTCAAAAACTATTGTGTTGAGAGGGAATTGTTTATTTGTCATTTCAATATTTGTCAATAGTTGTCAGAGTATTCATTCAGTTTATTGCCAGTTTCTGTTTTCTAAAATGAATTACACGAATGCTGAGATGTGTGATATGCATTTCGTTTACGGTCTTGCCAATGTAAATTCGCGTCCTGCTAGACGTCTTTATAAAGAACGATACCCCAACCGTATCACCCCGCATCATTCAATATATTTGCCCGTCTTCACCAACGTCTTAGTGAAACGAGAAATTTAAAAAAAAAACGGACGACTGATAACGGGCACTCCTCTACAGTGAGAACTCCACAAGTTGAAGAAATGGTACTAAATGAAATTGAGGAACATCCTACTACAAGCACCAGAAAAGTTGCGTTTGCTTTAAACATTAGTCAGGCCACAGTTTGGAGAATATTGAAAGATCAACTGTTGCATCCATATCGCATTCAACGGGTGCAGGCACTTTTGCCGGCAGACTTTCCGTACAGAGTGGCTTTTTGTCAATGGATGCAACACAAAATCGCACAAAATCCTGACTATTTGGCTCATATATTCTTCACCGACTAGGCTACTTTCTCTAGAAACGCGATTATTAATTTTCATAATAATCACATATGGTCCGAAGAAAATCCACACGAACTAGTGAATGCCCGTCATCAACATCAATTCTCTGTCAATGTTTGGGCCGGAATTGTTGTAGATCACTTGATAGGTCCACATTTTTTACCGATGCGGTTAAATGACGCGGTATACCGCAATTTTCTTGAAGAGGAGCTACCACTACTGCTGGAAGAAGATCAGTTGCAATTAAGATTACAAATGTATTTTATGCATGACGGTGCTCCAGCGCATTTTAGTTTAGTTGGTCGCGAGTTTTTGGACAATACGTATCCAGATCGGTGGATAGGACGGGGAGGTCCACAACCGTGGCCTCCTCGGTCTCCAGACTTAAATTCTTTGGACTTTTTCTCTGGGGTCACCTTAAATCATTAGTTTATACGACTCCCATTGAAAATGTCGATGAACTGAGAAATCGTATTATCGCAGCTTTTCAAACAATTCGAAATACCCCTGGTATTTTAGAACGGACTCACCAGTCAATACGACGGAGGATAGAAGCTTGTATTGCAGTTGGGGGCGGTCATTTTCAACAGTTGGTATAAGTTAATTTTGTTTTACTAATTATTTTGTTAATTTATAATAAAAACATTAATTATGTTAACTTACTATTAAACATTGTACAACTTTAGAACTAAGCGATTTTGGATATATGTTCTAATGAAGTTTTATGATCAAAATAACCCCAGGAATCAGCGCTTAAAGTTTGTCGCATATATTGAGAATCACCCTGTATATACCTAACTTAATTCCTTCAGGTGATTTTTCCGTCCTCCAAGTTTCGTTCAACCTCCAAAGACACACCGGTTATTTCCTGATTCAAGTCTACGTGCCCTGTATATTGATCGTGGTCCTATCCTGGGTGTCCTTTTGGATCCACAGAGAAGCCACGAGCGACAGAGTCGGCCTGGGCATAACTACCGTCCTAACTTTGTCGACGATAAGTTTGGATTCCCGCACCGACTTGCCTAAAGTTCGTTACGCCACTGCTCTGGACTGGTTTTTGCTTATGAGTTTCTTTTATTGTATAGCCACGTTGTTGGAGTTCGCAGGAGTGCATTACTTCACCAAAGTGGGCAGTGGGGAGATACCCGTAGACGAAGAGGATTGGGAAGATTTGGAGGAATCTGAGGAGATCTTCGTGGGCGTCGCCAATAGCGTGACGTTGGAAAATAATTGCCAGTCGGGAGTTTCCAGGCGAAGGAATTCGATCATCTGTCCCAAACTTAATGTAATTAGGATGTATTTAAATATTGACATACGTCAAATGCGATATTGACATTGACGTACGTCAATATTGACAAAATTTGTTGGAAAATAATTGCCAGTCGGGAGTTTCCAGGCGAAGGAATTCAATCATCTGTCCCAAACTTAACGTAATTGAGGATTTATTTAAATATTGACATACGTCAAATGCGATATTGACATTGACATACGTCAATATTGACATTAACCTATATCAAATCTGTTAGAAAAGAAATCCGATTATATATCCGAAACTTAACGTAATTGAGGATTTATTTAAATATTGACATACGTCAAATCCGATATTGACATTGACATACGTCAATATTGACAAAATTTGTTGGAAAATAATTGCCAGTCGGGAGTTTCTACACGAAGAAATTCGATTATATGTTCGAAACTTAACGTAATTGAGGATTTATTTAAATATTGACATACGTCAAATGCGATATTGACATTGACATACGTCAAATCCGATATTGACATTGACATACGTCAATATTGACAAAATTTGTTGGAAAATAATTGCCAGTCGGGAGTTTCTGCACGAAGAAATTGGATTACATGTCCGAAACTTAACGTAATTGAGGATTTATTTAAATATTGACATACGTCAAATGCGATATTGACATTTTGACATGCGTCAATATTGACATTAACCTATATCAAATTTGTTAGAAAAGAAATTCGATTATATATCCGAAATTTAACATAATTGCGGATTTATTTAAATATTGACGTACGTCAAATCCGATATTGACATTGACATACGTCAACATTGACAAAATTTGTTGGAAAATAATTGCCAGTCGGGAGTTTCTAGACGAAGAAATTTGATTATATGTCCGAAACTTAATGTAATTGAGGATTTATTTAAATATTAACATATGTCAAATGCGATATTGACATTGACGTACTGCTGTGTACTGATTGAATTTAATGAAAATGTAAAATGAATTTAAATGAAAAAGAAAAATAAAATTAGCTAGCTCAAACGGATAAGATTTTAATGAACGCAAAAGAACTATTAACTTCAGAGTTACCCTCGCAAATTAAAACTTGAATCTAACCACGAAAATGTAAGTAAATTGTGAGTGAATGAAATCAGACTTTCTTAATTACCCGAAAAATTGAAAAGGTTTAAAATAAAATAAAGTACAGAATTTTTAACCCAATGACGCCAATTAACAATCAATTTATTTTACAAAATGGGTTAAATTACAGATGTGCAGAAAAAACCTTGAACTGAAGGTTCTGGCCTAAAATGAAAACTGCACTTGACTCTAATTTAAAATAGGACAATGCTATTTCCTATGCAAAGCAAAGGTTTTATTTGTTCAGGAAGATTATACAAAATACACAACCTTTGAATTTCTATCCACGTGGTTTCACAAATTAAAATCAAAGCGTGGATAAATACAAGAAATTTACAAAAATGAAAAAGCTAAAAGAAAGAACAGAACTTCTACTCACCCAAACGAGGTGATTGAAAAATAAATATGAAACAGCAAAATTGAATAACCGAAAAATTAACTCTTTAAAAACAAACGAGAGAAAAAACTAAAATAAATCTTCCTATACAAAAAATAATAATTGATCTTATATCTATAAAGTGCACACTTTAATATATAAACAATTATTACACTAAAAATTCCTTGATTGACTAAATTAAAACAGAAAAGTTAAATTTTCACAAAATCAAAATGGAATACAAAAACACAACAACGATTTAAAAATACGTCTACTCACGTCAATAGTCGAACAAGGAAGTCCTTAACAAAATTCTACAATTGTTTTTCAAACAAAAATCCCTCTCTCAAAATCGTACAACGCAGACGTAAAACAATACGACAATATTAAATAGAATACGCATTAAATCAACACAATAGACAATTTAATGACTGGAATAAATAAAAAAATTCTACATAAAACACTACATAAAAAATCATACAATAAACTCTTAAACTAAAATTATACAAAACAAAACAAAATTGTGAAAATTCTCGATAAATTGAAAATCAGCTGAACGGAGAAATCAAAACAACCAAAAAATATGCAACTTAAAATACACTCAGCGAAAATGGGTTGTCTAACCACAGCAGTACGTCAATATTGATATTAACCTATATCAAATTCGTTAGAAAATTATTGCCACTCGGGAGTTTCTAGACATACTTAATCTTACTAGGAACCGTCCACGCACTATGACATCCGAAAAGTGACTTTATCAACGGAAACAATTCAACCCCAACCATCTCCGGTGAAATTAACAATCGAAAGGACCACCCAGACGGAATATAAGCTACCGAAATGGCGCCAATTCCTATACTGCTTGAAAGGAGATGACAAATTTAGGAGACAAAGACAGAGGGAGGCCTCAGGATCTCGCGGTTTGGCAACGTTGCGTGTAAAATTCCCCCTAAATAAGATTTATTTAATTCGTTACAGGTACGCACGATCACGGTTTGAGACACATCAACAGTGTCTCCTACATCGACAGGGTTGCCAGAATTCTCTTCCCGACCTCGTTTGGGCTGCTAAACTTGTCCTATTGGTTGTTTTACGTCACATATCAGGATGATTTTAAATGGGGCGATACGCCACTGCATTCTTTAAGTCACTAGTTTTTTTAGCAGTATTTATTGTGGGAATAAAATTAAAAAATAAATAGATAAAAAGATGATGTGTATTGTATGCATTCCAAAATGATTAAAAAAAAATTATGAAATACTTTGTTGTTACCCATGTGTTCTTCATACTTATAATGTGTAATATTTACATAATTTAATGTATACTCGCATAAATATAATAAAATACATTAAAAAACAAACAAATAAGTCATTTTTTTTTCACCATCATGTCTTAAAATTTTAACTCCATCATATAATTTGTACTAAAACTTTTGGCGGATTGTGTATATAGAAATTTTAAAATTAAATATTAATTTTTTAAATAAGTGTGAGATTATATTCAAAACATTTTAATAAAGAATTATAATTGAACCTAAAATATTATGAAGAATAAATATTAGTAAAGGTGCTGATGGCGCCATCTATTGACATTTACTTAAAAAAAAAATGAAAAACCATGAAACATTTTGTTGCTTATCAGTTCTCCATATGTATTTATAATATGTAATATTTACATAATTTAATGTATAATCACATAAAGTCTAATAAAGCACGTTTTAAAAAAAATAAACAAATTTTGTTGAAAGAGCACCTAAAATAAATAAAAAACAAATAAGCATTTTTTTTCTTCTACCAACATATACTAAGCACTTACCTAAATCATTATATTACGCTACTCTATTGAAATAACAGTTTGTACTAAAACTTTTGGCTGATTGTATACATATAAACTTCAAAATTAAATATTTTGTCTTTTAAATAAGTGTATTATCATGTTCGAGATATTTTAATAAAAAAAGAATAATACAAATAACCAAAAATATTAATACAAGAAGTAATGACACCACCTATTGTCATTTACTTCAAATATCCTGAGAACTTAAATAAAAAAAATAATTTATTTTATATAAATAACTTATGTTTCCCGAATATTGGTAAGTATTTTTAGTAATTTTTTAAACAAATCGTACTCGAAATATTTTAATAAAAAAATTACAATTCAATCAAAAATAGTAATAAAAGCAGTCATGGCGCCACCTATTGAAATTTACCTCAAATATGCTTAGAATAATTTTATTTCTTTGATGTTTTTTGTGATTGGAATTCGATAATAAAAATCGAGTTTTAATCATATTTTTTTTTGATTCTCTATCTTCTTATTTCGTAAATGCCCATCAAAAAAACTAAACAAAATCAACAAAATTATATTTTACCATAATTTTTAAAAGATATTTTCTCGGGTGAAACTAAAATAAAAGATGCAATTATAATTTTATAATAAAATTAAGCATAAGCACCGAAAATAGATAATTTAAAACATTTTATGCTAATGCGTGACTCTAATATTGTTCATGAATGCCAAATTTATACGTAAAATTTGGTCCTAATTTGGTTAGAACTGAATATTAGTTCAAAATTAAACTTTCGAACAACAGTGTATATAAAAATTTTAAATTAAGACATTCATTTGTAGAAACTGTTTATATATTCTAGGATTTAATTTTTAAATAAACGTAATTTATAATCACATTAGAATTAAATTAATAAAAAATATAATATTCATATCAATTTAAATTTAAAATATTGATGTTTATAATTTTATTGGTGGCGTCACCTATTGACATATTTCAAACGTATCCAAAAATGAAATAGTTATAACGTCTACTTATTTGCTTTTAAAAATGTTATTAATTCGTCAAGTTAATATATTTCTCACGATAAATTGTGAATGCTTTGATTATTTTGCCACTAAACTTTTGAACGACTGTGTATTCAGCCGTTCTAAATTTAAATATTTTGAACAAACACTTAAAGCTTTCGAATATCATTACTGCACAGTTATTTTTAAAATAAATATTGTGAGTGTAATTTAATTTGAAATATACAGTGTGTTCATTGATATATGTTGTAAATTTGCAATGAATATGGAATATTCAATGAATAAAATTGTATTTTTTTTTTTTCAAAACTTGATTATTCTAGTAATCTAAACAGCACCTTAACAACAAAGGTATAATTAATAAATAAAAACAATATCTATCGTTATTTGTCTCTTTCTGAACGAATTTACGGCATCCATGAGCTTAGACAAAGAAATTATCAAAAATATGAAGAGGGCTACTCGAGTTTTTGTCTTCATTGAAACTAAGTAATATGCTTTATTTCTGATAAACAAAAAATACCGTATGACACACCAAGTAGTACAAAAACTATCGATTTTGACGATTTTCGAAAAATTGGTATTAATTATAATACCATAACCTATAATTTGAAGACACTTTTATAAAGATTTTTTTTTTTTGAGAAATCAATAATAAACCCAGTAAACCAAATTCAAATTTCCCTCAATTATTTTTGCTAACTTCAACATTCAAACATGTAATTTCCTACGATTTTGTATTACATTAATGGTTATTTGAATACCTTTAAGTTGAAGTTACTAAATATAATTGCGGAAAATTTGAATTTGGTTTACTGGGAAGGAATTTTTGCTCTTTTGAGATTTATCCGACAACATACTGTATATAAAAAATAAATATTGATAATAGTATTGGTGGCGCCATCTAGAAACATTTATCTCAAATTTAACGAGAAATTAAATTTTAAATATTTTAATCTTTAATTATATCAAAGATGTTTGGATAATTGCCAACGTGACATTATATTTTAAGATGATTAACGATCCATATATTACAAACATAAAATAACAGACGTAATAATTCGAGATTGTGCGGTTCTGATCCGCGCTAGGCCATTTCCTTATTCTTCCGAATAGTAGTTAGCCGAACTAAAATAACAAAATATTTTAAGACCATGCCGTTCGCGAAACGCAAATTAAGCACACAAATAATGAAACGATCGAATCCCGTGGCGTTTCGCGGCAGAACGGCCGAGGAAAAATCCGAATGTAAATAAATAATTATGAGAGGAACACACGAACTGCCATGATTGATTCCGAGCGTCTCTGAGTTCTGGAACTTGTAGGGAAGTTTTCGTATAATGTGGGATACCTGGGCCGTCGCATACCGAATAGTGGTAATTAATAACTTTATTTAAGTGTGTAGATCGTCCTAATAACCGAGTTCGCATCGAGGTAATTCAGTTTAGTGATAAATTTACCGTTTGACGTGTAAGATCCGAATGGCTACGGGTCGTCGGCCATCGATATCCCGGCACGGAAAACGGGCTGTTATCCCTAAAGTATTTAATCTGGTACCGTTTACTGACGCCTAATATAATTGTTTTCGTAACTGTACGTGTGATTGTGTGTGCAATAAATGGGTCAATAGCATTTTGGATGGGAAATACTGTGGGAGTGCCTAAGACATAGGTATTAAAAAACCTGTAATTTCTTTGTTGTCAGCCTGTTCGTTGACCTTGAACAACACCCATAATGCTATAACATCATGTTTGTTTACATTAATTAATGCGAAACCGATGAAGGGATTACGAATGCCCGAGAATTATAAGAAAGATCCATTGCATTAAACACTAAAGGAAAACAACGTGTGTGTATTTAATTTAAACAGGTTGTAGAATTTTCCCAATGTTTGTCACACTGTTATTTGAAGCTCCAGCTTGTAAATAATTGTCCTAATTAATTAGAGCATCTGCAAATCTAAATTACTAACGCTCTAATCTTAATAAAATTATTAATACAGTACAACATGAGAAACCCAATTCGTTCTATTTAATAGTACGGGCGAATCAGATCTGCAATTCCCTCGTTTTACAGTAATCAGAATGGTTGTTGATGTGCCATCGCGACCATATCTCAACAAGATGCAACCTGCGGGTATGAATCCTAGGGAATTATCTGAGAACGACGACTTGGCTACCTCCCTAGTGCTCGACCCCTATCTCGGTTTTGTGACGCATAAGATGAACGTCCGGTATCAACCGCAGAAGATCAACAATGCAGAGCTCAAAAGTATCGTTAGCGAATTCATCCGCACTCAGAACTATGAAAAGGCATATAGCAGAATCTCTAAAGGTGAATGGATGCCCAGGCCCAAAGGTAAAAATCAGCAGAAACGAGTTGAGGAACATGTAAGTTGATTTTCGTGCATCTAAGGAATGGCGTTTTTTTTTTTTTTCATGGGGATACTGTTGATATCATGGAAAGAGGTATTTTTACAATATTATTATAAATTAATGCATTGTTTGCTTCGATAAAAAAGTTTTGGCATTTCAATTTTTGAGGTTATGTTTGTGTATTGCTTCACAAATGTCAGAGTCCAAGTGACATTTGCTGCTTAAAGATCAGGAAGTTCAACATTGCAAATAAAAAATTTCTAGACTTGACAGTTTGGCAACATTATAGTACTTATATGTAATTTTAAAGATATAAGAACATTTTTTTTTAAAGTGATAAATGACTGTAACCAAATTTATAATGAAATACTTTGAAGAAATATTGTCAATTTTATTTTATTTTTTTTTTAGCTTTTTTTATACTCATTATTATCTGATAAATTAAACATTGTTTTTTTTTTTATTTCATTTTTGTTGTTAACTAAAGTGAATTTATTTATTATTTAAACTTACCCTTTCTTTTAATAGTTTCTTTTCCGATTTTAGTTGAAGTTAAAAACATTTCTCCTAACAAATCTATAAATGAGATGAGTAAAAACAAATAAAATACAAATAAAAAAAATAATGAATTTAAATTTAGAGTCAGCGGATAAAATGTTAAGTACAATAAGATTTATTTTTTACCCATTTTGTTATATGTTTCTATAACAAATGTTGTGACACCAATATACATTTTTTTAATTTAGTTTTTATTAACAAAATGATTAATAATTACGGTCCTGGATAAAACCATCTTTCAATGGTATAATTTCTTTCCCTTTCTAATTAACAAAGTGTTGTTACCACTATTTTTATTGATTTTTGTTAAAGTTTTTTAACAGTTTATTATGTTAACTTTAAAAATAGTTCCATGAGTTTTTGCATAATAGTTAGAGATACGATCTTGGATAAAAATAACATTTAATTATTTCTTAATCGATAAAAAATAGTTTCTTCTCATTTCAAATTAAGGAAATTTAAATTTCCCATGTTTTTTTTTTTTAGTAACTTCAACATAAAGGTATTAAAATAACCGTTAATATAATCCAAAAGGTAATTTCATGATTCAACGTATATTTTTTTTTTTAATGAATGATTTTGTTGGTGCCAAAAATAATGTGTTATCAAAAAAAAATGTAATTTAATTATTCTGGAGAAAAGTAATATTTATTTTTTGAAAGTATTTTTTTTTTTTCATCATCATGATCTGCTTAATGACTGACAGTTTGTTTTACACTGCTTGTCGATTCATGAAATGTAGGTGTTCGTCACTAGCGCGATTTACTAGCCTTTTTTTGGTTTTTGGAAAATACAACTCTTGGGTTGGCAATATTATGATAGAAAATGTCAATTTTTTTAGTGAAAATTAATATTTTCCGAAATTAATCTAATTAATCTAGTTGCTTCGTCAAAAACCGAACCAATTATTGGCTTTTTTTTTAATTATGTTGCACTTTTTATTGGTTATTTAAATTATGTAGGTACTAGGTATTTTGCTTACACATTTTTGTAGTATTCAGTTTTGGTATAAACTAGGCTGTTGACAGCTGTGGCTATGCCCGTTAGTACTATCATTTTGGCCTGTTAAGAAAGTAGTTCTCATGTTCCCAAATGGCATGCAGATATCGCATGGAAATTCCTTACCGGAATCTGGTTAGAGTCTGATGTAAGATTCAATTCAATGTAAATTTGAATAATTCTACAGGCACAAACCAGACATATAAAGCAAACTGTCAACGTCATCAAAAATATAAATACAAAAAAAAAGGAAATAGTTTGAAACATTATATTGTAAGGTAATTTATAACTATAACAAAACAAAAAAAAACTTCACTACTTTTTTTTATATTTCCAAAATTGACGTCAAAATCAAGAAATACCAACTTTTCGGTGTTTTTTTTAATATATCTTCAGAGTATTTTGCATTTTCCCTATTAATTAAACCAATTTTATATCTTTTTCATACACTTTCCACGATGGCTATAGTATCCCTATCAAAATGTACACTGCCTGACAAAATTAATATCGTGGTCTATAGTGCAGTGACTAGCAAAGCTGCTCATTGTTTGTACGGATCCATGTTTGACTGCCATTGGCTATGCAGGTAGAGATTTATTGGGGTACCCTACGTGTAAAACACTTGAGAATTATAAAAATCAAATAGGAAAGTTAATAGAACTAGGGATAATGTTGTAAAGTAGATATTGTCTGAACATCGCTCTGCCGGTTGCTAAAATTAAAATTATGCATATTAGGCGTTTACGAAAATTGAATTATAAAGTATCTGCCCACTTTCTATCATGTTCTAGCACATTCTAAATGATTTCCTTTCACTTTCGGTACATCGGTATACAGGGTGATTCTCAATATATGCGACAAACTTTAAGCGCTGATTCCTGGGGTTATTTTGATCATAAAAGTTCATAAGAACATATGTCCAAAATCGCTTAGTTCTAAAGTTGTACAATGTTTAATAGTACCATAATTAATGTTATTATTATAAATTAACAAAATAATTAGTAAAACAAAATTAACTTATACTTACTGTTGAAAATGTCCGCCTCCAACTGCAATACAAGCTTCTATCCTCCGTCGTATTGACTGGCGAGTCCGTTCTAAAATACCAGGGGTATTTCGAATTGTTTGAAAAGCTGCGATAATACGATTTCTCAGTTCATCGACATTTTCAATGGGAGTCGTATAAACTAATGATTTAAGGTGACCCCAGAGAAAAAAGTCCAAAGAATTTAAGTCTGGAGACCGAGGAGGCCACGGTTGTGGACCTCCCCGTCCTATCTACCGATCTAGATACGTATTGTCCAAAAACTCGCGAGCAACTAAACTAAAATGCGCTGGAGCACCGTCATGCATAAAATACATTTGTAATCTTAATTGCAACGGAACTTCTTCCAGCAGTAGTGGTAGTTCCTCTGTAAGAAAATTGCGGTGTACCTCGCCATTTAACCGCATCGGTAAAAAATGTGGACCTATCAAGTGATCTCCAACAATTCCGGCCCACACATTGACAGAGAATTCATGTTGATGACGGGTATTCACTAGTTCGTGCGGATTTTCTTCGGCCCATATGTGATTATTATGAAAATTAATAATCGCGTTTCTAGAGAAAGTGGCCTCGTCGGTGAAGAATATTTGAGCCAAATAGTCAGGATTTTGTGAGATTTTATTATTGCATCCATTGACAAAAAGTCACTCTGTGCGGAAAATCTGCCGGCAAAAGTGTCTGCACCCGTTGAATGTGATATGGATACAACAGTTGATCTTTCAATATTCTCCAAACTGTGGCCTGACTAATGTTTAAAGCAAACGCAATTCTGGTGCTTGTAGTAGGATGTTCCTCAATTTCATTTAGTACCATTTCTTCAACTTGAGGAGTTCTCACTGTAGATGGGTGCCCGTTATCAGTCGTCCGTTTTTTTTTAAAATTTCCCGTTTCACTAAGACGTTGGTGAAGACGGGCAAATATTGAATGATGCGGGATGATACGGTTCGGGTATCGTTCTTCATAAAGATGTCTAGCAGCACGCGAATTTCCATTGGCAAGACTGTAAACGAAATGCATATCACACATCTCAGCGTCCGTGTAATTCATTTTAGAAAACAAACTGGCAATAAACTGAATGGATACTCTGACAACTATTGACAATTATTGAAATGACAAATAAACAATTCCCTCTCAACACAATAGTTTTTGAAAAACCAACTGTGATATTATGTCGTGTTAGTCATAGTTCATAATTTATTATTAAACATTCAATAACTTAAAACCAATCCGTTTTGGACATGTACTCATATGAACCTTTATGATCAAAGTAACCTCAGGAATCAGCTCTTAAAGTTTGTCGCATATATTTAAAATCACCCGTCGTAGAAACGGGTGAAAAACAACTACAAGAAAATTTGAATATATGGAAAAAAAACATGGAAGAGGAGGGCATGACAATAAACACAGAAAAAACTAAAATATTGGTGATCGGAAACCATAATGTTAAAACTAAAATTGAAATAAATAATACTAAAATAGAACAAGTTAAGGAATTTAAATATCTGGGAGTACCATTGGAAGAAACAGGAAAACAAGAAGCAGAAATACATGAGAGAATTGACAAAACAATCAAGTTATACTATGCAATGAACCAAAAATTTATTAATAAAAAAGAAATTTCTTGGCAAACAAAAATAAAGATTTTTAACACAATATATCGGCCAGTTCTAACTTATGGATGTGAGTCTTGGACCCTTACAAACAAACAAAAAAAGTAAAATACAAGCTGCCGAAATGAAATATTTGAGACGAGTGGTAGGCGTAACCCGGAAAGATAGAATTAGAAACATACAAATACGAGCAGAATTAGGGATACAATCAGTTCTGGAATTTATTGAAGAAAGACAACTGAGTTGTGGGGACATATACAACGAATGGACAGTAACAGACAAGTGAAGAAAGTGTACGAAGCAAGAATACAAGTCAAAAGAAAAAAGGGAAGACCGAAGCAGACCTGGAATGACGCAATTGGAAGAATACTACGAGCTAGGGGAAAACATGGCAAGAAGCAACGATCTTAGCAAAAGATAGGAAGAAATGGAAGCAATTTGTATTTGAAAAATAAATGTACACCCGACACCTTAATGGTATAAGGGAATATGATTATATATATATATTTAAAATCACCCTGTTATATCGATCCAATTTTCGTAAACCCATATTGTGTAATATTTGTTTTCTTTTTCTGTACTTCAATGCAAATAAAAATTATATAATTATTAAAATACGAATTTCATTGTGGATGACGACATTAATTTTGTCGGGCAGTGTACCTATCCTGTGTTGGAACAAAATGATTAATATTGTTATCATTTTTTTTGTTGGTAGATTTATAGGTATTTAAGAGTATTCGATAAGGATTCCGGATTCGTGATAAAGCCGTGTTATCGCTACTCCCTCGAGGGGCAGAAAGGCGCAAAAATATCAGCCACGCGCAAATGGTACAAAAACGAAAAGATCGAATGCCTGGTGGGTTGCATAGCCGAACTGACCGAGGAGGAGGAGAAGATGCTGCTGCACCCCGGTAAAAACGACTTCTCGGTGATGTACAGCTGTCGGAAGAATTGCGCGCAACTCTGGTTAGGCCCGGCCGCTTACATCAACCACGATTGCCGGGCGAACTGTAAATTTGTGGCGACCGGTCGCGATACGGCCTGCGTCAAAGTGTTGCGCGACATCGAAGAGGGCGAAGAGATCACCTGCTTCTACGGCGAGGATTTCTTCGGCGACAAGAACTGCTATTGCGAGTGCGAGACCTGTGAGCGTAGGGGAATGGGCGCGTTCGCGAAAGAGTGCGAAAAGAAGGAGGAGAACGGTTATAGATTACGCGAAACGGACAACCGTATAAATCGGACTAAGCAGAAATCTCAGACGAAAAGTGTGCTAGACAATTGTAACGTGGACAAGATCGTGGCGCCGCTCAGCATAAAAGAACTACGGCAGAAAGGTTTGTAACGGTTCGAAACTGATTTAGCATTTGGTCTTTTTATAGGATACATACTTTTTGCATTTAAATTGATACCATGTGATTCAAAATGATTGTCGTATGAAAAAAACTGTTTTCCGGAAAAATTTATCTATACTTATTACCAATTTAATGAGCGAAGTTAGCTACATACAAATTTCATACATTAAATGAATTTTCTTGACATTTAGCGACATTGGCGTGCGTGTTGTAGTATCTTTCGATTATTTATCTTATAATTTTTTTTTCAAATCGTTTATATTTACATCTAATATCACCAACGATAGTATTTCTGAATACTGTAAGAAAATAAGGGAATTTATCTGTGGTAATTAGCTCAACAAACAGGTAAAAAATCAATATTAACATTAAGTGAAATAG
The DNA here is from genome assembly GCA_004143645.1 of Protaetia brevitarsis. Classification (NCBI taxonomy): domain Eukaryota; kingdom Metazoa; phylum Arthropoda; class Insecta; order Coleoptera; family Scarabaeidae; genus Protaetia; species Protaetia brevitarsis. The sequence continues at coordinate 721,593 of RXPK01000270.1, forward strand.
TTTATTACATTTGTACTTCAGCGCAATGAGCTATCAAAAAAAAAGTTACATTTTCATCCCTATAAAGTTTCTACGGTACAGGAATTATTACCATTAGATCACGATAGGCGATTGGAATATTGTCATTGGTTTAATAACAATTGAAGGGACGATGACTTGCTAAACAAATCATTTTTCTCGGATAAAGCCTGGTTTTATCTAACAGGCTATATCAATTCACAAAACTATCGTATCTGGTCTGCAGGAAATCCACACGAATTTCGAGAGAACGCAATTGCTCCCGTAAAAGTTGGAGTTTGGTTAGCTATGTCCAGGCAACGAATAATAGAGCCAATTTCTTCGAGGAAACTGTAACAGCCCAACGTTACCAACAGATGTTGGAATTGTTTATTGCAGAGTTACAAGAAAATGAGTTTGAGCAGGTATTTTCAGCACGATAATGCTCCAGCACATACTACTCGACAAAACTGCCAATATCTTCAACAGTTTTTTGCTGACAGTTCGTTAGAGCACAAAGATGCCACCAAGATCGCGCCTGACTACCCCATTAGATTACTTCATGTTCGGCTATCTAAAAAATAGGATCTATAGAAACCGCATGCATACCATAGAAGAACTGAGAGATGCAGTTTTGTCACTTAATAATATACTAATAGTATGTTATAATTTAAATAATAAATAAATTTAGTTAAACACCAGTTAGTACTGAATTGTAAAATATAATTTAGTAAAGTTAATTAATTATATTTCATTTTTACAAGCAGAAACACCAATCCATAGTCGTTTTATATAATGCGAGTTCAAATATAGGTTACGTTTTCCTTATTTATGACAGATTCGTTTACTTTCTTGTGTTCCACACTGACTTAGTTCAAACCTTCATTACAAACACGCGGCATATACCTACACCTGTTACTATCTAGGAGCGGATTGACAATCATTTTGAATCTCTGTGTACTTAATTGCGTAACTTATTATTTGATACCGCGTGCGCCATCTGTGAGCTGTTTCGAGGGACTGCGATAGTTAAAATCTGTATGTTGCATTTTTTGATTTATTTATTTCTTATTAATTTTCTTGCTATGATAGTAATTTTTTTTTATTGTAATAGTTATTTTTTGCCAATTTTAGCAAATTATTTAATTTGCGTTCATTTGTTAATCCGTTAATGTCCAAACCTCGAGAACTGTAAAGCGGATTCCAATGAAACTTCGCTAGTTTGATACCGTGTGCGCCATCTGTGAGCTGTCTCGGGGACTGCGAATTGTCAAATTCTGTAATTTCTGCATTTTAATGATTTCATTTATTTATTGCTAGGTATGTTCAAATACAATATAAATATGCTAATATAATATTTGGTATGTTCCATTCCTGTTCGATTCTACTTGCCCAGTGACTATATACAAGGAGACAAACCAAGCTTATGGGAAAAGTGTTGCGTTTAAAAACAACAGTTTGGCGGTCAGATCCAGATGTCGCTAGTATCTCCACCGCCAAAAGTGGTGGGGTAATCTGAATGTTTAGCGAGAATAAGAACCAGAATTTAAATTATATAAATTGTATAATGTGTGTGATTCGCCAGTAGATGGTACTAATTCATAACGTATTTTAATCTGGGGGAGGACACTTAATGCTCTACTTGTTCGACAGGTTTGCACGCCACCGACTTGAGCACACCGAACTACAACTAATCTGGCGGTATATTCAAATGGGTTATTTTATATACTTTTGGTATTTGAAAGTTCTATTTGTGTATATACCAAATATTTCATGATTATAATAGTACAATCTTGTAATAATTATACTATTATAGTAATGAAATATTTGGTATATACACATACATATGATAAAATGTGGATATATAAATACAACACTAAAATAATATATAAAGATATTTTATTTATAAAAAGTTATAGTATCTGAACAAAGTTATACCACAAGACATGTCTTTCACAGTGTTAGGGCAGTTGAATACAGCAGAATTAATGATCTTTGACATCGAGTATGGAAATATTATTTTGTAAATTCAAGAGTTCGCCATTTTACAGCACTGACCTTTGTTGCGCAATAAATCGTTAATCACTTTAATACAACAAAAACAAATGCCACTGAGTTTCTATAATAGTCGTAATGAGAATAAAATAACGCATAAAACTAAAAACGAACTATAACCACAATAATAACTATAAGACTTGGACTATAACAACAAAATAATCTTCAACGTAAAACATGGACGGCATGACTGCATGGACACGCCTACTATAACTATCATCACGCACTGCATTAAGCTTTGTCCACATGAGCATAAACATGCGTAAAATAAATATGAGCACGTCAAGTTCCGGAGATATTTAAAAAAAAAAATTGAGACTTTAAAATATTTGCATGTTGGTCTAGCCATATCCTTCCGACCGTTTATAATAAGAAACACGTCGAAATCACTCAACAACATTAGATTTTGTTGTTGTTGGTTTGACTCAACGCAGTTTAAGCGCAGGTAAATGAGGTGTTATAAGTTATTCACAATTCAAAGCTACATCGATAATGTAGCTTTCTAATTGCATACAGCGCACCCTCGACGGCAGTATAATAAAATTTACCACGTGATTACAATAACCAATGGGAAATTTGACGAAGTTTCTCCTATTAAGTGTCTAACCCCAGTCAGGAATATTCGGCCCGGTACTGCCCTCTGTCATTCCTCCATCGAACCTTCGTATGCAGTTCCCTGTACTGCGCAAGCGCCATCCAGGAGCGCCTAACGAAAGCATCAGTCTAAAATTGGCGCTCATTACAATATTTTACAATTAGTTACACTTGCTTTTATTGATCATTTTATTATTTCATGTCAAATTTAATATTTAGTCAATATATTTATTATTTAGTTTACGTCTTTATTTTTTTTTTGTGTATACTGCGAAATTTGCTTACTATTTAGACTTACATCATTTAAATCAATTACTAATTGATAATAAACACTAGTGACACCACTTGTATTATTACAATTTTTCTTTTATTGAGAATTTGACCCACCCATCATCGGTTTATAACTTTACAGGTTTGACGAAATACGACGCCGAATTGCTGATCGAACAAGGTTGCAAGTTCTCCGACATCGGGGAATTCCTCAAGAAGGATCGGAATTCGAATTCGGCCAGTTTGAGTATGGCGGTGGACGATCTGCGGCCGGTCGAGTCCAATAATTACGCGGCGATAAGAAGAAGAATAATGACAAAAAATCTGTGATCAACGGTATACACGATAACAATATTAATAATAACGATAATAGTTCTAGTGCTAAGTTGTCGCGGGCGTCGCGACTACAGCGGCGGAACGCCAGACAGGCGAACCAGGAATTGATGGAGAACCACACGATACCCAGGGCGAATCTGCTGGACGATCTGCAGAGTAACGCGAGCAGCAGTACGAGTTACAGCGATCACGATCCGATCTTGGACGGGGCGCACGAGATGAAGAAGTTTAACGAGAGTCAAGAGGGCGGGAAGTCCGCCTCTATTGCTCTAGGTGGGTGTGCAAATTATAAATTATTATTATTTTGGTGAAAATTTATTCTTAGCCGATAGTGTAAATTAGTTTTTTCTTTCTTGAGGTAGCGGCTTATTGCACAATTTAATGAAAAATTTACAAAATTAAATAATTTTTTTACGTTTCGACAATTTTTTTTATTGTCTTCTTCAGAAAATATCAATGCCTTTTTACATTATACATTTAACAACACAATACAAACATTTTAAAAATTTACATTTTTTTAAAATTCATAACATTAAAATGTTTGTCAAAGTACTTTAATAACATGTGTTTGTAATAATGTATTTTTTCATTAAATTGTGCAAAAAGCCGCTACCTCAAGAAAGAAAAAACTAATTATTATTATATTATACTCGTAGTCATGGGAATTAACTTTAAACAAACATAATCGCTCATTTCGCTTTTGTAAAATTCAGTTTTTACTCTCAAAACAATACTCGGTTCATTGTGAGCACTTTACGCGTGCATAATTAACGATTGATATGAAAGCGGTATTGGCTATTGCTTTTCATCCTTCTTGATTCAACGGCGGAACAGAATGACGTCTGAAACAGAAACTGTCACACATCTGCACCCACACATTGTTTACACAGCTCGTATATCATTGTAGAAAACTTTGTCGCGTCAAAAATGGCAACCTTTTTGGCTCAAAATCAGTATATTTGAAGTAAAATTTAGGAAGTGTTGAAAATGTTTTGTAATAAGAAACATAAATGTATAATATTCTCCTTATATTATTGCACTGAATAATATATTTTTAAGCGTACCATTTTTTTTTTTTTTGACAACTATACATACTCAAACTGTCAACATTAAAACTATACACTATCGACCAAAAGTATTTTTTGTTAAGCGATTATATTTTTTGTTTGATGTTTGTATCTGTTCTTGTCAACGCGACTTTAGGACGTTTTTAGTTACTTTTATTTTAAATACAATGTGCATACAGTAATAATATTGCGACATAAATATACAATATTGCGGGGAATTTTTTTTATTATTAAAATATTCCAAATTTTTTTTGGGGAGATAGGTTGTGCATCTCTAGGAGGCCCAAAATTTATTTTGACATACGTCACGTGACCACTAGTATGGCGGTAAATTAAAAAAATATGTCATGAATTTCCAAAAAGTGAGGTTAGGTGACATGATATCCAAAAAAGTTGTTTAGAATTCAATTCTAAGTGCAAGTTTTTATAAAGATACTTTACAAAATTTAAAAATCATACTTTTTCCAAATCTTCATTAATTGAATTACATTTTTTTTTTTCTTTTTTTAGCAGCTCAACTACAGTACTATTTCTAAACTTGGTTGATACTCAAACAATTTTGTCAATTTTTGCATAATTAACACAGTGAAAACTGAAAAGTATGTTTTCGGTATGGCAATTGTTGTTGCAAGGGACTGTACTAATAAATGAAAGTTCACAAACATTTTCATTCTAAACCACTTAGCAAATATTATCGTTATTTAAAATTATAATTTTTTTGTTTGTTTTGTGCATTAAAATGAAAACCGTTAGTCCAAAACAGGTAACACTATATCCCTAATAGCCAAATTTAAATTTCCCGCCACTATTTTTAGTGGCTTCAACGTAAACCCATTAAAATAACTATGACTGTAGTGCAAAATGGTAGGTAATTTTATCTTTCAACGTTGAAGTTACTAAGAATAATTGCGGGAAATTTAAATTTGGCTATGTGGGATGAGACGCACTTAAAGTATTAAAGTAGATTTTGAAATTAGAGAACAACGAATAATAAGCAGTGGGTAAAATAAAAATAGTGGTAATTACTCATTTACCAGAAAATTAAAATAGTTTAAAACATAATTTTGTTGTTTTTAATTGAAAAACCTACCTTACTTATAAGAAACAGAACGATGTGTGCCTAACAAGTTTTAAGATATGGAAACGCCCGATAACGAAGGGGTAACGCGTGCTTTTCTGTGGCTGAAACGGTCTCCGCGAACTAATTAATTCAAAACAGCAATGTAAAATTTTTTTATAAACTTTAGTTGTGACGTCATTCCGCACCGATTATTAGTTCCGCTTCTCTTTACAAGAGGGCGCAAGAATGATAGTTGGCGTTATTTTTCTGAACTTCAAACGCCCTTCTGGAGGAGAGTAATGTGGGATTCGCTGGTCAGCAATTGTAACATACAATAGACAAAGTGGTAGATAAAATTTGAAATAAATACCGTATTATCTTAATTACGCGAGACTTTAAGCAAAATAGACTATTATTTCCTGTGAAGTATACGCTGCTTCAGCAAAGGCCACGTATCCACCATCAACGTATTAATAAAAAGAATTTAAATATTTTGTATTATACCGGATGGAATTTCGAATTCTTACAAAACTATTTTTATTTTACCTACTTTTTATTATTCCTTGTTCTCTAGTTTCAAGACCTACTTTAATACCTTCGGTGCGCGCATGTAGTGTTATGAGTTATTAGTTTTAGACTAACAGTTTCCACTTTAAAGGCCGTCGGACACGATGCTAAATTATGTACACAATTTTGTACAAAGAATTTAATTTTAAATTTAGTATGCTATCAGACAGGATTTTTGTCTTAAATTTAGTATGAAATAATTTGGAACTAAATTTTTTAAAACCGGTTCTAAAAAACGCATAATATGTATTCTAAAATTGCGCGCGCAAAATGCATTTAAGTTGATAGTGCATTTTAAACATAACGTGACGAACATAACATAACCTATGAGATAGAAAAGTTTACAGTTTTGTCTCTTTTGCTATGCTGCATATTTTCTTCTCGATAATGTGCACTTCATCATCAGTATTGCTATTACCGACGCAATTGAATAAATAAGTATGTTATTTTTGCACGGCATTTTGTATAGTATAAATATGAAAAAATGGTTAAAGGAAACAATATAACCTCATTCTCCGGGATGCCAGATATGATTGACAGCTGACGTTTTGATATTTGGTGCGCATGCGTTAATACAAAATTTTCATACAAATTTATAATCGTGTCGGACGCAACTGTGACATGAGCATACAATTTATTATAAAAACAACTAAACAAAATTTCATCACTAATTATGCACTAAATTTAACATAAAATTTGGTATCGTGTCCGACGGCCTTAATGCAGAAAACAAAAAAGTGTTATAATTTTCAATAAAAGTAATGTTTCTTAAGTGGTTTAGAGAGAAATGTTTGTAAAATTTTAGTTATTATTTCCAGATACAGTCTCTTGCAACAACAACTGTCATACTGAAAACGTACTTTTCAGTTTTCACTGTGTTAATTATGCAAAAATTGACAAAATTGTAAAGATATTTTAATTTTTTTAAAGTATCTTTACAAAAAATTTGCATACATCCTCAGAATTAAATTCTAAACAACTTTTTTAAATAATTTTTTTGGATATCATGTCATCTAACCTCACTTTTTGGAAATTCACCGCATATTTTTTTAATTTACCGCCATACCAGAGTACACCAGCGACACTTTCTAATTGTACGACCTACAGCATAAAATAGAGCCTATATGTTTAGCATGTATAGTAGACGGATCTATGCATTCATTGCCGTCTTCGAAATATATAAACACAGATGTGCGGTCTCTGTGCTTTAAATGTAAAGAAGAAGGCAGTAAGTAAACATAGAAAAACATTGAAATTATAAAATAGACGCAAATAAATACATGAAAGGCGCATACTTATGCTTGCCGACTTACATTGTTTAGCACAATTCGAAGTTTTTCAGTTGCTTACCTTAAATATAATATTGTATAGAACAGATGTTGTTTTCTTTACACATCCCTACAGCTTTACTAAATATGTTTGTGTTTTTTAATCTAATTGATTCATAATGATTGTTTTCATATCTATTTTTAAAACGCCGCGGCTTCGTTTTTCGATATTAACATAATGAAAATTAATATATATACGGTAACCGGCATAATATTGCAACATATGGGATTTTTTTATTATTACTAAAATATTAACAATTTTTTTTTTGAGATAGGTTGTGCATGTTTGGGAACCCCAAAATTTATTTTGACATACGTCAGGTGACCACTAGTATGACGGTAAATTTAAAAAATATGTTATAAATTTCCAAAAAGTGAGATTAAATGACATGATGTCCAAAAAAGTTATTTGAAAAAGTTGCTTGGAATTCAATGCTTAGGAAGTTGCTTGGAATTCAATTCTGAGGCTGTGTGCAAATTTGTATGAAGATATTTGAAAAAAAAATGAAAATCACAATTTTTCCAAATATTGTTTAATTGAATTACATATTTCCATTTTTCTCGTTTTTAGCAGCTCAACAGCAGTAATATTTCTAAATCTGGTTAATACTCAAACAATTTTATCAATATGTAATTCAATTAATCAAGATTTGGAAAATTGTGATTTTTCAATTTTTAAAGTATCTTTACAAAACTGTAAAAAGTTTTTCCGGGCTGTTGAGCCGTGGTCTTGTGGAATTACTTTCGTACGTTTCGTTCACATTTGCAGTGAACATCTTTAGCGGCGAGGTCGAAGTTTCCTTCGTGATGGCTCGTCGTAAATTTGCATGCCGCCTCAGAATTGAATTCTAAACAACTTTTTCAAATAACTTTTTTCGATATCATGTCATCTAATCTTACTCTTTGGAGACTCACAGCAGATTTTTCATATTTACCGTCATACTAGTGGTCACGTGACGTGTGTCAAAATAGATTTTGAGGTTTCTAGACATGCACCACCTATCTCCCAAAAAAAGTTTTAGTATGTTTTAATAATAAAAAAAAAATCCCATATGTTGCAATATTTATGCCGGTCACTGTATATAAAGTAATCGTTAATTATTAATTTATACCTGCATTTTATATTTATACCTATCACTGCTGTTCGATTTACGACTAATTCAAATTTTGTATTTCTTTTGAAAAAATATTGTGAGACTTTTGAGATAAAATTTTTGGAACTAGGGAATTTATAATCGAAATATTATTTTATCTTGTTATTATAATATTAATTAAAACACACTATTACTATAACCAATAAAAAATATTTCTGACGAGCGTAGAACTTCGTTCTAATATCTGATATAAAAATCGTGGTTTTGAATGCATCCTCGCTATATCTCTTTCATTATTTAATGTCAAAGGAGGAAGCCGGAGCGAATTAAGAAATTGATATGAAATCGTCAGACATCAATTAGATTAAAAAATATAAGCATAACGGAAATATGCTTTCCTGGTTTCAGTATAACTGGATACCTTAAATATTTTCATGCGATCCATTTTAATACGTTCATTATTATTTGCATACGTGTAAAATGAATAAAAGTAGTAAACCCAGTGATATTGCTATTTATTGTATAATTAACATGCTTTTGGTCTAGTTCCTAGTCGTAGTTCAACTGTAAAATGAAAATACCTTTTAAAACCATTTAATAAGACTACAGTTATTCGAAATACTTCAAACATCAAATAAATTTATTCCTACGCAAAGATAACAAATATATAATAGATGCATTCAACTTCGCACATTAATAAATCCAGCCTAAGCTTTTTTAAAATAACAGACAGCACATCTGTGTTTACACATTTCGAAGCGGCCGGTTAATGCATATCTCCGTCTACTATCCACGCTAAACATATAGGCTCTATTTTATGCTGTAGGTCGTACAATTAGAAAGTGTCGCTGGTGTACATTAGAATAAAAAATGCATATATTTGTGTATTTTTCTTATCTATTTCCCTACTTCCTTTAAAATATAAATCACTCCATACGTTTGAAAGTTCCCGCCAACAGCTTTACAAAATGGTAGCTGGGCTTGAAGGTCATTCAAAACGAATCGCTCAAAAACAATGGATTTTTGCGAGCATATCCTTACTGTAAAATATACTGTGGCCATACTAGTGATCACGTGACGTATGTCAAAATAAATTTTAAGGTTCCTAGACATGCACAACCTATCCCCAAAAATTAGTTTTAGTATATTTTAATAATAAAAAAAAAATCCTATATGTTGCAATATTTATGCCTATCACTGTATAAAAAGATTTTACTACAACTCGCAAAACGACATCATCATCTACTATTTCCAATTTTTTAGATTCCAATTCTCTCGGCATACGACTGAGGAGTCACAAACGTCTGAACGATACGATCTCGGACAACGCTCCCAAATCCAAACGGACAGAGGAATTAGCGTCGCCCGCCGACTCCCCATCCTCCTTCGATTGCAATCAGAACGGCAACCACTTCATCGTGACCGGCGACAGTGGCGCCGCCGCGAAAGACCCGCTTAACGGTAAGAGCCAAAAATCAACGAAAACCCTATCATCATCGGCACGACAGAAAGACGGCGCGCGCATCACCAGATCATCCGTACGCCTATCCAGTCGCAGCGATAACGCCGAAGAGGAGAGCGTCGAAACGCCGGAGGACGTCTACGAGTTCAACGACGACGAAACGAAAGCGGATCTCGTGCAATTCCGTAACGTTAAAAGCTGCGAACAACAACAGCAACAACACGAAATCCTCGATGATACGAGTAATACGATGCTAGTGGAGGAGGAGGAGGAGAAGGACGATATATGCGACGAATCGACGAGAAATAAGTCTGAAGATACTATAGATACTGCCATAGATAGTAACAACACCACCACCACTAAGACGCCGGAACGGTTACAAGAGCCGCCCGCGATAGAGAAGACGCCGGAGAAGTGCGGCCGATTAAAATTGACGTTACGCATGAAACGAAGTCCGGTGTTGGACGAGGTGACGAATCGGGTAATAGTTTAAAGTGAGGACAGTTTCGAACCCGAATACGAAGTGTTGCGCGTTTGAAGGCGTGGATAACGATCACTGCGAGACGCCGTATTCGCATAGGAAAAAGAGGCACAAGTCGAAGGATCGTAAGAGAGAACGTCGACTCAAGCAGGAGAACGCGATCCCCAATCCGCCTATGAAGCGGTTACGGTTGATCTTCGGCAACGAGAGCCACACAATAGATATCCCGTCCACTAGTAGCGATTAGCGATTGTTTTAATTATTATTATTATTATGATAAAGCGTCGAGATACGGTCGAATGCGTAAGAAAAAGTAGGCGAAAAATCTCAAATTAACACTAATAATGCCAACGATTGATATGATGGGTTGCGTTTTACAGAGATACAAGAATAAAAATACAAAAAAAATGAATGATAAATATAGTTCCTTCTAATCTTCTTTTATTGAGTATAATTTTTATTTACATGTTTCGGCTTGTGGCCATCTTCAGGAAAAAAATACGTCGCTAAAAGAATATACGATGAAACAGGTTAGTTAATTCTTAAAGTCATACAAATATCATGTTGCATGTGTTAGAACCATAGACTAGGATAAATATATAGATAGAGCTTAGAGATGCGCAGTGTTCGGATCACATGCAGGCCGCCATTTTGATGTATGACAGGGTCGTGAAGAAACAATTTAAAGATAAAACAAGGACGTTATAGTAATATTTTAAAATAAAAAAAAATAAATAAAATGCTCATACTTCCCTTTTGACACTAGTATTATACTATATAAATACAGGAAATTGTATTTTTTACTGCTAGAAAGACATTACATTGATATTGTAATTCATTTTTATTTATTCAAATGTATAAGCTAATAATACTACCATTGTTTAAATATATCTAGTTAGGCAACGTAATGCATTTTCGGAAAAATAAAGTATTGCGCAGGGAAGTGGTGCACTCTATCGGTGAATGTAAATTGATTTGAAAACGTGATAAATATAACTAAGGTATCTCGGTCAGAGTGAGAGCCAGATTTCTGTGTTTTATCCATCTGCGGAAACGACGGAATCCGTATCGGTGATTTACTGGCATTGGCGAATTGTGTGGCCCGGGGGAAAAGGGAGGGTGGATGCATGTGACGCTGTGATGACGCACATCGCGATAATTCTCGTGTTTGTTTACATTAGAATTAGATTAGAATTCTGAGGTATTCTGTTATAAATATAAAGAAATTGAAAATTAATTGCAAGGCACGTTCTTGTTGACAAAACATTAATTGAACAAATTTCTAAATTGAGGATTTTTCTTTTAAGAATAAAATATTTAAACTTAAAACAAATATCACTGAAAAGAGGAAAGGTTAAAAGAAAGGACGAAAATTTGCCTAGAAAAAAAAAACATAAATCTACTTCTCAGTTTTTATTTTCTTAGTTTTTAAATTAATAAGTTGTTTTGTTAACTTAGTTTACTTATATTTATGATTATATAATAATCAGAAAATGTTTGTTTTATTAAGAAGAATAAGTATTTAGTTTGATAATCTGTATTTCGATGGCCTTTTTATATTTAAAATTTTAATAAAAACGCGGGTTTTTCGTTCGAACGTATATACGAGAACCTTCTTCTCCTCCTCTCTCCTATTGCTATCTTCGCTTCTCCCGTGTATAGCGGTACTATCGCTAACTTCAACTAGTGTAAAGGCGGGAAATTTATATAGTTTTTCTTTTATTTACAAAACATTTTTTATTTGATTTACTTATGTTTACTATTACATAATAATAGAAATTCGTTTTTTATATAATGATAAAAATATGTAGTTTGGGGATACAAATCGCCATTTATTTTTACATATATGCACCACTTTACTTATTAAAAACACCATACATGATGACGCATTCGCGCTCTTTCTCTTGAGCGGCTGAAAAGTTACGAGGTAACCTTTGGGGGCAACATCCGTATATACAAGGTTACATCGTAACTTTTCAGCCAATCAAGAGAAAGAGCGCGAACGCGTCATCATGTATGCTGTTTTTAATAGCTTTGTTTATTTGTGTGCTTGGAGCAGTATCTACTGACGTCATCAGAGTAACTTGAGAGCGTCTCAGAGTTGGATTTAAAGATGGTACAAACAAACGCGCTCGATTGCAATATAACCTTAATTTTATTATTTACAATTGTCAAATTGTCACAGCTATTATGAATAGGAAAAGTAAAAGTAATTTTTCAACTAATGAATCTAGACTACAATAAAAATGCATCATATACTAGTATTTGTGTACCTTTCAAGTGAAGCTTTTAAAATATAATGATCGTTCTTTACATCAATCACGTTGTTATCATTATATTATCCATATCGTGCATATTTGATGCAGGTATAAATCGGATTACATTTACAAACGACAGTTTATAACACGATGTTAGTGCGATTAGGTTATGTTGCACAAATTGCTCGTAATTGCTCGGACGCCCGATCGCGAGTAGGAAGAGGAACCTCTTTGTGATGTGGATTTGCTTGCTCTAAACAAACAAAGACGCACAAATCATGCTCTAAAATACAAACAAACGCGTAAAATTCCTTGAATCTGCTTAGATCAGACAAACAAACAAACCTATTGTAACACATATAACGTGATATTTGTATGTCTTTAAGAATTTACGACCTATTTCATCGTATATTTTTTCCTGAAGATGGCCATAGGCCGAAACATGTAAAAAAGATTATACTCAATAAAACAAGATTGGAAAGCACTATATTTGTCATTCATTTTTATACACATTTATTCAATCCAATGGAGACCAATAATATAAAAAAAAAATATACAAAAGTTTTGTGGTAAAAAAAAATAATATACAAGGTAGATTTTGGAATAAAGGATAAAATTTGACAGAGCGTTAGAACATGACAAACCAAACAAAAAAGCTTTAATAAACTTTTTCGTAATTCTCACCCACAGAAGAAGGAAGTGGAATGTTATGTCTCAGGGTGGAGATAAACTCGTATATCCGCGCCATCTATGAACTAAATTTTTACTTTTTAAGTTAGCTAAAACAGCGGGTTGCATACTATTCCCTTTTTATTTGAATTTTATTTCTATGATACACAGAAGAAAGCGCCCAAAAGTCCAAAATTGATGTCGATTTTTATTAGAAAAACAAGTGGAAATCCATTTATGATTAAAAAAAATGTGTTTTTTAACGTACTTTGTTTGTATTTTCTTTGTTTTTCTTAAGAGGGTCGGTGCTCATTGTTATTTACTATGAAAAACCGTATGCTTTATGTTCCTTTTTTTTTTGGAAACCACTCGATCGAATTGATTAAATTTTCCGTACTTATTATTTGATATCTATAGGTAATTTATAGCTGACGATTTAAAAAAAAATCTTTTGAAAAACAGAAGTTACAAACCTTCAAAAATATATGTTTTCTTTTTCAAAATCAATTTTTTTTATTTCTAGCCCCGCCGAATAAAATTTTGAAAAGTTGTCAGTCTTAATTAAACCCGATGCGCTTATGTACATATTAAAAAAAAGAAAAACGACAATACGTTAATTTACAGCTGAGAAAAAGGAACATAAAGAATACAGTTTTTCGTATTAAATAACAATAAGCACTGACCCTCTGAAAAGAATCGTCATCTTTAAATTTTGGACTTGGACACTTTCTTCTGTTTACCAACGATTTAAAAGTGAAAAAGGATGGTTTTGGCTGCAGTAACATGCAATTTGTTTGTTTAATTATTTTATCAACATCACAGAAAACATCATGATAAAGTATATTTCAAGGAAAGTTATCATCCCTTATAGAATTACCCTAGCTTTTACTCAATCGTACTTGTACAGAAAAACAATTTTTCAATTTTTTAACATTAATAATAAAGTTTTTCGTTAATATTTTTATAATCTTTGAAAAAATAACTAAAATTGTTACTGCTACAGAATAAATATGTTACAATTTTTTTTTTTTGCCAAAGCGTGATTCACTTTACCCCATACATTGAGGCGAAGTGAATCAGATGTATAAATATTATAATCCTTTTCACTTTTTGATGGTTCTGGCTAAAATGAACCATATTAAAAGTTTTTTAAGATCTGATTTAGTCAAGAAAAGTTAATTTTATCGAAAATGGTCGAAAGAAAAAGAAATAACGTATTAAAATAAATTTTATTCTTTATTTACTTCTACAACTTTTCGAAGAAATATTTAGTTGAATATTTCTTCATGTGCATTTTTAGGTTCTACTAGGATTTTTAAGTCAACATAAAAACTCCCTATCTTTCACGGTATAGCCGTTATACGCATTTACAGCATCATATTTTTTTGAGCTTTTTTTTTTTTCACAAAAACCAAAATAATTCGGAAACGGTAACCGATAGGTAAGTAGATGTTTTATAAAATTGACTTTAAAATTTCCAGTAGAACTAAAAATGCACTAAAAAATATGGGTTCCTATTTAAAATATCAAAGTTGGCCATGACTTTCCACGTAATTGAAAGTGCGACATGGATGACGTTATTTTTTCTAAAGAGATCATAGCCAACTATGTTCAACTCCAAAGTTTCAAAATCGAGATATCATTGCAAAGTCAAAAACTTTTAATGGACGGATTCCGTGAATCATCCTATATATAATAACATTTTTACTTACTACTAAACAATCACAGGAAACTATTTCTATCTGCTTTTTCGTTCGCATTCGACAAGTAATTGTACAGTTTTACCCCGTTTATATATAAAAAAAAAAGAAAAACCCACCCACAATTACTTATTTATATTACTTGTTGCGTCGAGGATATTTCGTGCGAATAAATCGTGTAAATATTAGAATTTAAGTGGATAAAAAAATAATCCTCTAGATACCGTCGCGTTAGCAGTTAGTATAATTTGAGGAGGATCGATTTCATCTATACGCTTATGCGGGTCGTAGAAATATGGGCGTGTTCTCGAAATGTCAAACGTCAACGTTAAATTTCCAAAACCGTTTTATAAAAGTCCAGAAAATTCTTTTTTTTTTAAATCGATATCGACCTTGTAAATTAAGAAAAGAACTGCGCATACTTACTACAGCCCGTGTTTATATTAGTGTAAGAATAATTTGATGATGTTTTTTTAGGTTATTTATATATTTTTTTTATATATATACAGTGACCGGCATAAATATTGCAACATATGGGATTTTTTTTTTTATTATTAAATTATACTAAAACTTTTTTTAGGGATAGGTTGTGTATGTCTAGGAACTCCAAAATCTATTTTGACACACGTCACGTGACCACTAGTATGGCGGTAAATTTAAAAAATATGTTGTGAATCTCCAAAAAGTTCCTTGCAACAACAATTGTCATACCGAAAACGCATTTGTCAGTTTTCGTTCTGTTAATTATGCAAAAATTGACAAAATCGTTTGAGTATCAACCAAATTTAGAAATACTATTGCTGTTGAGCTGCTAAAATCGAAAAAACTGGAAATATCCCTATTGGCCAAATTTAAATTTCCCGCAATTATTCTTAGTAACTTTAACGTTGAAACATAAAATTACCCACTATTTTGCACTACATTATTAGTTATTTTAATGCCTTTGCGTTGAATTCACTGAAAATTGTGGCGGAAAATTTAAATTTGGTTATTATGGATGTAATTCAATTAAACAACATTTCGAAAAATTGTAATTTTCATTTTTTTTTTAAATATCTTCACAAAAATTTGCACACAGCCTCAGAATTGAATTCTAAGCAACTTTTTCTAATAACTTTTTTGGATATCATGTCATCTAACGTCACTCTTTGGAAATTCGTGGTATATTTTTTAAATTTACCGTCATACTAGTGGACACGTGGCGTATGTCAACATAAATTTTGGGCTTGCTAGACATGCACAACCTATCCCCCTAAAGAAAATTTGGAATATTTTAATAATAAAAAAATGTCCCATATGTTGCAATATTTCTGCCGGTCACTGTATATATATATTTAATATCTAGAACGCAATTTCATACTGTTGTGACCTTATTTTACTTAGTATTGTTTCATTTCTCTCGAATTTTCATTCTCACTTACAAAAAAGAACATCATTAATAATTATTACTGGTGTTTATGATATGAAAATGATTAATATATATTTTTTTTGTTTAATCTAAGTCAAATAATAAAAAAAAACACATAAATAAACGTTATGCCAATACTGAAAGGTTTCCAAGCAAGACAATAGCGCATGATGCAGGGAAAAAATAATGTACACTCTTGCGCATCTAACTGTGACGTATTTAAAGGCCAAACAGTGCTACCAATCAAATAATTTTTAACTTTTCATCAATATAAAGAAGATTAACTCTCATAACTACCCACTTGACAAAATTTAGATTTCCCACAATTATTTTTAGTAACTTCAACATTGAAACACGAAATTACCAATGGATTTGTATTAGATTACTAGTTATTTTGACGTCTTTCTGTTGAAGTTACTAAAAAATAATTGTAGGAAATTTAAATTTTGCCAAGTGGGTACCATTTAAATAAATAAAAACTGCTTTTATTGCCATTTCTTTCCGTTAAATTTGTATTGAAACATAATTTGTATTACATCCATAATAACTGAAATTTACACTTTTAAATGCAATCTTCATCGAAAAGCTTGGAATATTATTAATCAGGATATTAACCTAACAATAAAAGCGAGCTATCTTTACTGCATCAATTATTATAATTTCTTCTTTATGTTAATTTGACTGAACTAAACTGAAACTAAATAAATAAATATTTAGGATGAAAAAAAAAACTTGCCAAGACGTACAAAAATTTATATCTGTAATAATAATTTATACTTTATTTCATAAAGAATTCATACAACTAAAAAAAAACATTCAAAGTAGAAGGTTTATTTAAAAAAAAAACTTTAATTCCTTTTTAAATGCGTAATTATGTTCAAATTCAGTTCCCTAATAGGCAAATTTAAATTTCCCACCACTATTTTTAGTAAATTCAACGTAAAGGCATTAAAATAACTATCAAAGTAATGCAAAATAGTAGCTAATTTTATGTTTCAATGTTGAAGTTACTAAAAATAATTGCGGGCAATTTAGATTTGGCTATGTGGGTTATAGCACACCAGGTATAATAAATCAATAGTACAAAATTATTAGCTTACTAGTTTCGGCTAAATAGCCATCCTCAGAGCTATCTAAGTAAGAAGAAATAAGAATATAATAAATATAAAGATACAAGAAGATTAAAACTACTTACTCACGCCGAGATATGAGGTAAGAAACAATGCAAAAGTGACAGATAAAGTTGAATATATTAAAATTAATTGATTTAATTAAATTAATTAAAAGTTAAATCGTTATTCCTATGTAGTATTTTAAATTTTTATTTTTAGCTGAAACTAGTTAGTATAGCCCTTATTTAATATGTTTGTACAACCTCCTTTTTAAATATTTTCTGCAGTGATACATCTTTTTGGCTAAATTATTAAAGAACTTCTCGTACAACTGGGATATGCTTTTCAATCAAGGCAAGTTTATTACTTGAAACATTGAAACTTATAGAGAACGAATGTGATAAATAATTTATTCTTTTCAATTAAAACTATGCTTGTTATTAATAATAATAATAAATAAAAACATCGTATTCACATTCATATATTCTGCTTCCTTAAAAAAACGACATGAGACTATTTAGATTCCATCTTTTTTTTATTACTCTCTGAGTAACAAATAATGATTTGATTCCGTAAGGCAGAACAGGCTCAAAATATACCTTCTTATCTTAGCACTAACAAGGAGAGGTGCCGATATAGATCTCTCCGATTTGTATTTCAGAAACCAGAAAAGATACCAAGATTGAATAAAGATCAAATCGTTTCTTGTTAGCAGGCGTACATTTTGAGTTGAAAAAAGAAGAAAAAACACGTAGCCTTTATCCTTTCATGTAGTTTAAAGGCTAAAAAAAAAGAACGATTGAATTTATAATATACAAAAACAGGGGTGAGAGAAAAAAAATGGTATTTTTTAACCCCCTAACCCACCCGTGGGCGCCTCAACCTAAAATGTACGGCTGTTAAGAAGCAACGATTTGCTCTTTATCCCATCTCGATATCTCTTTTGGTTTCTGAAGTATTGTAAAAGATGTGTTTTTTTGGGGGAAACTTTGAGGCCCTATTACACCCCCTAGAATCAAATATGGAAATGGCTAAAAAAATACGTGTGTTAAAATGTTTGTGAAGAGGTTTTTAGGTTATATATTATGTATTATTATCGAATTTGTCTACTAACAAATAGTACAGATACCATTAAAGGTGAATATCAATTATAAATCACTAACATCAGACATACGTATTGCAAGCAAACAGCGCACGAAATCAGGGTTAACAATAGCTCTGTCCCAACATGCAGTTTTCCTACGATTCTTGATCACGTGAACCAATCAGATAACTCCAATAATCTTTTATATGACCAGCACGAGCCGCCACTGGTCAAATATTTTTCGGTATTTTACCATGGTACAAATAATACGGTATGCTTACGCGCATATCGAAATTACGTCAGATAGGAGCATTAAATGGCGGCACATATACAATCATTATTATATTAAAATCGATTTCCGACCGGTAAGGGTTTTGTTAATGCGCAAGGTTAAATTTAAAAAATCCGACGGGGTTACGGAACATATTTTAAAAACGTTAAGTGTTTTCACAATTCAATTTTCTAGAAAAAACCACGAAAACACTTTGTAAACACACACGAAAGTCGGTACAATCGTAGAAATAAACACGAGCGCTCACAGATGGCGACAAGATAGATAAAGTAAATTTCAACTTAAACCGGCTTTTTTAAAGCAAATCTGTATTTGAATTACATTAATTGGTGGTTGTGAATAATTTGGATTTTAACATTTTGCTATTTACCATACATGTATCTTATTGTTTTCGATACGCTCCTTAATTACGTCATCTGACCGGACTTGACGAATTTGAGATTCCAAACGAGCATACCGTATTATTTGTACCGTGTATTTTACATTACCTACCAAATGTTCAAATCAAAATTGGAGAAACCAACTTGGGTTCCTTGTAAGTTTTAAGGAATCGTATGTCATAACAGAGTTCAAGTCGTTCTGTGATATCCTCAAATTGAATCAAGCAATTGAAATTATAAAATTTCGATTTACATCATCAAGTGCATGAGAAAAGCTTCCAATATATTTTTTTTAATTTATTCACTTATTACGTAAGCTTTGTTGATTTTTAGATGTTCAAAATATATATTTTTAGAATTAGAAAATTTGATTACTGCAGGCATATTACTATCGTTCTTATCGACAATTGTATTATATCTATGCTAACAAAAATTTTTTTTTTTTGCATGGTACGTGTATCTATAATTGTAACTTTAACAGAAATACTTATTTTTTTTAGCAAGACAAATCTTAGTGAAAAAGTTACATGTGGTATTTCATACAATATTTGAGTTGCTCCTTGTTTAAATAATTTCTTTATTAACTAACATTCCATGAACGTCCATATTTAACATTTTTTATCATTGTACACCCTAATAGCCCAAATTGTAACTTTCCCGCACTATTTTTTGTAACTTCAACGTAAGGTATTTAATTCAATATCATATGTCGGTAATTTTATGTTTTGAACGTTGAGTTTACTAAAATATTGCGGGGAATTTAAATTTGGCTGTGTGGGCAGTTATCTGAGCGTTTAAAACATTAATTGTGCTTGGAGTTTCTAGCATTGCGATTGATGCAATCTTACGAAGTGAATGTGACAAGATTCTTAATAAATATTCTGATTGGATCGCATATGCGAGCAACTACACTTCGAAAATAACTACAAAATTAATATAATCAATCTTAATAATAGGTAATATAACATATTTAACACGCTTATTGACTAACTTAATATTTTTTTTAAATTTTGCATATAAAGACAATTGAGCCTAATTACTTATAAGATATGTATAATAATAATAGTAAATATTTATAACGTATATCAATATTAATCATTTTCACATGATTCGCCCACAATCTTTTTTTATTTATTCTTTACTAGTGTATTAATTACTAATTAAGCAACAAGTAATATAGATATCATAAAAAAATCTGTTACACTCACGCGGCTTCCTTAAATAAAATTTGAAATTTCGCGCAATGTTTTAGCAACCTCAAGTAAAGGCATTAAAATAACTACGGATGTAAAAATTTTTAGCTAATTTAATTCCTAAAATTATTGCGGAAATTTGAATTTTGTTTGATTGGATTATCAATTTGCTTTAACTTAAATATAAAAAAAAAAGAAGAAACAATAATATGTTTTATAAGTAGTTTTTATTATTTGAATAATTGTTGTAAATTATATACGTGGATTTTAACTTAATTTTATTCTACATTTTACGATATTCATGGTGACATGAATTAATTATTAAGTACTGTTACATTATTTTTGTACATTTTTCTATTTTCATTTTAACACATACACCTTTCTTTCTTCCTCAAGTAATTTAATATAATTATAAATAAGAAAAAAAGGGGAAAATATCTGATTACCTCAAACACACACACAACAAAAAAAATGGACATTAATGAATGATGTTGTTTAAATGTATTATTAGATTTAAATAAATAATAAATTCTTGTTGATCCTATTACTGTTGAAATTTTATAGGCTAAAAAGAAACTTGGACAGACGAAAATTCTGCTCATCTCTTTGTTATATAAAGACAAAATAAAGAAGCATGTATTCAAATTGCTTGTACATATATTTAAATGTATTAATAATTCATTGTATTTTACATACAATATTTTTTTCGTTATGATAATGCGATGACGATAATTTAATTATCTCTCTTTCTCACACACATTCCAGAATAATTGAGTTTCCTAGTATAGTTTCATTTCTCTTTTTACTGTTACTAAATTGCCGTACGTTTCCTGTAATTTTTATAGCCGATGTAATAATTAACGTAAATAAAGTTTTTATTTGCTCTACTGTATTATTATTTTGATGACTTATTTGTATTCTATTTGAGGAAAAAAATGTCTTTGCTGTCGTAGAAAGAAAATACCGCAAAATAAGACATGAAAAAAGTGACACAAAAGATACAACTTAAGATTTAAAATTACCGCCATCTAAGAAGAAAGGCTTGACATAGGTATGAGTTTATTTAATATATTATTATTGTTTCAGACGATCACAAAGAGAAAGCAGATTATTTTATATTTGCATCGAAAAAATTGACACTCTACCGCAATTAGCAATTATGTTGGTATTGGATACAAACTATTTTTTTTCTATGTTGGATCATCGTCCATTTTCAAATGACACTTGTGAATTGTCAAAAGTATTTGTCTATTTGTAAAACGCTCTCTCGTAAATCAAGGATTTTTCTTTGTATATTAAAAGTAATATTGTTGTAATAGCAATAATCGCAAAAAAAATGGCTCAGCAATGGGCTTTAGACGATGAGAGTCGAAATGCCGACTTCTAGTAGTTCAAAAGGTGAAAAGAAGCGATTCGAAGTGAAGAAGGTAACCTCACTTTTCATAAACAATGATTTTCATATTCTTATTTTTTTATTTATTCTATTTAGTGGAACGCTGTAGCTCTTCTGGCGTGGGGGTTAGTGATAAATATTTAAAATTGTATTTATATTAGCAAAAGTAGTAAGTAAAGTGAAGTTGGAAATAATTTGTAGAAAAAGAAATACTTAAAACTTATTGTTTTTACATCAAATACTTTTTAGAATATAGTTTTCCAGTTTTGTAAACACTTTCTACAGATTCTCATTCATGAAATTACTTTATTAATATCAATATATTATATTTTTATATTTAAATATGTGGATCGTTTTTAGATTTTTTTCACTTCAAAAGCTGGCATTACTTTTAGTATCTGAGATACTTTGTTTAATTTAGGAAGCTTTTTTAATATATATAAAATAGTTTCTACTCTTGCCAATAATATGATTCAATCACACAACATAGGTTTTTGGGTGAAAAATCAATGACATATTATAAACGATTTAATTTATTCTCTTGTATCTTGTATTTTAAGATGCTTCTACATCTAGATCTTATTTTTTTTAATGCAAATCTTTTGTTATAAGCATTGAGATTCTTTTAAATACATGTTATTCTGTTTTGTTTAAATATTTCTGCATTGGTTTACAGACATTGGTGGACAACTGCGCGCTATTTTAGAAACCACATTATGGTTTGTGCATCGAATTGCCAAGCTAATCAGCTTCGGTACAAGTGAGGATGCACATAGCTGGGGTGTATGTAATGTAAGTGATTGCACAATATGTCATATTGGATTGTTTACTTGCATAATTTATATTTGACATTACAGCACGCTTTCATTTCCTTGTATATCAGTTGGCTAAACGAGGCAAGTTTGTCTTTAGATAAAAAATGGACTTCCAAAGTCAGTTTTAACANAAACTTGCAGTGTAGTCATGGCCCTACTGTCAATATCTAAGGAAAATATTTTCAACTTTTATAGCATTTCGGATACAGGGTGTTGATATCAACTTTCTTATTTTAAATGGAATGGTATAAATTTTTATCGGTCTACATGAATTTGGCGATCAGTTTGGCAACTAGTTTAATTGAAGGTTCCCTATCCCTAAACTCGACCGTTTTTGGAGTATTTCATTTTCGTGGATTTTGACATTTGCACTAGTCAATAAATCAAATATTTCATGAAATAGCAGATATTTCAGTAGTTCTACCTAAAGTCGATGTAAATACAAGAAGTAGCTAAAGGTGTTATAGCAATAATTACTGAATCACATACAGGGTGGTCCAAAAACGCGCCTCCAATGTGGATTCCTTCAAAGCTAACAAAACTTTTTCTCTTCAAATGGAACATGGTATTTTTTACTACAGCATTGAATGCAGCGCAAAATTCTACATCGATTGATATTAGGGGTTTGCTATAACTATTCATTATAGTTTTTGAAGTATTAGCATTTCTGGCAAAAAATTGCTAAAATATGCCAAAATTCTAAGTTCAACAAAATAAAAATGAGTTTTTTTCCCTACGAAACACCTGTACAATATTGCCTAACCTATCTAAATACTTATGTCTTCACATATCTAATGTTCATAGTTTGCTTATAACAAGTAATGCCTTTTAGTTATCACAAGAATAACACATTAATGATTCAGATATTAGTAGGCGCATGAGATGTTGACTAACAAACAAGTGATATCCATTGTTGGTAACATTACCAAATTGGCCCAGTGAATAAACCTAACGCATAATTAACAAGTCATATCTTTTATAGAAAGTCCTAATGCTGTCAACTCTTCACACATTTTTCTCTAACAAGAAAAAAACTATTGTAAATGAAAGAATAAGAAAAAACATTGAAAGTTACATATACAAATAACATTTTAGACTTATCTACAATTCATAAAGAATGTAACAATGATTAGATACCACCACTTACTTGCAATGAATAAAACCTCAAAAAATAAAAAGAAAAGGAAATTAAAGCAGATATCCTAATACAAACCCATAATATTCAAATATTGTTCACATACTAGAGCAGGTATTTTCTTTGTAGAGGAGCCGTCTGACATGAGTCCTCCGAACACAATGCAGCTCTTGGCTTTTGTATTAAACTAGGTATTAAAAGCATACAGACAGATAACATAAATCAGGGACAAACTATAAAAGTCTTCAAAAATGTCCAATATAAATGTCTCTTCAGAATAATAGTTTCTTAGTTTTTTTTTTTAATTGCTTATTTTGCGGATGCAATTAATAAGCAGGTAAAAATATTAACATGTAATTTGCTGTCGCACAATAATTTATGGCTTATTAAATATTTTATAATTAACATTACACAAAATTTGCTAATAAATGGAAACTTCAATAATAAATATCTCAGTATGGAAACCAAACAATGCAAAAAAAGATAACGCATCATTCTAAAATATAATATACAGAGTGTATTTTAGGAAAAAATATTTTATTGCTCGAAAATCTTGGAAATTAGTCATATTTTAGGCAATAAATGCTAAATATCTCAAAAACTATCAAAAAATAGGTATACCAAAACCTAATGTCAATCGATGTAGAATTTTACACGTGCATTCAATGCTGTAGTAAAAATACCATGTTCCATTAGAAATAAAAAAGTTTTGTTGGTTTAAAGGTATCCACATTGGAGATGCGTTTTCGAAAACACCCTAATATGTGATTCGATCATAATTGCCAAAACATTCTTACCTACGTCATTGTACTTACATCGACATTAGTAAGAACCATCAAATACTGACACCTTATAGCTATTGTAATTTTACTGAAACAGGTGCAAACGTCAAAAAATCAACAAAATTGCAAATATCAAAAAACAGCTTGAGTTTAGGGATAGGGAACCCTCATGTAAACTAATTGCGAATGACTCGATACATTCATTGTAACCGATAAAAAATGTAACAATTCCATTTAAAATAAGAAAAGTTGATATAACACCCGGTATACCGAAGTGCTATAAAGTTAAAATAACTTTCCCTTAAATAGACCACAGTGGGCGATACTACACTACAAGTTTCAAATCAAATTCCTACTAGAAGTTCAAAAAATCTATGCAGTTCGATGGACACCTGTATATCGAGAACTTTTTCAAGCAGTTAATATTTTAGTAGATGTAATTATATATATTTTTTTTTTAAACCTAACTCTAAGCTGTGTGAGATGTTAGTTTTCCTTTGTTCTATCAGGAATAGTGTGAAACATATTCCCAATTTAATGTGGTTTAGTTAATTACCAATGTTCAAACAAACTACATTTAAATACAAATCTATAACAAATGTATAAGACGAGTTAATAGAAATACAAGGAAACAAAGATTTTTAATAAATCCAATTATAAATCTCTTTTTGTTAGTAGGTATAGATGTATTTTTTATAATAATTAAACGTAATGGATTGAAGAAGATTTATTTATTGTTGTGTATAAACTCCCCTCTTGTATACATATATAATTTTCCGTGCGTAAATAAAACTGTATAATCAAAATACCCGACTTTTGACTGAATAAGATTGTACCCTGCTTATCACGTTAATAGCTACTCGTAGAGCAATCATTAATTATTTGCACTCTGTCAAATTATTACTGATAGCACCAGACTTTTTTCTATCGCCTGTACAAACGTATATCATAGTAAGGTAGTTGGTAAGAAGGGGTCACTATTAGAAATTCGTGTACGTGCTACTCGCGCCATCTAAGCGGTTTGTACCCCGCTTAAACGGACAGTTAGCGCGGTTACTTGAAATTATTTAAATTTACCTAAGAGTATTAAGAAGACTGGTTACCATTTTTGCGCAATTTTCAACATTGGATTCATATGTTGAAATTGCGCAAAGTGGTACAAGCTTCCTTTAATAATTTTTTGTTATAATATGAATAAACGACCACACATTCTCTAATTAACAATAGATTTTCATCGAACATTTACAGAAGCTTTAACTTATATATGTATATTTGTATAAATTATAAGTAAAGTTATTCTTTTACATAACCACATATGATTAAAATAAGTACCAGAAATGGACGTGCGAAAAAGCAAATCCAGTCGACATGTCGGATATTCTGACTTTTTTCGCGTCCTACATACAGATACAGAAGAATAAATTACCTTTGGATGGTAATCTTGGTCGGCATCTGATGGAATAGCTGTTTTTCCATCAAATTCTTCTTGAGCAAAATGCATGATAGATACGATAATTTTGATAAATTATGTTGAGTCCCACTTCGAATTTCTCATTACCAGAAGGCTCGATCCTATTTTATTGAAGCGTTCCGTATCTTTTCTGATTAGGAAACTGATTCTAGAAGATGTTAGTGGCAACCCATTAACTCCACAGGAACGGCTTCTATGTCTTAAAGCAACATCGTACAGTAATCTTTTTATCACAACAATTTTCACTTTTTATTACTTGGTGGCAGAGAAGGCTTCGTAACCACTTTTCAAGCCGCAAAAATTTTTGATTTGATAACACTCAATACGTTTATAGCCCAAAATGAATAAAAACAACCAATGGCGTGTACACATGATTTATTCGCATTTGACGCCGCCTGGTGGACTTTGTACCCCACAAATTGTGACAGGTCACGCTGATATAAACAAATCGTATTTAGTGGCCCCCCTGCGTATATGAATTTAGTCTGCAAATCCATCTGTGTCCGCGCCAGCGCCACTGTGTTGCAAGGGAATTAATTCGCTAGGTTAGGAAACTACACAAGCTGCTATTTAATTTATTGTCCTAGGAATAATTTAAACAAATTTTTTTCTATTTTGCGTCATAAAAAGCGCATATTGTAACACGCCCTTTTGCGTATCGAAAAGTGCTTCATTGTGATACGCCTTTTTTCATTTCTATAGTTGGGTGATGAATACATTATGAAGAAAGCAAAATTGATAGTTTAATGCAATGTAAATTGTAACATACTTTATCAAAAATTCTTACAAATTTAGTTTATCCATTGTTATGTTATGAAACGTGGGAATTACTGTTACATTTACACTGACGGAACAAGTATTTAGCCTAGTATGTATGCCAGGCTAAGTTCTTCGTAAAAAGTTTCTGAGTTATGTTTATTGGCTTAATGTAGACTCTTGTGATTGAGAATCATTCGATGCTATAACTCTAGCTGACCAGATGTTCTTGGCCCTGATAAGTTGTGCGCTACAGCCACTTTACTTTTCATACGATGTTTCGATGTAAGCCATCAGCTAACGCAGATGACTCCATCCTCATGACGTTTATAGTCAGCATCACTAGCCTGCGTTGCTAAGTGGTGGTAAGCACTAGACGTCTGAAGCAATGTCCAGATACAGCTTGAATTGGGCAATTTTTGAAAAATCAGCTATTAATTTAGGCATTTTGCCAATCGTAATTAATTCCAATCGGGCAGGATATACATATAATCCATTGCGATATGTAAGAAGATCTGCATGTTAATTTTTTTGGTGGCAGGGCGACATATTTTTTAAATTAAGTAATCATCTTTTCATCCGTAATTGCAAAACTCTTACGATATTAGTTTTTTGTTTCGGTACTGGTCACCAAAATAATAATCACTCTTAAATTCTAAATCTGTATGGACATATTGTTTAATTCATCTCGTCACAGGCACCTGTGTCACCATATAAAACGATCTAAAATTAATCCATTACATAAAAAATTACATTTTGCAAATAATATCGTCCTTTATTGCTAAATACAATGCGTCAGCACCTTCAAATGCATAAAAGTTTAGCCTTTTCTTAGCTCTGATCCCTCAGAGAATCGTTTTAAAATAGGCTTGTAATTTTAATATATTTGATATGTCTGTATTTTTATTAAATGAAACAAGCAACGAAGCATAGGAATACATAAGACATAAGGTAGAAGATTTCTTATTTTTACCTTGTAATTAAATATGCCAATAAAATGTTTTCAGATATTGTGGTTTGACTATATTCTGTACAGCCATATGTTCAAGAATTGAATGGTAGCATTTTTTCATAACTGCTTTTGATTTGTTTCGGTATAAATTTATGACGGCGTTATCCGCAATTTCACGGCAGTTGTGGTGGCGTAACAAGATAAATTTGTCTCACTACATTCTTTTTACAGTTTACAGAGACTATATATGAAATATATGTTTAACAATTTAAAAGCCGAATTTAAATTTGAATTCGTCAAATGTCAATCGTATGTCAATGTGACCAAACTCATATAAAAATAAAACTCAATTTTTTAATTGAGATTTTTATTAAGTATTTATTTCAATTTATAATAGCAAAATAGAAAAAATAGTATAAAGACGTCGTTCAATAAGGCCTTTTGTCGCACGAGTTCAAGTTTAGAAAAAAGAGCCGCAGGCGAAATCAAATGCTTATGAAACTCGTACTTTAATATACTTTGTATTAGCTCCATTTGTTGCCACAAGTGATATCGTGATTGTCTTAATTTATTTTATTTTTTATTTATCAAACTATATATTTAATATTGTATATTAAAAATTTATATTATTAGTATGCCCCACGTTGGGTGCCAGAAATAAAACTTTGCGTTTTTATATGGTCGCACATTGGCAGTAAAAATAATATGTTGATTCTATAGCTCCAGATTGTTTCATTTTTATTTCAATTATTTAATGCTGTCCTACCAATATGCCCCAGCTTGGGTACGAAAAGTAAAGTTTTGTATTTTCTATATCACCTGACATCTCACCAAATACCTAAAATGTTATAAATATACCAAAATAAAAAACTATCTTATTTAAGAATCATTCACGAGAAAAAGAACTTTAGAAGTAACTGTTTTTCGATCAATATTCAGTAGCTTCACCAGTCAGGAAGGTTATTCATTTCGGCTTGTCTTCGCTGCGATACAATTCCCTACCCTATATACATATATAGATACAACTAGCATGCTCGCTTTAATATTTCAACCGACACGAAGAGAACTCTAACAAAAAGGAACAGAGAAACTGGGAAGGTACTGCAATAGTAAGTAGAAGATGTCGACTGAAAATTTTATGCAATATCAAGGGGAAAATTCTCGATACTCTACGACGGAATAGAGATATGTATGTAATATTCTGGAAAGGATAATTGTTTTCGTACAGTTAAATAAAACAAATTCATAGTGCTAACTTTTGCCTTCGTTAAATAATTGTCGGATTAAGTTCAGAATTTATCAAATGTGATTGAGAATTTAAAATATTTCTCACAGCTGGCTGAGATATAGCTTCGATTCTGTGTTTTCGTTATTTTGTATTTTCGACACGAACGCCCTAATTTCATACAATCGATCATGACGTTCTATCAGCTACGTAACACAAGCTTTATTTCGCTGGCTCCATCTTCCGTCAGAGTATTGTATGAGTATCAGTTCAGGTTTTACGACTAGGGTATGTGTTATCTAAATCTGCAAGCATAAATCATCTAGAAGGGCTTGGTCTAAAAAATCGCTTTTATTTCGGTTATTGCACACACACACACAATGAAATGAATTGAGTACCAATTAGTCAATACCCATAAGACTGTACATCTTGGTGTTATCCTAGATTACAAGCTTGCTAGATTACAGCCTTGTTGAAGGACTCCATGATTTTAGCGTATTTGCCACAGATGCTCATATATCAGTACTGCGAGCCTAGGAGGCCCATGGCTTCATTAGTAATTTTCTTCCATCTGTTTCTATCCTTCGCTACTTCTTTCCATCTTGCTATCCTTAACGTGTTTATATCCTTTTCCACTTCTGTCCTCCACCTTCCCCTTGGCCTTCCTCTCCTGCTCTTTCCGCCAACTGTCCTTGCCATTATATTGACTCCAACATCCTTTCTATATGTCCCATCCATCTCATCCTCTGCGTGTTCACCAATCCCACTATATTTGCTTCTCCATAAAGTTTATTCAATTCTTGATTTGTTCTTCTCACCCATATCTCTCCTTTCCTCTTCCCTCCAAATATTTTTCTCCAAACTTTCCGCTCCCACACAGCTAGCCTTGCTTGCTCCGCCTTGTTTAGTGTCCAAGTCTCACACGTATACAAAACTACTGGCCTTAATACGTTTTATATATCCTTATCTTCAGTTTCCTCGATACATCTTTCTTCTTAACATTTCATTGAGTGCTGCAATACATATATTCCTGCCATTAATCTAGCTTGAATTTCCATTTCTACACCCGGCTTTCTAGTTATTGTCGTTCCTAAGTATTGTAAATTTTCTACCTCCTCAAACTGGTTATACCCTTCCATCTCCGTGTCTATTCTTAGATATCCTCCTTTTCTAAATCCTTATCAGACCATTCCATATATTGTCTTCTCTTCACTTTATGTATAGTCCAACCTTCTGCCCTTGTCTTCTAATCTTTTTATGATCTTCTTAATTTTTTCCTGCTTCTTGTCAATATAACTAAATCGTCAGCAAACGCCAAGTATTGATGTCTTCTCTGGTATAGAATTCCCGACCTGTTAATTTCCCCTCTCTTATAACTCTTTCAATACCAAACTGAACAGTATCGTCGAAAGGGATCACCTTGCCTAACACCCCTGTTAATTTCGAATTTTTGAGTTGTTCTACTGTTTATTCTAACCATACCCTCTGTCACTGTCAAGGTTAATTTAATCATCCTTATTAGTTTATTGCTAACTCCCATCTGTTCCAACGACCTGTACAGTTCCTCTCTCCTTATTCCGTCATATGCCGCTTAAAATCTACGAATAGCGCCATTGTTGTTTTTCCATACTCTTGACTTTCCGCTTGTATTTCCCTCAACACAAGATCTGATCTAACCGTACCTATTCCTTGTCTGAAACCACACTGATATTCCCCTAATTCCTCTTCTGCCCTTTCCATTAGTTTGTTCTTAATGTGTATTGCCATTATCTTGTATACTATATTCAAGAGAGAAATACCCCTATAATTCCGACATTCCCTCCTATCTCCTTTTTTATACAACGGACATATTACTACCAACGACCATTCTTTAGGCATCTGTTCTTTTCTCCATACTGCCTCTATTAACGTGTGTATGCACTCAGTTAGTTTCTTCCCCCATATTTACTAAATTCTGCCGTTATTCCATCAACTTCCTGGACTCTTATTCATTTTCAAGTTCTGTATTATTTCATTAATTTCCTCTATAGTTGGTGGTTCTTCTTCTTTCTCTGTTTGCCACGTCGTGCTGCCCCTGTCCAGCTTTCTCTCTTCCGCCACTTCTTCCTCCACTTCTTCACCATTCAGCAATTCCTGAAAGTACTCCCTCCATCTTTCTAGAACTTCTTCTTCCTTGGCAACTAGATTCCCTTTTTTATCTTTGTAAAAGACTGCTTTGTTAATACGGCTCTCCCTTTCTCCTTTCAGATGCTCATATAGGGACATATTTTTAAGGAAGTTTTCTTGGGTGCAACGTTTCCAACGATTTTGCTTGTTATAGTGCAGTGCAAGATTGGAATTTTCGATAATTAGAAGAGTACTACACTGAAAAATTTTCATGGACAGAAATCCACACAGGTGAAGTAGAAAGGATTTTGGATTTTGTAACACAACCTCCCACGATCAGCTTTTGAGGAATTGCTGAAAATAAAATTAAATGTAAAGTACTCGATATCTATTCGCTTTATTCGTATCGACTATAGTGACGTCCCACATCAATTATTAAAAGCTTCCAAGTTCAACTACCATACTCTACGCATCGAATCAAACCTTTTGTGTGTCTATTTTAAGAGCACAAGCGTGCAGTATGGCGCTAGACGAACCCTCTGGGTTTATAATAGCTTTATCTGGATGCGGTGAATCGCTACAATGGATTGAATTCGTGTCCAAAGCTCCAATGAGTGAAAGTATCTCCTCGACAGATGGGGTGGGTTTAAATATAGAACAGTTATTTTAGTAATGCTAAAAAGTGTTATTGATTTTACTCGACTCACGTGGAGGTGCTGTGTACAAATTGCGATTCGGATACTTTTAAATAAATCTTGTTTTTTTTTTTCGCCAGATTTATCTGAGATATTTAAAACCGATAGATATAAGTTGACAGCTTTAGCATTACATGATTATACTAAAGCTTTCGATACTATTTCGCACGATATTTTGATAGCTAAGCTGCATTATGTGGGTTTGGAGAGGGAGCTATCAATATGATGAGCAGTTATCTGAGTGGACGTACGCAAATGGTCAAATTACCAAGATGGAGTTTCCCAATATTGCGTTTTGTTATGAGGGGTGTACCTCAAGGATCCATTCTGGGGCCATTACTCTTTTCTATATATACTGTGATTTTTGGAGGGTCTTGAAGCACTCTTCCATGCACATGTATGCCGATGACACCGCAAAATTTATCACTCTTTTTATAGTTCAAGCAGTATAGATGCCATTAGTAAAAATTAATCACGACTTGGATAGTCTTTACAAAATATCAACTAACCATTCTCTACAAGATTAATCCCACTAAATCAGCTATCTTAATGTTGGCAATAAAAATGATACGTTGGGCCTCATTGAGAAGGTTCTGAGTGTAGGGTGGGGGTGCTAAAATAGAATGCGGTCAAGTGCGAGAAATCTAGGAATTGAATGGAATCCTCACTTCGTTTTAGGGGTCACATCTCCAACTGCATTAAAAAAGGCTATCTTGCTTAAAACCCTCTTTACCCTCACAGATCTGTTCTGAGTCAGACGACTAAAGCGTTGCTTGGTGATGCATTGGTTTTGTCTCCATTTGTTTATTGCTCGACTTTGTACGGCGCATGTATGATGGGGACACTTCTCGAAGAATACAACGTGTACAGAATTCCTGCATAAGATAATATTGGCTATATACGGAAATACGATCGCATATCGCACAAATTGGCAGAGTTAAATTGGTTAAATATGTATAATCGACCGATTGCTCCATTCCTATTGTTTGTTATCATAGGATCATTAGTCATAGGCAGCCTGTATATCTTATAATAAAATCACGTATCGCAGGGATGTGCATATGAGGCCGTTGCGCAATGTTGAGCACACTATCACTCTCCACCCCATCGCGACAGCACTCTTTGAGAGAGGTTTTAGTTATTCTATCTACAAAACTATTTAATCCGTTACCTCTCTATCTCAAACAGAGTAGCGTAGTGTTGTTTAAGCGGAATAGGAAGCGGTGTCTGTGGGACAGCTATCGATTTAGGTGATTGTGTAAATTGCGAAAGAGTTCAGAATACAAGTTTTATAATGTGAAATCATGCTCATGCGCACACTTTAGTATTAAGTTAGTTATAGGCATTTTTTCCATTACTTTCATTATTCCTCTACTAAAAATTCAAGGGTATAGATTAAAAGCAGGGTGATAACTCTGGTATCACAATCTGAACTTCCCTTGCGGTTTTATCGGCCAGGACAATTTCATTACCCTTATATTATTATTCGGGTTAATTTTTCTTCTTTTTCTCACTTGTTATGTAATGTTTTATATGTTTTTAAAATGTGTACCTGTGTCTGAAGCAGAAAATAAAGACTATTATTATTATTATTATTATTATTATTATTATATTGCAATTTACTTATATGGTGGGTCTTATAATTCCACTAGACTAGTTTCCCAACTAACAGCGATGAACAGCGCAAACATTATTAGTTGCTATAATCCTCTACGTATTCCAGAAAGTTCCATAACAAATTCTCTTGCGAAAGCAGAGATTAAATATCAGAAGCCCTTTGCCGGAATCGATTTTCAAAAGGTTAAGTAATATTGGTTCTGGGTTAGTGCTTTCGTGGAATTAATGAATATCGCTCAAAAACTTTGCTCATTATAAACCTCTCGGAGTTCGGGCATATATCAAATAGCACTTAGCTTTGAGTAATTATAAAAAGTTAAAAGCATTATATACCAGGGAAATGGATCATTAGACTTTTTTTTTTTCGAACTTCTAGCATGGATTTGTTTTTGGGACTTATGCCATAGTCATAGTGACCAGGATTTATTTATAACGAAATTAATTTCCATCCCGACTATACAGGGTGTTGAAGCTTCACCGTGATTGACCAAATATGTCTCTATTGAGTTTTACTCCAAGGGGAACACCGCGGGTGTCCCCTCCGGATTTCGTGAAACCTAAAACAATCGAAAGAGTACCTTAAAATAAGAGACACGTATTTTTTTTTATCGGCGTATCCGCACGATTTTGGGGTACAGCCCCCTCCAAAGTTTGGACGATTTTTTCAATTTTAGCAAATATTCCCTAAATTATAACAGATATTAAATTCTTCTCAACATCATTTGCAAGCATATTGTATGGCCCTAAGAGTGGCGTCGTCCGTATTCGCAAAAAGTTAATAACGGGGACGGGTACCCCCTACCCCCCATTTTTTTACATTTTTTCTTTTTCTTATTCATCAAAAGAAGCCGATTTTACATAGAATACGATGATGTATAACAAGTTTAGGAGATTAATAATTGTAAAAATAGAAAAATAATAATAAAGCTAAAATTAATAAACTTGTCGATTGATATAAATCAAATGAACTATAACAGAATAAGTTTTTATTCTTAACCATAATTCACAGCATAATACATGGGTTCAAGGTAGATATCTTCATCAAAAGCTAATAACGGGGGACGGGGTACCCCATACCCCGCATTTTTTTAATAATAAGTTTATTCATTATTCATCGAAAAAAGATCACTTTTACATAGAAAACAGTGATGCATAATAATTAGAAAATAATAATAGTAAATAATAACTCAAAATAAATATATATACGTGTCTATTGTAATGAATTTGATATGCACTTTATTACGCATACGTGAGTTTAATTAATTATTCGTCACTTCAGATATAATTGGTAATTTGCATTATAAATTTAACGCGATAAGTGGATCTGGTGATTAATCATATTATTATATAGATAAAAATAAATCCCGAATGCATAGTAAATTAACCACAACGTTTATGTGGTCACGTCTGCATTTAGGAAATAGGTATATAAGACGAGTATTCCAAATGAGAACATTAGAATCGTTTTTCGTGCAGTATAGGTCAGTACCTATATTTCGCACAATGGCGGTCGTAAATATAGCAAATGTGTTGAACATGTTACTTGCAACATTTCAAGTTACTAACATGCGCAACAATTCCTTTGACACCGCAGAAAGTGAGTTGCATGATGCCCCTGGAAAATATAATTGTATCTGCTCAACAAGACGCCATGTCTCTCCTTTCAAGATGTAAGGGATTAGAGTGTAAAGAATGAGCAGAACCACACTGAAGCGCAATTTGTGGAAGAAAACAGCATAAGACGAAGAAGACAATTATGAATATATTGCATGTGTTCCTGAAGAAGGGGTAGCGTTATAGACTAGATTACAAAACTAGACTTGTCAACTACTGGAAAGTGGTAAATCCAAACGTACTTGGCAGGTGTCATCAAAAATTCAAAAAAGTAAAATTGCTACGACAGTTGCGCAGATGGGAAGAAAGTGTTAATAGAGCCGGCACCACACGAATAAATTACGGTTTATTACTGAATACGTTCTTACAAAATTTGAAATAGCATTTTGGATGAATATGTGTATATTAATCTTGTTCGCTATTGCAATACATTATATACCAATAATGGCATTAACAGTATGTCATGATTTAAACATTTATAAGCACTATACTGTTTTTCTAATTCTGTTCTATTGTTTCCGAAATGTTAAATCGTTACAAACACAATAGTTATTATTATGCTCCATGAATACTTACATTGTGACACCTACATTGCACGAAAAACTTGAAATAAATTAAAAAATATTATGTGTATTATTTAATCCTTCGTCCTGTGTAGCAAAATTTGTTATATATACGCATCTAAAGGATTATGGTATTCTAAGAATGAATAACATTTATTAAGGAAATATATGAAAACGCAGTTACTAACTGCAGTTGAGTAAAACGATTTATATTGCTACCACGATAAAAGTTTCGTAATAGTATATGGTATAAGTTAGTAGGCATAGAAGGTTTGACCATAGCTTTGTTGAGTAGATACAATTCTAAATTAAGAAATATTTAAGTAAGGAGAGCAGCGGACTAACGATAATAAATAATTGTTGTTAATGTACTATTATTATTAATTACGATTATTCTTTATTATTAATCCTCCAAATTTGTTTACCATTGTTTTCCATGTAAAAGCGATCCTTTTTTGATGAATAATGAATAAACTTATTATAAAAAAAACGGGGTATGGGGTACCCGTCCCGTTATTAGTTTTTATGAAGATATCTACCTTGAAGACCATGTATTATGCTGGAAACTATGTTAAGATAAAAACTTATTTCTGTTATAGTTCATTTGATTTATCATCAATAGACAAGTTTATTAATTTTGAAGCCTTTATGATTATTTTTCTATTTTCACAATTATTAATTTTCTAAACTTGTTATATACATCATCGTATTCTATGTAAAATCGCCTTCTTTTTGATGAATAAGAAAAAGAAAAAATGTAAAAAAAATGGGAGGTACGGGTACCCCTCCCCGTTATTAACTTTTTGCGAATACGGACGACGCCACTCTTAGGGCCAGCAAATGCTGCAAATTCTGTTAAGAAATGAAAATTTATATCTGTTATAATTTAGGAAATATTTGCAAAAAATGAAAAATCGTCCAAACTTTGGAGGGGGCTTTACCCCAAAAAACGTGCGGATACGCGATAAAAAAAATACGTGTCCTCTTATTTTAAGGTTACCCTTTCGATCTGTTAAGTTTCATCGAAATCGGAGGGGGACACCCGCCGGTGTTCCCTTGTCAGACGCATTATTTGTTGTAGCGGGCCTTCAATTTTACGGGGTGCAATTTAACTTTGAAATTGGACACAAATTTCATTTACCCAAAGTAACTTTTATACAGTGAACGACAGAAGAAAAAGCTTCAATGACGGATTCGAACCCTTTCGCCTAGTATAGTTATTTATATACAGAGTGTAACAATACGCGCCGCTGAACCACGTATGTTTTCCTTAAGGAGATCTCTCCAAAAAAAAAATTAGGCAATTAGAATTAAAGCTTTACGATTTACATTTAAAATTAGCTGAAGGTCTTGATAATTTCTGTTAATCTGTTGAATGGATTAATTACTCGAATAGAATGGAGGATATTATTTTAAAGAAAATATTAACTAAAATTAATGTTCATAAGAAAAAGTGCAAAACATCAGAATTAGTATGTTTAAAAAGTTCAGGATCAGTTCAAATAAATAAACCAGAACACATGTTAGTTTAGAATAAATCTTACATATCCTTTAACAAGACTGAAATTAATTTGTTGAATAAATCTTTAAAATATACAGGATAAAAAAACAAGCTCAGTGTATTACTTCACAAACTTCTATATTGAAAACTTGCAACGGTAAAATTTATTTAGATGGTCACGGCCACTAGAAGATATTAAATTAAGCAATGAATGTACCAATCAACTAATCACAATCAAAGATCAAAATATTACTAGCTAACAGAGAAACTAAATATAGTGAAAGTCAAAACTAAGTAATAAATATTTAAATGAAACATTATAATACATTGCAGTGCAAAATTAAACCGCGTCTTCTAGGAAAAATGGAACACAATAGATCAGAAAAGGTAAAACAGGTCCGTGAGCTACTTCAACGCCAATCTAATATAAAAATTTTCGATGCAACAAAAAGATAAAAATACTGATTTATCGATTTATTTCTTATTGTCGAAAACACCGATGAAATATTTTTTGAATGACATCAGCTAACATCGTATTCTAGCGGGTACTTTTCGAACTATACACCTAACGTCATAAAACTCAGCGAAAACGGCCCCCAGGATGTTCTCCTATCCTCGTAATTATTTCGTTTACACCCGCCGGGCTTATCCAAATATTTAATTAGAACCGCCCTAATGCCCCATAAAAAGGCTTCCGAAAAAAAAAGAATCTCTCGAAATAGCAACTAAAGTGCGTAAGCCGGCGTCAGTAGCAGACGAGGGTTTATGACATTGATGTTTTTTCATTATGAGGCTGTATGCGGCCGTTAAAAAAAAAGAAAATGTAGGTAGGTTAGGTATATCCTATTTCGAGAGTCAGAAACTCGTAGTTTGAGATCAGACGATATAGCATCTTCTTTTTTGGAAGAAATTATTAGCTAATGGATTATAAGTGTTTTTATCGCTGACTTTTGTTTGGTGGTTGATTTCTTATAGGGCATTATATTGGATGATTTTTCGCGTTGGGCATTTACTTTTGTGGGCTTTTATGAAAATGAAACACGCATTTGGGGAGACTTAAATAGAGGTATCAAAAGATACTCAGACTTTACAAGAAAGTCATATTTTTTTCATGGATGGATTTGTTCATGCGAAAATATTTATTTATTCCATAGCAAACATTAATTTTTTGAAAGGAAAAGGATAGATAAAAAATAAAATAGTCGAAAATATAAAGTTGTGGGGGGTTGATGTCGCTCGAGATTGTTGATTTTTTAAAATGTTTGATAACTGATAAAATAAGCCACTGAAAAATTATAATTTATGAAATACACTTGTTTGACAAATTAATTTATTTTCCACTCAATGACATTTTTTAAAAACAATTATCAGATTAGACTATTTTCGTCCCTCTTAACTGCTGAGGATTTTGATGATGTCCTGTTGGCTATCGTAGTTAGGAAAGCGTTTAGGGATAAACTTGATAGTGTTTGGCAGGATAGGTGGGATATATTTAAAAGGACAGTGGACTAGGAGAATTTATTGGTAACGTTACATATTTTAACGGAAATGAGGGTTAATCATTTTTTATGTTAGAATTGGAGGGTTAATGATTCGCAGTTGTGGAATGTGGTGGAGTAAATCACAGAGGGGACAGAGATCACTGATGAGTGGCCGGTCGCGTACGAAAAATTGGGCGTTAGCTAGAGGATTAAATTGGTTCCGACGGGAAACGAATAATTAGACGATAAACAAGGATCAAACAAAATTCTATCAACTTTATGGTTAGTAACTAGAAGTCGGGCATTGGTCTCTAGAAAGCGTTGCCTTGAAGCAAGGTGGTTTTAAAAAGCCAGTCCATTCACTCGAGAATGTGCATCACGCTTCAGATAGTTTTCGTGTTTTCCGCTTGTGTAGTTTTCTGTTTTAATTTTTTTATTTTCAATTCTTTTTCTGATTTTTCTTAGCAGTTATTTCTAATTTTCACCTCGTTCTCATATTGTAATTTTTAAACACTTTTTCCATTTTTTCACCATTCTTATGCACTTGCCTATTTTTAAAAAAAAAAAATCTTTTTTTCAGTTTTTCGCCTTTTTAAAACTTTTTTTTACATTTTAATTTTTTTTCCATATCTTCACCTTTCGCGCATATGCTTTTCTAAATTTTGTACCTTTTATTTTTTGTTTTTAACTTTAAAAATCATTTTCTATCTTTTTTACATTTGTATGTTTTTCCGTTTTTTTAAGGTTTTTTCGCATTTTTTTTTCGTTTTTTTTTTTCAATTTTCTCTATTCCCTTTTCCCAATTCTCTATTCCCTATCTCTTTTCCCTATACCCCTTTATCCGTTGCCTTTTCCAATTCTGTTTTCCCTGATCCACTTACCATATTCTCTTTTTGTTTCTGTTTCTTGTTTTTATTTTTTTCATCATTTTTGTATTCTTCAATTTTTTAACACTTTTTCCATTTTTTTTCACCTTCTTTGCACTCGCCTATTTTTTTTAAAAAAAATCATTTTTTCAGTTTTTCGCCTTTTTAAAACTTTTTTACATTTTAATTTTTTTCCATGTCTTGACCTTTCGCGCATATACTTTTCCAAATTTTATACCTTTTATTTTTTGTTTTTAACTTTAAAAAGCATTTTCTATCTTTTTTACATTTGTATGTTTTTCCGTTTTTTTAAGTTTTTCGCATTTTTTTTTTCGTTTTTTCTTTCAATTTTCTCTATTCCCTTTTCCCAATTTTCTATTCCCTATCTCTTCTCCCTGTATCCCTTTATCCGTTGCCTTTCCAATACTGTTTTCCCTGATCCACTTACCATATTCTCTTTCTTTGTTTCTGTTTCTTGTTTTTATTTTTTTCATCATTTTTGTATTCTTCAATTTTTTAACACTTTTTCCATTTTTTTTTCACCTTCTTTGCACTTGCCTATTTTTTTTAAAAAAAAATCTTTTTTTCAGTTTTTCGCCTTTTTAAAACTTTTTTACATTTTAATTTTTTTTCCATGTCTTGACCTTTCGCGCATATGCTTTTCCAAATTTTGTACCTTTTATTTTTTGTTTTTAACTTTAAAAATCATTTTCTATCTTTTTTACATGTGTTTTTCCGTTTTTTTAAGTTTTTCGCATTTTTTTTTCTTTTTTTCAATTTTCTCTATTCCCTTTTCCCAATTCTCTATTCCCTATCTCTTCTCCCTATACCCCTTTATCCGTTGCCTTTTCCAATTCTGTTTTCCCTGATTCACTTACCATATTCTCTTTCTTTGTTTCTGTTTCTTGTTTTTATTTTTTTTTTCATCATTTTTGTATTCTTCATTTTTACCATTTTGTCCCTATTTTTAGAGTTGCTTGAAATATTTTTATTTTCTTTTACCATTTTATTATCTTTCTTTAAACACTTTATTTCGATATTATACTTAGTTGTCACAATTTAAGATTTAAGAAAACCATTTAATTTTTGCAATGTTTACATTTTATAATGAATATTATCAAAAGCTATTAAATTATAAATATTCCATGAATTACCGACTTCGAAAGAATTCAGGCTCTTTCCTTATATTTCAAAATTCCTCCGCGGTATTTGGTCCGGCATTTCATGGAGTCGAATTCAGCGACCCTAAAAATCAGACCACAATGATTTTGTTAGGTGGGTTGCCTACATACAAACACCCCCTCCATTCGTACTTAATTATTAACATTAGTGTACACACAATGTAGTGGAAGTTTCGTGTGATTTTGATATATTGAATGAAATCTGTTGGAGACAAACAAATCGTAGTTAGATTAGATTCTAACCTCAGTTTTTATCGAGTTAACGGCACAGTTTTTTTTTGGCACGATACTAGTAGTTGGGTGGAAAAACGTAGGTCAAAATAAATCTTGGAAATGAGCAGTGAACGTATCCTCGCTAGAAACAAATCCCTTACCGTTACAACA
Organism: Protaetia brevitarsis; assembly: GCA_004143645.1. Lineage (NCBI taxonomy): Eukaryota > Metazoa > Arthropoda > Insecta > Coleoptera > Scarabaeidae > Protaetia > Protaetia brevitarsis. The sequence continues at coordinate 762,537 of RXPK01000270.1, forward strand.
TTTATGTCGGTCGCCATCTGAAGCAAGTTTTTTTCGGAGAAGACGTTTCATCGATGCTACAGTACTTAATTAGGTAAATTCTCTCGCTTCTGAAATTTAAACATACCAAAATCACGTCTGTTATACGTTACCTTCTCTAAACTTAAAATGCCGCAATTTCTAAACCCGATCAAACTTTACGCTTTCCACTTACCACACAATTTACCGGGACTCTTTCTGCCCTAGCATTCGCTCTAGCACGAAAAATGAATATTCAACTCGTATATCGGAACGTATTTTTCCTAATAGTCCCCTTCTATAGGAGAGCGCTAATTAAGAGGCAGGCCAAGTTTTTTAAAATTCGTTATTGCCAACGCGCCGAATGCTTCTGGAGTAACATTCCAGCTCTGTGTTGGAGATGCTAATTTGGGGAATTTGAGCTATGATAACGTTAATTTTTCACTAGTCGGCATGTAAATTTGCATATGGTATTGTAAACCGTGAACGAAAACAACAAATCCTTTGACGGAAAAAGTAATCATATGCCAAACAATGCAGAATTATTCTCGAAAACTTTTTTCCCCTTAACTTTGTTGACGACACACTCAAAGTAATTCGTTTCCTTCTAGATATTCCATTTCAATAAACGAAACTCGAGGTCGTTCAACTTCTAACTAACCTTCCCTCTTTCGGAAGCAAAAACTTAAGTTTCCATTCCAATACCCGAACAGGTACTTCTCCGTTTATACTGTACTAAATCAACAACATCACAAAATTACCTGACGCAGAAAGCAACTGATTTGCTTTCAGTGTTCAGTTATTCGCTATATCTCGATACCTAACTACAGTACTTCAGCTGTGCCGGGGAAATATTAACTTTGCCTTTGCCCAGTCTACCAAGTTGGAAGTTAAACGAAAGGAACTTTGTGACGCGGTGAAGGGAATGGAGCTCCGTGAGTGGGAGGCTCGAGGGAAGATTTGCACATTGCAGGGATGAGATATTACAATATCCGCATTGCGATCTATCGATGAGACGTGGGAAATTACTTCCTAAAAGATGTCGAGGAATATAAGTTTGAAAGTGATGTTATTCTTTCTGTATTACGTGGTATCGGTTAATAGTTAGAAACGGCATACTTGTTTATTTTATAATTATTATGTTAATATTTTCTTTTTATTATTTTTATTTATATTGAAATATAAATAAAAATGCGTATGTACTAACTAGTGAATATTAGACTGAGCAATAATATTGCAAATACGTATAAATAACCGGTTTGACGCCGGTGATTATAGTTGCTTTCGCGATAAAACAAACGTCAGTAACTGAACTATTAAATTCGCGCTTTAAACATTTAACAATGCTTGAATTAGTGAATTGGTATACTGATAAGGGACAGAAATAAACTAGCAAATTTAAAAGGTAAGTAAAGGTGAAACTCGTGATACAAATTGACGCATGTACTTGCATATCGAGAAGAAAATAGAATACGTGAGATCAGCCGACGCTCTAACGTAATAAACGCAAACAAACGCAGCTTACACAAGATCAGCCGTTGGCCGACGCTCTAGTGTAACGAAACAAGAAGCGGAAAATACGCGAAGAATAGCCGAAGGCCGACGCTCCAGCGTAATAAATGGAAGTCATACAAGACCAGCCGTTGGCCGACCCTTCTAGTGTAACGAAACGAGAAGCAACAATTAAGCGAAATGCAGTTGAAGGCCGACGCTTTAACGTAATAAACGGAAGTCACATAAGATCAGTCGTTAGCCTACACTCTAGTATGACGAAACGGGAAGTGAAAATTACTCGAGGTGTAGCCAAAGGCCGACGCTCTAACGTAATAAACGGAAGTCAGAAAATCAGCAGCTGGCCGACGGTCTAATGTAACGAAACGGAAAGCGGAAATTATGCGTGTAGTCGAAGGTCGACACTCTAACGTAATAAATGGAAGTCATACAAGAGCAGCTGTTGGCCGACTTTCTAATATAACAACACGGAAAGCGGAAATTACGCGTGTAGTCGAAGGCCGACGCTCAAACGTAATAAACAGAAGTCGCACAATATCAGCAGGTAGCCGACGCTTTAGTGTAACGAAGTGCAAATTACGCGAGGTGTAGCCGAAAGGCCGACACTCCAGCGTGATAAACGGAAGTCACTCAAGATTAGCCAGTTGGTCGACGCTCTAATGTAACGAAACGGAAAGCGGAAATTATGCGTGTAATCGAACGCCGACACTCTAACGTAATAAATGGAAGTCACACAAGAGTCAGCTGTTGGCCGACTTTCTAATATAACAAAACGGAAAGCGGAAATTACGCGTATAGTCGAAGGCCTACACTCTGACGTAATAAACGGAAGTCACAAAATCAGCAGCTGGCTAGCGCTCTAGTGTAACGAAACGGAAAGGGCAAATTACGCGTGTAGTCGAAGGCCGACACTCTAATGTAATAAATGGAAGTCACACAAGAGCAGCTGTTGGGCGACGTTCTAATATAACAAAACGGAAAGCGGAAATTACGCGTGTAGTCGAAGGCAGACACTCTAAAGTAATAAATGGAAGTCACACAAGATCAATCGTTAGCCTACACTCTAGTCTAGTGTAACGAAACGGAAAGTGGAAATTACGCGAGGTGTAGCCAAAGGCCGACGCTCTGACGTAATAAACGGAAGTCATAAAATCAGCAGCTGGCTAACGCTCTAGTGTAACGAAACGGAAAGCGGAAATTAGGCGTGTAGTCGAAGACCGACACTCTAACGTAATAAATGGAAGTCACACAAGAGCAGCTGTTGGCCGACTTTCTAATATAACAAAACGGAAAGCGGAAATTACGCGTGTAGTCGAAGGCCGACACTCAAAAGTAATAAACAGAAGTCGCACAATATCAAGCAAGGCTGGCCGTACGCTTTAGTGTAACGAAAGCGGAAACCAGAAATGTACGCGGAGGGTGTAGCCGAAGGCCGACACTCCAGCGTGATAAACGGAAGTCACTCAAGATTAGCCAGTTGATCGACGCTCTAATGTAACGAAACGGAAAGCGGAAATTATGCGTGTAATCGAAGGCCGACACTCTAACGTAATAAATGGAAGTCACACAAGAGTAGCTGTTGGCCGACTTTCTAATATAACAAAACGGAAACTGGAAATTACGCGAGTATAGTCGAAGGCCTACACTCTGACGTAATAAACGGAAGTCACAAAATCAGCAGCTGGCTAGCGCTCTAGTGTAACGAAACGGAAAGGGCAAATTACGCGTGTAGTCGAAGGCCGACACTCTAATGTAATAAATGGAAGTCACACAAGAGCAGCTGTTGGGCGACGTTCTAATATAACAAAACGGAAAGCGGAAATTACGCGGTAGTCGATTCAGGCCAGACACTCTAAAGTAATAAACGGAAGTCCACAAGATCAGCGTTAGCCGACACTCTAGTCAGTGTAACGAAACGGAAAGTGGAAATTACGCGAGGTGTAGCCAAAGGCCGACGCTCTGACGTAATAAACGGAAGTCATAAAATCAGCAGCTGGCTAACGCTCTAGTGTAACGAAACGGAAAGCGGAAATTAGGCGTGTAGTCGAAGACCGACACTCTAACGTAATAAATGGAAGTCACACAAGAGCAGCTGTTGGCCGACTTTCTAATATAACAAAACGGAAAGCGGAAATTACGCGTGTAGTCGAAGGCCGACACTCAAACGTAATAAACAGAAGTCACAAAATCAGCAGGTGGCCGACGCTTTAGTGTAACGAACTGCAAATTACGCGAGGTGTAGCCGAAGGCCGACACTCCAGCGTGATAAACGGAAGTCACTCAAGATTAGCCAGTTGGTCGACGCTCTAATGTAACAAAACAGAAAGCGGAAATTATGCGTGTAATCGAAGGCCGACACTCTAACGTAATAAATGGAAGTCACACAAGAGCAGCTGTTGGCCGACTTTCTAATATAACAAACCGGAAAGCGGAAATTACGCGTGTAGTCGAAGGTCGACGCTCAAACGTAATAAATGGAAGTCACCACAAGATCAGCTGAGCGCGACACTCTAGTGTAACGAAACGAAAACTATGAAATTACCGAAGTGTAGCCGAAGGCCGACACTCCAACGTGATAAACGGAAGTCACTCAAGAGTAGCTGTTGGGCGACGTTCTATATACAAAACGGAAAGCGGAAATTACGCGTGTAGTCGACAGGCCGACAAATCTAATGTAATCAAATGGAAGTCGCACAAGAGCAGCTGTTGGGCGACGCTCTAATATAAAAAAGGAAAGTGGAAAATTACGCGTGTAGTCGAAAGGCCGACACTCCGAATGTAATAATGGAAGTCACACAAGAGCAGCTGTTGGGCGACGTTCTATATACAAAAACAGGAAAGCGGAAATTACGCGAAGTGTAGCCGAAAGGCAGACGCTCTAAAGTAATAAATGGAAGTCACAAAATCAATAGTTGGCCGACGCTCTATATAGTAAACAAACGGAAAGTGGAAATTACGCGTGTAGTCGAAAGGCCGACAATCTAATGTAATAAATGGAAGTCGCACAAGAGCAGCTGTTGGGCGACGTTCTAATATAACAAAAGGAAAGCTGGAAATTACGCCGTGTAGTCGAAGGCCGACGCTCCAACGTAATAAACGAAATCAACACAATCAAGCAGCGGGCCGACGCTTTAAGTGTAACGAAACGGAAAGCAGCATACGAGATGTAAGGCAAGCGACGCTCCACGTATAAACGAAGTCACTTAAAGATTAGCCAGTGGTCGACGCTTAATGAACAAACGAAGAGAGAGAATTACGTGAGGTGCAGCCGCAGGGCCGACGCTCCAACGTAATGAACAAATACCATACGGGATCAGCCGTGGGCCGACGCTATAGTGTAGAATGTGGAGAGCGGAAACCAAAATCTCTTTTGTTCCGCCGTAGGGCTTCCGGAAACTAGACACGTTACAAGAACCAGAATACGGTTATACTTTGTACAATTGCTGAGAAAATCAATAAAACACTGGAAATTAACAACTTCTACTAAATTAATACAAATTTATTTTCAGTTGTAACGGCACGTCACAACAATATATGTAACAGAATATAGAAATTACAAATTGGCAGTTGACTATTGGCTTACTTTAATTGTTAATGACAACAATAAAATAGGAGTGATGTTTCTATCATTGGGAAGCATTTTTTGATGCTTTCCATTTTGAGATATCTGCGTTTTTTATTTTCAGCTCGACGCAAAAAAATCCTCACGTCCTCACCGTATTTTACTCGCTACGTATGCAAGACTCTTACCACGCCTACTCGAAACAAAACACCCCCTACTTCATCTTTAATACTTAATAAGGTAGTAACGAGTTGTAATTCGAAACACGGAAGTGCAGACGATTGCCACAACCGTTGCACCGCACTCAACTTGATACCCAACCAGAAGAGTCGGAGGAAATGCAGACGGAACACCGGATCGATACGAGAGGAGTGGAGTGGCCGGGGTTTGGGGGGGAATACCGCGACCAATGCAATTCCAGTACGATTGGCCGTGCACAAAAGCATATCCAACACACACAACTTCCCGCAGACGGTGGCGCTCGCAGACTCCGAGATAGATTGGGAAATTTACGGTACGGACGTAGTTGCCGCATCTTTACACTCGACGCTCCAGCGAGTTTTAAAAGGCACACGTTGTCTGCCGATGGAGTACTTGAAGTGGGTAATGGGATAAGATGTACCTGAGCCTTGCGTAGGTAGTTTTATTAATTGGAAAACGTTTTTGCCGCTTGTAAGGACTAGAACGGTTCTAGTTAATTACGTAACTGTTTGTTTTGTATTTAAAATGAAAAGGAAATACATAAATGAAGCTGAATTTAGGATGAGTCAATTATTTTTTTTTTATACCAGACGATCAATAACTGATTTTTATTCCACAAAAAAAACCCTTTCAGATATTAACCATCGGCAATAACTATCTGTCTTCATTACATCGCGATTCATTTAACCATGATATACCTGGCTTGCGTTCTACCACAACGGAAAGCTAAATTATATGATGGATTACTCTGTCCGACATGTACGGCATATTTTATTGTGAATCTTTTTTTTGTTCGTGTCGGTGATTATGAGTAATAACATTGTGGCGAGAAAATTTTCTTGATTACCAGATCCAAATTTCTTCCAGTAGTAACTAATTGAGAAGGTGCTAGGATTTGAAACCTCTCTGTTTAATTTTTAAATAATTCCGAATCATTTTGTATTTTCTTCTTCATAATTTTACTAGATAAATGTGCTTAATGTTAAGTACCTTAAAGTTGCCATGATACACCGTAAAAAATTACAGTAATTTTGCCATGGTAAATCAGGAATATTACATGAAATAACGTTGTGAATTTACCACAATAAATCATGTAAATTTTGTTTTACATGTTTTTTCTAGGATATTTAACATGGAAAAGAATTTTCGGTAAAAATTATAGCTTTTCATGTAAGTTTAAGATGTAACAAAAACTCAAAAGGAAAATACAGGAAAAAACATGTACAATTTGTATTTACTCTCAAAATTTACTTAAAAGTGTTAACTTGACATTTTTTTGGGGTATTTATGCACTTTAAAAGTAATTTTACTAGTGAACTATCAAATTTGCTGTAAAAAATATGAGGATCTTTTATATTTATTTGTTTTACTTGAATTTTCGGGCAAAACTTATAGATATCATGAAAAATACGAAATTCATACGCCGCAATGTGATTGGTTATTGGATTATTTATCTGTGCGCGTAGGTAATTCTATTCGTTTGTCGAACTTATTATTGGTTCAGTGATATCATGTACGTCACAAATAATCGTAGGTTTCGCGTAAGCGTGTTCATTCTTGATCCTTGGTTGAGCGATTCAGTATGACCTATTAGGTGCTATAAAAGAATTAGGTAAGTTGCTTGCTCTCTTTATAAAAATACATATGAAAATTACTTCAGTATTCGGTAAATATAGAGTTCATATAAATATTACATACTGCTGTGAACTGATGGTACCAGCATATATGAAAAGTGAAAATAAAAAAAAAATTAAATCAACTAGCTCAGCGGATAAAATGATAAAAGGGCGCAAAAGAATATCTACTCTCACGGTTACTAATCTAATCATGAAAAGTAAATGTGGGTGTAAGTAAATGGACTAACTTTATTATAAAGTTGCAAAGGTTGAATTCAATAAAAAGATAAGAAATTAGAATGACATTTACAATCATTGATTTTATTTTATAAAAAAAAAGAAGAAAAAACATTTGTTACAAATTGCAGTAAAAAATAAACCATGGACTTAAGGTCCTGACGAAATAAAAAACTGCAGAATCTACAATTAACAAAGACAATGCAAATCCTTTATCAAACAAAAGACAGATTTGTTCTAGAAGAAAATCCAAATCGCACCAAAAAAAAATCCGTGGTCTTAAAAATTACAACACACTAAAATTAATTTGAAGGTTGACAAACAAGTATAAAAATATTAAATTGAAATATAATTACAAGCTCAATGCTTATCTTCACCTAAGCCGAGGTGATTAAATACTCAAAACTAAATTGAAAACTATGAAACGGAAGATTAAACTCTTTAAACTAAAAAACAATTTCTTCTACAACAAATTACAATAGTTACTGATCTTATATCCAACACGTGTACACAATTAAACACAACAGCAATAATTAATTAAAAGAGTTCCTTGAAAGCTGATAAAATTCAAATAAAACGAATTACATTTTAAATAAAAATGAATTTACCAAAAATGGCATCAAAGAAAATAAAAAACATGTACTTGCGGTAACTTTCAACGAACTACCTTTTAGAGGCCCTACATCGCATACATATAACAAAATAGATGCGTGACTATGCAGCGCATAAATACAACGAGAATTCTCTTGAATATAACAATGAACAAATATATATACAATACTGACGAAGCAATAAGTACAAATGACTGAAATTACTTAAACAGCTGTACGATAAATACTTAAATTCATCAAACAAATCTATTAACAAAAATCTTACTTAAAAATAAAATATTAACTTCTGAGAGAATTTTCCGACGCATCGCAAAGATTGATTCTAATAATAAATAACAAGAATTTATAACCCGGGTGCCAAACCAAGCAATACGTATTTTACAGTACAATCTTTGAAAAACACATCAGCATGTGAAATTTACTAAATGGTAGAAATTTTACGTTATGAAGCAAATTTACCTGCAAAATTGTAGGCAACTTTGTTACCAACGATTTTACATGTAATTTTACTGCAACTTTTTTTTCCGGTGTAGGTCAAAATTTTTATATCATACTAAAGGTAATTTTATATGCTTTTCAATAATATAAAAATATATAGGGTGTCCCATATAAAAAAAACAAAAGTTTTGGTAATATATCAAAAAAATACGAGTTTAAAAGAACAAAAAATTAGAACATAGAATTGTGCGTAAAAAAGTGCCCTAATAAAGTTTATAAAAATATAAGGGTTTTTAGGAATTGCATATTTTATGAGAACGCTCTGTATCTCTTATATTAAGGAAGATACAAAAATACGAGTTTCACCAATTGATTCCTCTTTAAAATCAAGTCAGATTTTTTCTAATTCCTTTAGAAATATGAGTTCCCTATTAAAAGCATCGAATTTTACCCACTCTGTATAACATAGACCTAATAGATGATGCTGTTTGAAGATTCTGCTAAGAGGAGGAAAAAACACCAGTTCTTGTGCTGTGCCAATGTGACGGGCTGGAGAGGACAAGGTTTCTAGTAATGGAGGTGGAGAACCCCAGAGCTAGCAGATCCACAAATAAGCCGCTCTCAAGGATGATGGACCTAATTAAGAAAGCAATAAATGTTTTGGGTAAGGGCGGTAAGAAAAAAAAACGCGATAAGTCCAATTAAACAACATACAGAGGAAGTCTTGAATATTTGTAGTTACGTCATTAACAGGTCGGTAAAGTAAAGACAAGCGTAGTTTCAAAAAATTGGAAGCATTCATATAGACAAGCGAGATAGAAGTATATAACATAAGTCGTAGCTACTTAAACTATACGTCCATATTTTATTAAGTATCAACAAACTAGTTGAAGTGAGATAGAATACGGTCGAGTAATGCGTAAATAAGACCTTTCATAATGTTTAGTTCAGTGCATGCAACCACGCCATTTTAACCCATTTTACCGCTCCGTTGACATTTGACATCTGCTTTTTATTGTTTATTGACCCTTCGTTAGGTTTGAATTTTTATTTACTTCTATTATTTCTTTTACCAAAAGTTCTTTTCAGAGCTATAGTGAAGTAAATCGTTTAGTTTGTGGTAAGTTTAGAGGTGTTAAAGAAACATACAAAGACTTAAAACATTTTTTTAGGTTACAGTTCAAGATGCCCGGTAAACGACTTAGTTCTTGTGCCAAGAGTTGGTCAGTCGTTTACTAGTGTATTCGAGGAGGAAAAGCGAAATGGAAGTCCTCTAATATCCGTTGATGCGGTCCATGAGGTAAATTGTAATTGGTTATTATTAAATTAAAACTTACATACAAATTGTAGAGAGTTGCGAATGCTTTGAGCATTTCTATGGGTATCATCTACAACACAAAGCGTAAGAAAGAAGCTATATCTGCTGTTCCTTCATCGACTGCTTCAACAGCCCTGTACAAGCCACGATTGATGCCCAAAGCATGTGATGTGTCAGAGAGAAATAAAATGGATGTTCGTAAAATAATTTATGGTTAAGGTTTATGTTATTGATGAATTACTTCGAGCACATGGGCATAAAGTTTCAAGACTTCCTCTGTATCACTGCGATTTCAATTGCTATCGTATTTATATGGGCATATGTGAAAGGATATTGTAATAACCATATTGGTCGGGATGGTTATGGCGATAAACAAGTATTGGGAATGTGGCAAGAAAGTTTGGACAGCTGTACACCAGACTCCTGGCAAAATTGCATAAATCACACAGGGAAAATAATTAAAGAGTGGTACGAATTTGAAGCAAACATGACTTTGTTCTGACAGTTAATTGCAGATCAGAAGATGAGAGCGAAGACACAAATTAAATATATTTTTAATTTCACTATTCTTTTCTTTCAATATTGACATATTTTAATTTAATTTACTGCAATATTATGTTTTGTATATACCATTGTATAGAAATTATGTTTGCTACATAAAATAAAACATCATCTTCGTTTAATTAATCATTGGTAACGTATATTAAACTAAATACTATTATGTTGCTTGAATATTTTCTATATTTTAATTTGCAAATAGGTTTTTGATATGAGAACTACATTATTGTGGTAATACCTTATTTCATTGAGAACACATTTAATAATAAGCTTAGCCTGATCACAAAAGCATTGTCAATAGAAAAGTTCACTATTTAGAATCCTATTTCGTTGCATTACTCATGATTGTTGTTAAACGCAACGTTGACTAAAAACTGACCAATCCTTTCAGTTACAAAAGAAAATCTATTAAAACTGCATATGACCTCATTAAATTTGACAATTGTCATTTCGTACAGTTCATTGTAAACAATGTTGGTGTGCCTGAATTTGTTTCAGACGCTGCATACGTCATAAGCAAATATGACGTAACTGCAAACATTCATGATCTGGCCTGTATAAAAATATAAAGGCACAGGAATTTGGTCAATTTTGAACTAAAATATTTAAAAAAATCAAGGAGGCTCGTGGGGGCTCTTGGAGGTTCAAGAGGATTCTTGGAGGTTCATGGAGGCTATTAGAGGTATATGGAAGCACGTTAAAATCGTACTCTGCTTATTAATCCAACAGATTATAGACCAATTATAGAGGTTAGAAACCTTGTCCTCTTCAGGGAGACGACTTTATCGAACGCCGAATGTCATATTTAGCGTGTTGCTGTTTTCCAATCAAGTAGATTTGTAATGGTGAAACACTGATGCAAGTTATTGAAACCTCAGAATGATCTGCTTTTCCAAAATTCCCGCTTTATCTAACGTTCCCACATAAATGTTGTCGTATCAACTTTTTCTTTAAACACAAATTCGTCTGAATCTACCTAAATTACCCACCTAAAGGCTTAAACATCGTATTTTCCCCCAACGTTATCTTCGGCGCTTTTCGCATTTCTTTTTTCTTTTCTGTCTAATTAATTAACAAAAGACCATGTCAGGAAACACAATACCAAAAACAAGATAGCTCACCCACTTATGCCGCAACGGAAAGGTCAGAGATCAAAACAGAAAGGGCGACCACCTACAATGCCAGGGCCATTATCGGCGCGTGTACCAACCGTTTCGTCGTGCCCTCCTCCCCCCCACCTCAAAGAAAACAATACGCGGCACTCCCGCACGCAGTAGTAAAAACAAGAGAAGATTCGAAAATGGGAAAAAATTCCGTGGTTGCTGTATTTTTTTTTCCGATCCACTAAAGCAAACAACCATTTCCCCGGAACGTATGAAAATTAATTTCGCTAAATTCCCTGGCAGAAATTCACGTTAAGAAAATACGACGTGACAGCTATAGGTAAAAGGTGGGGAGGGGGAGGGGTGCAGAGAAGGGGACGATTGTAGGGAATGGCGAGTTTTGAGCGGAAAAGATTTTCAAAGCCCTTTTTGCGTGCCACTGCGGACTTGGGCTTGGTTTACAAAGGAGTTTGTACTCTCAAGTATCTAAGGTAGCTAAATTGCCCCCCCCTCCTCCTCTCCTCCTCGGTTTTTCGCAGGAGCTATTTACGTCAAGTACTTCTTGATGTAGCCGCTTTAGTCGCCGGGACGAGTTAGACAAGAAACCGCTTTACAAATTAGCCTTAAAGTGAAGATTTAGGGTTCACGTTTTTGCGAGAATTAATCTTATTTTAGGATGAAAGATGAGGTTCCGCGTGACCTTGGATGTTGTTTTAGAAAGTTATGGTGATTATGTAAAGTTTTCGGCTTCAATTAGATTAAAAAGAGAAAACATGATTGATTACTTAAGACCACGCCCATGTCATAAACGTAAATGAAACATTCATCTCGGAAACAATATAAGTGTCACATTTTCATCACACTGTTTCTACAATAAGCGAGTCAAGTGGCTCCTATGAAATTGATATTCGAATGAATAAGAACAGAAATTATGCAAAAAGTTATGTAATGAAGTAATTACAAGCGGTAAAGCAGAAAATATCAGTTTTTCTTAATTTGTATGTTGAGCTAGTTAAAAGTTAAAGTTTTTGTATTTCCGTCATTCATATTGCCACGGAAAGTTGCACTACATAGAAATGAGTTAGGTTTAAGGTACAGACAAGGAGCGAGTGGGATCATAACACCATCTTGAACTTGAATAGAAATGCCATCAAATGGTACACTGATGGCTCCAAAACGGCAGAAGGAACTGGAATAGGAATATATGGGCCTGGAACTACATATTTCGAAATCTTGGGAAAATACCCAAGTATATTTCAGGCGGAAATATACGCTATTGGAAGATGTGTCCAGTTCATTATGGATAGGAACTATCGGAAGCAGGAGATTATCATCGTGTCTGATAGTCAAGCAGCCATCAAGGCGCTGAACTCATATGAAATCAGCTCCAAGATGGTCTGGGAATGCCTAGGGAAACTAAATGAGCTAGGCAAAAGAAATAAAGTTACCCTCCTGTGGGTTCCGGGTCACACAGGGGTGGAAGGAAACGAAATAACGGATAACCTCGCAAAAAAGGCTGGAATGCCTTTTGTAGGGCCTCAACCTTTTTGCGGTTAAGTAGCAGTACAATACTGAAGAACTAAAATGGAAATGAGCAGAGAAAATCCAGTTACTGGGAAAATCTCCAGGGAATGAGGCAAAGTAAAATTCTTCTGGGAACTTATAACCAGAAGAGGTTTACAGAATGCATCAACCTGAGTAAGTACAATGTTCGCATATTAACAGGAATACTTTCAGGTCACTGTAGACTGAAAGGACACCTGAGTAAGCTTGGATTGGAAAAAGATCCTGAATGCAGATTTTGTGGGGAACAGGATGAAACATCCATCCACCTCCTCTCAAACTGCGCAGCACTGTGCAACTCGAGGGCATTGTACCTGGGAGCATGTGAAATCGAAGAGGGAGACTTACCTAGACCGGGGCCCTCTGACATCCTACACTTTCTAAAAGGAATAGGATTGAAATGCCAGCTGTAAAGCAGCAAGAATAGGGGACACAATAGATCTTTTAGGTCGCAGTGTAACACCACCCTTCTATTTACATACATACAAGGTACAGATGTGTTCAGAGATGGCAGTCGATATACCGGAACTTCGTCAGCGTTTTGCTAGATATCGCTCAACTATTTGCATTTAGGCGGTGATCTCTGAAGAGCGTGGTATTGTAAATGAATTTAGTGTAGTAATATAAAATGGTGTTTTATAATTAAATAACCCGCAAGTATAGCTCCAGTAAGTAAATGGTAAGTACTCTTTTGGCATTCATTTATATATATTTAAATTTAAAAAAGCGCGTGACTCTAACCTCACCTCCAATCCTAAAGGCGAAGGAGACACGCCCTTTAACCCCTTACAGTTCGCGGGGAACCCCCAATATCGAGTGCATTTTCTGTTTTACCTGGGGCCGTCAGGAGAAGTGTTCGTTGCATGGATATTTTCCTGAAAAGGGTTTTACAAACAGTAGCGTTAAGCCGGCATCCGTTTAGTTTAATGGCATTATCTTTAGGTCACTGGTAAGCTGACTTTTCTTTCGGTTGTTAACTTTATTAGTTTTGGTAATCCGGTCCTGTCTTTTAGGACCTATTTTGTTTTGTTTTGAACTTAGGGTGAAAGAAGTACCTAATTTGGGAGACCGCTTATCGTTGAATTTATTTTTTTTTATTTATTTATTTATCTATTTTATTATTTTGTTTTCTTTGTAACAAATATACAGTGTCCCCCAGGGGTTCATAAGCAGTAACGTAAGCCGGCATTCATTTCGTTTAATGGCGCCATCTTTAGGCACTTTATTAGTTTTGGTAATCCGGTCCTCTCTTTTAGGACCTATTTCGTTTTGGCTTGAACCTAGGGTGAAAGAAGTACCTAATTTGGGAGACCAAATCCTGATCGTAGAATTTACCTGAACCGCTACTCGTGTACAGGGGAACAAATAACAAAAGAAAACCTACGACTCGTTTTAATGTATTCAGATAATGAGTCAAATGTTATCTGAAATTAGCAATAAATGTCATTTCCACCCCGTTCACCGGACTTAAACTCCCATTGAACATGTGTGGGATATCATAGGAAGGATACACACTTCTTTTTTGTCTCAAATCCCAAATAATTTACTTAAAACAGCTTGTTTTATTCCACTTCTTAATACAGCAAACGCGCCAGTTATAAAAAATCTCTTAATTCCTATTTAAATCAGATAAATGGAAAGTGTTTATGAATGTATATTTTCCCAAGCGTAGGATTAAATAAAATTCTTAATTAATCCTCTTTTGGGCCTCTTCGAATATTCCCAAAGTTTTCCGGCGAATCGCCGCAGGTCCATCCGAGACTCTCGTATTTTTTCTTCCGTTCTTGAATAAACTTTTGCGGAGATAAGTACATTGCCTGAATATTAAAAGAAAACACCATGACTAAAATATAAAGAAAGGATAAATCGTTGTTCATATTTCAGCTTAAAGTATTTAGGAGTTGGAAGTTGTGTAACTAAGGGAAGTATTTCCTTATATATATATTTTTTTTTTGAGAGAGAAAGAATTCTTCAAAACCGCAAAAAAACCTTTGTAAGCAATAAAATTCGTTTCCCTCATTTAAAAAAAAAAAAAAAACATTCCCACAAGTAAAAGTTTTCTTCGGTGCTTGAATTTCCGTGTATTACTCTGATCTTTAATAAATTTCTTAATTTTACCGTTAGTAGGAAACAAAGATACAACCTTCCTAACAATATTAGTCCTTAGGAAGCAACAAATAAATAATATACTCATATACACAGTGACGTTAGAAGTATTGCACCTAGAAGGATTAGTTTGTTCAAGTTGATTTTTTTAGCAATGTGATAGTTTTACATCATAAATGAAACGATAGCATTTGCAAGAGGTTTTATTAACATGTAATACGAAAAAAAAATGTGTGCGACCCCGTAGCTGAGTATACGTCTACACATCGACAAAATGAGTGGTCAATATCTGCTTGTGGCATCTCATTCCATCTCGTTTTTTTTTTTTTCGCAAAAAAATATCAAAGATGAAATGTTAATATTCTTACCATAGCTTGCTTTAAATATAGTCATTCTGATGCCCAAAAAAAAAATCAATCAAAACACTTCTAATGTCACTGACAATGAGTATATTAGATATAAACAAACTGCCAATATTACGAATACAATAGCTGTTATTGTTGGTAAAAGCAAAGAATCCACATTTGCCTATTTTGATTTACGGTCTGTAAAGAAAAATAAGGAAAAGGTAGGAAGGATGTGAAACGCAACGAAAACTGGCACAAGTTATATAGCGAAGGGAAGATAAGAGCTTAATTTATGTAAGTGGCAGCGAAGCTGGGGTTGAATGTACTCTGGCGACGACAATGCACCGAAAATCGTCGACCTACTTATCTATACGTTAAAGTTAAGTTACGATACTGGGGTTGTCTTCTGTAACCTCAAAGCAATTTTAATTTTCTTGTCGTTTTTTCGTTTATTTAGTGTTTTAAATAGATGTAATAATAAAGGCAGCGTATGCTAATATTGGTCGAGTGTTGCACATACTTTTAAATAAATATTTTTAGAAGTAAATATGAGAAGAAGCATCCCTTATGGAATGAAGACAATCTCTGACCACGCGGCCTAGAGCACACGTATATTTTCCTATAGTAGTTACTCGTTCAGTTAACGAACCGATGTTTATATCGCTATAATTTTGCTTAAATTCCAAATTTCTAAATATTGCGCTCATTAATAATTTCGTAATTGCATAACCTTTCATTCTGTATTAGAAAAGTGGAATTATATTCATCAGTTATCAAGAAATTCGTTAATTAGTTGTTTCGTACAATAACAAATTGGCATTCAAGGATGTTTTTTTGTCTCCCGACATCTTTATTTTACATATTTTTCAAGTTTTTAAACCATCTAGTTATTATATTCAATCTGCCGCATCACCCTGTCAAATATCGTTAAAATTCATCCACAAATAGTTTAGCAATTCATTATTTTAGTTTCATTTTAAACACAATTTCGATCTAATTTATCCTAAAATTGTAAACAAGCAGATTATCGATCGCACGTGCAAGTGCACGTGTTCGCATCCGATTGACCGCAGAATGCATCTAGGCGGGGTTGCGCGCTGTCCGGCCGAAACTATATAAGCGACCGTTTATATATTATAGGTTTCGCGAAATTCATTCATTCATATCGATTCGCATTGATTTTGTTCAACAACGCTTCTTCCACACCACTTGCCTGCTGGCATAGCACCATTAAGGATACAATCCACCTAGGGAAGAAGATTCTTTTGTTTTGTTTCTTCCATCGTCAAGATACTGCTGTGATCTGGTACCCCGGTTTTTGTAAATTCAGTGATCATATTTTACTACGATCTGTTTTTATCAATGTTTCGAGAAAATTCTCTCAGAAATTAATGTTAATTTTTGTACAAGTATTAGTTTTTGAATTAATTGTTTTATTTGTTTATTTAAATGTTCATTAAATTAAATTGTTTTCACTCTTTAATATATTTTTATTGGCTCATGTAGCTCATGTTCTCTCTTGTATATTCTTCTATGATCTTTGTGTGTTGCAGCGCACGCAGCTGTAAGAATTTTATATGTATGCGACTGTTTAACCTTGTAAGGCAGTTCTTCGAAAAGATGCCCGAGTAAGTACATGTAAAAGTTATATTGTTAGCTGCCATTTTGGTATTTCATTTTTATTTAAAGATTTGTTTCGTTAATTCTGATTTATATCACCAATCAAGGAACTCGCTTAGTAATAATTGGTATTATATTCTTGTGTACACAAATTAGATATAGGATCGTTTATTATTTTGTGCAGGAAGATATTTTAAGTTTAAAGAGTTATTTGTTCGTTTTCTATTTTGCTGTTATTGTAATTATTAATTTATCACCTCGGGTTGGGGGAATAGAAGCATTGTGCTTGCTTTTAGTTTTAATTTTTTTATTTTACTTGAATTCTCCACGATTAATTTAGTTTGTATTGATTTTTGAAACCACGTGGATTTTTGTGAAAAAGGATTATCTTCCTGAACTGTTTTGTCTTTTGCTTTGTTAAAGGGATTTGCATTGTCCTTTTGTAAATTAGAGTCTAATGCAGTTTTTGATTTCGGCCAGAGCCCTAAGCTCATGGTTTTTTTTTTCTGCAATTTCTAACAAATGTTTTTTTTAATATAATAAAATTTCTGATTGTTAACGTCATTAAAAATTTCTGTTCTTTTATTTTTGATTCAATCCTTTTCAATTTTTGGAGTCTTTAAGGTTAGTCCGATTTCTTTCACCCACAATTTACTTTTCATGATTAAATTCAAGTTTTAATTGGGAGGGTAACCCTGAGTTTAATTGTTCTTTTGCGCCCATTTATTTTTCCGCTGAGCTAGTCAATTGAATTTTTCATTTTTAAATTCATTTTGCATTTTCTTCTGTACCTTCAGTACACAACACTTTGTACTGATTACTGTTGCTGGGTTATCGGTTGTCGTCACGGAAGCTGCCAGGACCGCTTGCTTCCTTCTCTTCCCTCACCAATAAAAGTGTAAATTTATGTAGGTAAGTTAATTTTTTTTTTGTTTATAACGAACTATAATTTAGCGTTCTCTTTTTATTGTTTTATTTATTCCTCCCTCCCTCTCCCCTGTACATTACACGTCATTATTTTCTTTTTAATTTTTTGTTTATTTATTTGTTAATAATAGTAATAATAATAATAATATAATAATTTTTTTTAGTCTCATGCTTGAAACTTGCCCTGAGAAAGATAAATACGTAACAAACTCTTATAAATCGTGTATCAATGCTATTGTTCGACTTTGTAAGATAAAGAAAACAATTAAGTTATAAAGGACAAAGCCACTGTAGGAGTTGTCAAATGCAGAAGTCCTCTACACCATCTGGATCGTCTGACCGTCTATGGTTTGAGATTTTATATATGTATGTATGTTCAGCTCTGCAGGCCTCTTGTGCCCATGGCTTTGTTGCAAATTCTTCTCCATTCTATTCTATTCCATACTAGTCTCTTCCAACCTCTGACCCCCACTCCCATCAGATCTCTTTCCACCGCTTTGAGCCATTTCGTTCTTGGTCTTCCCCTCGATCTTCTACCTGAGATGCCGCCCTCCAGAACCTGATTTGTTGGTCTCGAGTCTGGTAGCCTGGCGACATGTCCCAGCCATCTCATTCTTTGGGCCCTTATCACTTCAACAATTGAGGGTTGTCCATATATTTGCATGAGTTCTTTATTAGTTCTTCGTCTCCACTGGTTATTCTCTTTCACCCCTCCATATATTTTCCTCAATACCTTCCTCTACCATACTGCCACTGCTTCCGCCTCCCTTTGGTTAATCTTCCATAGTTCACTACCATACATCACCACTGGCCTGACAATTGTTTTGTAGATGTTTACTTTTACTTTCCTCGTTACCCACTTCGATCTAAATATTCTTCCTACCCCTGCTAAACATAGATTTTATATTATTTTTTTAAAAAATAGATAGAAGTAATTTACTCAAGGGTACAGTTATAGTCAAGGAGCTGGCTTCAAAAAAGTACTAGAGTTTTCGGAAGGTTGATATTTTCAAATCGAGTTGTACTTTAGTGATAGAAAGCCATCGTAGAGTTAGCACCTGACGCTGGGACGCTCGGAAAGTTCATTAACATCCTTTCATTGGTCTTTTCGTCATTTCTAATACCGGACTGATGTCCCTGGGGCATTTTTATCAAAAATAATTGTATTAAGAGTTATGGTCCTGGCGGTCGAAAAATGACGTAATGGTTTCCCCAATAATAGTTCTCATCTAGGCTCCGCACGGCCCCTGTGTCTCTCTGCACCCCCACCGGTTGCATCTATTTGATCCCGAATTCACCTGACTGTTGTGCGAGGCAGGGGACGATCCTGAGGCTCTACCAAGCAGGCCACCAGTAGGCTAGCTGAGACGCTCGCCCTTTGCCACGTCCGGGACGCCAGATCTAACATAAAATCCCACAGAGGTATAATTTGGAGGTCGTCCCAGATCTGCTGGTTACGTCGGTCCACGTAACGGTGCTCCCACAATCTCTCGAAGAGTGACATTCTGCAGCACTTCCACCTTGTCGTGGTGAGTTTTGGCCATCGTTGACAGGGCGAGCGCCCCATACGTGAGCATAGGTCTGAGACAGGTCTTATATAACAACAACTTGGATCGAGTGTGTAGCTAACTCTGCCTGGAAAGTAATGGCACTAGGCGCAGCTTTGCCAGTCGAACGAGCGCTCATCCTACTCACGTGCTGCCCAAAGGTGAATCTACGGTCTAGGGTGAGCCTCAGGTATTTAGTCTCAGTGGATCAGGGGATCAACTCTCTAGGATAGTCCTACGTCTAGTAAACCTCATAGCCACTGTTTTCGTCGGATTAATGTGGAGGTTTTCCACCGGTCAGCCCAGACTTCGATGCTTTCGATAGCGGCCTGGTCCCGACGCATAAGGATATTCTCATTCCTGCATGATGAAAAAGCAGCCATGTCGTCAGCATAAATAATCGCGAGACCCACGGCCGCGTACTTTGGCAGGTCATACATGTAGATAATGAAAAGCTCCGGGCCCAGGAGAGAACCCTGCGGAACGCCCGTTCCGGCTGGTCGATGGGCAAAGTGAGCCTCCCCCACACGTACCGAAAATGTGCCACCTGATAAATATGACCCAATGGTCATAATTTATATATGACAAGCGAATGTAACACAGGAGATGAATCCAACAGTCAGACAGCAAAATAAAGGGACGCGTGACGTCAGCACTATAGTATACATGTCGAAAAAATGCTGAAATTTTGCAAAACATTAATTTAAACTACTAAAAATCAGCGATATGAAACCCAAGTGTTGGCTGCGATATGTCGACGATACTTTTGTAATATGGCAATACGGAGAAGAAAAACTACAACAGTTCTTGGAACACATAAACTCACAGCACCTAGCCATCAAGTTTACCATGGAGAAAGAACAAAATGGAAATCTCCCTTTCCTGGATGTTATGGTTAAGAAAAAAAAGAGGGAATGCTACAGCACGCAGTATTTAGAAAGAAGACGCACACCGATAGATATCTGCATGCAAGATCTCACCATCATCCGATGCAGAAGAAGACATTAATACAAACATTGCTATCCAGAGCCGAAACCATCAGTGACGAACAACATCTTACCAGTGAAAAGATACATTTGGAGAAAGTACTAAAGAAGAATGGTTACACGGACATCGACATAAGGAGAGCCACTAAGAAGAAGACGACACTGGAGACAACTACAGAACCACGAAGAGGGATGGCGTGTTTAACTTACATAGCAGGAGTCACCGAAAAAGTAGGCCGAATTTTGAAGAAACGTAACGTATAAGTACGCTTCGGGACTGCAACGTCGATCCAGCAGTATCTACCGACCGCAAAGGATAAGATACCCAAGGGGCGCACAGAAGGTATCTACAAGATAACATGCCAATGCGGACAGTGCTACGTCGGACAAACAGGAAGAGCCATCGACATAAGAATAAAAGAACACGAGAGGGACGCAAGATTAAGAACCCATGCACGACAACGGACACAAAATGGATTTCAAGAATGTAAAAGTAATAACTACCACCAAGAACTACGGGAAAAGACTCATCAGGGAAGCCATAGAAATAGAGAAAAATAAAACCGTTAACAGAGAAGAAGGGTACCACCTTAGCAACACGTGGAAGAGCCTACTACGAACCGTCACGGTCAATGGAGCGGAAACTACACGGTTGGATGCACCAGGGACGTATATAAGAAGAATGTCGGACCATGGAGAATCAGTTCAGTTATCCTGAAGAAGCTGTCAGTATGAACAGCGAAACGTCGAGCGAAAGTTTTGACACACGGCGAAACCCGCAAGAAGCTGTTAGTTATTAATTTAAACTATCAAATTCACGAAACAAACAGTCAGACTCGTTTTTAATAGGACCCCGTCAATTAGCATGCAATATATTGACTGCTTTGAGAAATTGGTTGTACTATTAGATAATGTAAACTAAATAGTAACAGTACATGCATGCATTGGTCGAAATTATTTTATTTTAAAGGATATAATTGACCAGATATTAGACATTTGGCGAACCCTTTCATTAGGGCAAAGCAGACGATTTATACGAACTAGAAGAGGCCGCGCATCCAGAATATTAATGTCCCCTTATCTCCCTCGAGGCTATTTGCAGTAACTACAGGCTTGTACACAAGCCATTAATTAACCTCATAATGGGGCTAATAGACGTAATTCCAATCGAAGCGCCCCACAATCTTCCCACAGCCAAAAGCGAGCAAACAAAAGTATGACGGCCGCTTATCTGCAGGAAAGAAGAAGACAAACGTTCGATTTGCGTGCGTGAAATTAACCGTAAACGTAATCAAACTTTCCTTACGGATAGTTGCAAAGTGATATCGCCTCCTTTAAACGTATTTCGGGAGCGGGGAAACGTAATCCATATCGCGGATTCTCATTCGATCAAATCGGTCGTCGACTATTCGCTTCTCTCTCTGCTTCGTGCAGTCGAATATAGAGGGCGCCGGTTACGTATCCATTTCCGGCCCCAAGCGCGTCAGGGAACGGCGAAAGATGAAACGACAGTTCGGGAGTTTTGTTCGCGAATTGAATAGTTTGGGAGGAAATCGTGAGAGACGCTCTAAACTAATATTCGTCGACGTATAAAAGAGGTAAAAAGAAGTGTCACAACCTGTAGTCTGAATGTGGAAGACGGGGTGAGGGAGCAGCTGTCAGAATGAGATAATATTGAGGAGAGGAAATGACGAGTTTTGTAGTTTTGGCTAGTGGAGAATTTGTGCAGCGGATTTTTTTTTTCTATTCATCAAAACTACTCCAAGCATCGTTCTTTATTATATTTCTCCTTTAGGGAATCTTCTTGTAGTCTTCTTTATCTAGTTCCAAGAAGACAAACTGCTTATTGCTATTGTAAGAATTCGAAATTCCATCCTGTATAATACAAAGTATTTAAATTCATAAGTACTGTGGCATTTGCTGAAGCAGCGTCTACTTCACAGGAAATAACAGTCTATTTTGTTTAAAGTCTCGCGTAATTAAGATAATACGGTATATATTTTAAATTTTATCTACTACTTTGTCTACTGTATGTTACAAATGCTGATCAGCGGTTCCCACGTTACTATCAAGTAGGGCGTTTGAAGTTCAGAAAAATAACGCCTTCGATCATTCTTGCTCCCTCCTGTAAAGAAAGGCGGAACTAGTAATCGGTACGGAATGACGTCACAACCAAAGTTTATAAAAATTCTTTACATGGCTGAAAAAAATGAGTTTTTTTTCACTTGTTATTTTATTTAATTTGTAGCTTGTTAGTTAAATTCTATTGTCTCAATTTTATTCAATATATAATTGTAAACAATAGTCACTCTATTATTTCGCCATACCAAATTTAAAAAAAGAAGTCCCATTGGTACCCCTAGTAAAGTTTTGGGGAGGAAGTCAGTTCGGAAAGAGGAAGCCGACGAGGTGGGTAAGTCGACAATCTTTAAGTTAACTAACGGCCCTGCTTCGACTGACTGAGGAAAACACCGTTGGAAAACATCTTTTGCTAAAACCTCTAAAACCAATCGCTACCGAACAAAAAAATTGCTTTCCAGCAGTGGCTCGTCGGTCAAAAGAACAGGAGGGGTTATCTGTGAAACGGGATTTGGTTTTGTCTTGAGTGAATTAGGGCTGACCATCCCCAATAGTTCCCAGATAAGAAAGCCCGTTCCGTTACAGTTTATTTTAACCAACTAATGTGCAATACACCCTAGTGATCGTAGTGAACGAGACGATTAATCGAATCATGCAGATGCTACCTCTTACTAAACTAAATTAACTAAACTGCTCCAATTGGAAGCTCTTTAAGTCCCATACTAGCATGTATCATAATTGATCAATTACTGTCTAACTGACAGTGTTTCTGAACTACTTTTTGACCTTCCCTTCCTATGGAAGACATTATTACTGTGCTGTGCCTTCAGAACATATCAACACCATTCTTGATATATTTGATAGGTTCAATCCGCGTTTAAAGTATTCACTACAGAGGTAGAAATTTACAGGGAGATTCTTAATATATGCGACAAACTTTAAGAGCTGATTCCTGAGGTTATTTTGATCATAAAAGTTCATATGCGTATATGTAAAAACGGTTTGGTTTTAAAGTTATTGAATGTTTAATAATAAATTATGAACTATGACTAACACGATATAATATCACAGTTGGTTCTTCAAAAACTATTGTGTTGAGAGGGAATTGTTTATTTGTCATTTCAATATTTCTCAATAGTTGTCAGAGTATTCATTCAGATTATTGCCAGTTTCTGTTTTCTAAAATGAATTACACGAATGCTGAGATGTGTGATATGCATTTCGTTTACGGTCTTACCAATGGAAATTCGCGTGCTGCTAGACGTCTTTATGAAGAACGATACCCGAACTGTATCATCTCGCATCATTCAATATTTGCCTGTCTTCACCAACGTCTAAGTGAAACGGGAAATTTTTAAAAACGGACTACTGATAACGGGCACTCATCTACGGTAAGAACTCCACAAGTTGAAGAAATGGTACTAAATGAAATTGAGGAACATCCTACTACAAGCACCAGAAAAATTGCGTTTGCTTTAAACATTAGTCAGGCCACAGTTTGGAGAATATTGAAAGATCAACTGTTGTATCCATATCACATTCAACGGGTGCAGGCAATTTTACCGGCAGATTTTCCGCAAAGAGTGGCTTTTTGTCAATGGATGCAACACAAAATCGCACAAAATCCTGACTATTTGGCTCAACTATTCTTCACCGACGAGACTACTTTCTCTAGAAATGCGATTATTAATTTTCATAATAATCACATATGGGCCGAAGAGAATCCGCACGAACTAGTGAATGCCCGTCATCAACATCAATTCTCTGTCAATGTGTGGGCCGGAATTGTTGGAGATCACTTGATAGGTCCACATTTTTTAACCGATGCGGTTAAATGGCGAGGTATACCGCAATTTCTTGAAGAGGAGCTACCACTGCTGGTAGAAGTAGTTCCGTTGCAATTGAGATTACAAATGTATTTTATGCATGACGGTGCTCCAGCGCATTTTAGTTTAGTTGCTCGCGAGTTTTTCGACAATACGTATCCAGATCGGTGGATAGGACGGGAAGGTCCCCAACCGTGGCCTCCTCGGTCTCCAGACTTACATTCTTTGGACTTTTTTTCTCTGGGGTCAGCTTAAATCATTAGTTTATGCGACTCCCATTGAATGTGTCGATGAACTCAGAAATCGTATTATCGCAGCTTTTCAAACAATTCGAAATACCCCTGGTATTTTAGAATGGACTCGCCAGTCAATACGACGGAAGATAGAAGCTTGTATTGCAGTTGGGGCTGGACACTTTCAACAGTTAGTATAAGTTAATTTTGTTTTACTAATTATTTTGTTAATTTATAATAAAAACATTAATTATGTTAATTTACTATTAAACATTGTACAACTTTAGAACTAAGCGATTTTGGACATATGTTCTTATGAACTTTTATGATCAAAATAACCCCAGGAATCAGCGCTTAAAGTTTGTCACATATATTGAGAATCACCCTGTATATAGAATCGTAATCCCAAGATACCTCTCGGTGTAGGGATATATTATTCTATGTTTTACACATTATTTTTCACCTTCCTCTGTCCTTGGTGATATTTTGAACCTGTCCCCACCATCCCAGCTGCTTTTCTTTGATGAAGTCCAATATTGATTTTGTTTCCGATTCTGTCCTCACGTCTTCGTTCCTGATTCTGTCTCGTCTTGTAATTCCTCTAAGCCCTCGTAGATACTTCATGGTCGCCTGAAGTTTACTCTTCCATGTCGTATTTATTGTCCATGTCTCACTCCCATACATCAAAGTTAGTCTATATACAGTTTTAAAAAAGGTCATTTTAGTCTTGCAGGTTATTTCTTTCTTCCTTATAAATGTACGGTTTATTGCGTGATATAACCTTATTGTTTTCCAATTCCTTCTTGTATGTTTTTCAGAGGTAGAAATAAATGACTCCATTCTATTCTTGGACACATATAGGTAATTAGGTATGAAAATCAGATGGATGCATTCGTTGATGTTGGATTGGTAAACCTACCTTTTGTGGGAGGCAAGTTAATAAAGAATATAAGTTATAATTCCTCGGTAGTTGATATGATTACATCAATAAATTGACCCCTAAAATAGCATGATTGTTTAAAGATTCTCCTGTAAAAATAGTTTCCTACAATGGCAAAACTTTTAATTGTGTTTTTTCCAAGTGTAAATCTGCCACACCTATCGATTTACAGTCTAACGTCATCTACAAAATACTCTGCTCGAATTGTAATGCCACTTTTAATCGTGTGCATCACCACAGATACATAAGAATCAAACTTTTACCCAAAATTATTAAATCCAATCGCTCTAACATAGATACCGTTGGAAAAAAAAAAACGTTAATTTGCAATCTAGAACGAACTGCAGTCCTAGACGACGCCCTATTTAAAGTTATTGGCTTTATTTTAGGCAAATGAGCCTTCAAGTACTCGATCCTCTTTTAATTCAGCACTCGGTAGACTAGTTTCATGTTGCCGTTGTTGCGCAGTGAGCTTCAGGTTTATCTGCTAGAGTAAGCGACGGCAATTTGGACGAATCATAAAACCGATGGAAGCTTATATCCTCTCCGAATTCTCTGGCGCAGTTTGGAGTTAACGGTTGCAGAGATGGGAAAAGTAATGATAGTAGGATGGAGATGGGGTTATTTTAAAAATTGAGGATTTTGTAGTTTAAATGATCCAGTCGAGTTAGTTAGGAGTAATTTAGGAGTATTTAGGAAAAGAGACACCGGTATACACATCATAATGCCTTTGCACTGAAAAACCGATATATTTGAACTAGGCAAATATATTTTGTTAAGCATATTTCCTTTGCAACAAGGATGCCTTTTGTTGTTTCAAATATATGGAAGAAATGTATGTATATGTTTGACTGAAACAAAATATTTGGTTAGAATGTTTGATATATTCAAACAAATTATTTAGTTATATTTGACAATATATATGTATTGCTCTGTTTTTCAGAACACAATGCCCGGGATTTCAAAATTTTATTTTTTTAAAGTTCAATACAAATTACGATTTTTTTTTTTTTTTTTTTTTGAATAAAATCAATTAAATTAAAATAGTGGTTTCAATACACCCAGCTACCTCTCTAATAAGTGAAAGAAAATTGTGGAAAGTGACTTCCTACCTGCTAGGTGGCACGGGACGCTTCAAAGGGGCGATCGTCTGTCAAAATCGTACTCCGGACGCTTATCAACGAATAGGCAGTTTCTCACCTAACGGGCGCACCCTCAGAGCCCCTTCTCGGTTTATTAAAGTTTGAAATAAGTAAATATCGAAAATCGATGTAAAACACTAACTGTACAAATAAAAGAACGTTTCAAACCAAAACAAGCTTAAATCTTCATTTATTTACCCAAATGCTAGGTTTCATCATCATTGAGACTCTTTGATCACAAGGGTACGTATGTTGGAATCAGTAAAATACTATATAAGACAATATTTTAATACAAAAACACGTATTCGAACTTTCCTGGCATTTTCAAAGACTAAAGAGGTTATGGAAATGTCCTAAGATAAAATTTAATTGCAAATATAACGGCGCCATCTACTCATAAACAGCAAATAGTAAATTTTAAAGCAAACGATTATCTGTGATTATCGATATTTGTTAAAGATAGCTATTTTATCACAGAGCAAACTCAGTGATATTTATTTACAACCCTTAAATATAAAAATTCTTAAAATAACTACTAAAAGTTATTATAAATCTAACCCCAAATTAACGCAAAGTGAAATAAATTATAAAAAAAACATAAGTTTCTGATTAAATATTGAAAGGAAACTGATTAATTCTTTTCTGTTTTAGGTGAGGTAATTCAATGGAATACTAACTTGAAGAGGAAACGACGCTTGGCAAACTCTGGTACTGGAATGGAGGTTCAGTTAGACGGGCCCCCGGTCTTGGTCAATGGCATGGAAAGGCAATCTGGTCGGGAATTCTTCGTAGGAAATTTTTATAGGAAATTTTCTTGGCAAATTGCAAGTATTCGATAAGGATTAAATATACAGCAGTTGTATCGATACTTTTTTTCAGGTAACACTTCTTGGAACTTTGATATTTTTTTTGAAATTGTGGCATAAAAATCGTTATAGGAAATCAAGACAACCGTCGTCTCTCGTGGCCATCAACAGAATGAGGATTCAAACCATATTCAACAGTTAACAGCCTTCGATTGTTATCACAACAGGTAGGCAATCTCAATTTTGAAAGATATAGCTGACCGACATTTAAAATACCGTTATTTTCTCTAGTTTGAGCGGAATACACCAAACGTTAAAAAAAAACATCCCGAAGAATGAAAAATCTCCGAGCAAAATATAACAATAAACAATAATATATGCCAGGTAAGCTTGAATTAACATATAAAATAAAGTTTACATTATAATAAGGCAATATTTATCACCTAATGCTAATATTGTCCATTTTAAATAACTATCTTTAACAAATTCATAATTCGCCTGTAGAGTAGGCAATTGAGCACAACCCTCACTTTTGAATTACTTGTTCATTTAGTTTAGAATCCTGTTCTAGAATGACTTTCAAATAGATTTCGTAGCAGTATTTTCTTGATAACAGAACAATGACAATAAATCTCTTTTATTCTGTAACAGAAGTTTTATTTAAACCTTCAAACCTTCTCTCTTCCTACTATTTCCCTCGTCCTAAATTAAAAATTAAAATTTCCCCACTGCAATAACGAAATTCCACCTTGGATTTTGCCGAAACTCAAACATCGAAGCATTCCCAACAAAATACCAAAAAAAAAAACGCAGAATGAAAATAAAAATGGCTTTGTGTCCTTCCCTCAAAACGGCAATCGTGTCAGTTGAACAGAGCCGCCCTCCTTCCCCCCTCCTTCCTACACTCCCGCGTCGACTGTTTCCTTTCCGAAATATGCTCGCTTCTCTCACTATAGCGAAATAAAACAATTTAAAAAGTTTCCGTGTATGCCCCGACACGATAAGCGCCCCCGTTATCTAAAAAAGTTTCCCTAAAAATAACGACGAAATATCTCTCGTCCATCTGAAATTCTAGGTGCGGGTTGCAACGTGTTACGGACAACAACTTTTGACGTTCTTTGAGCTCGAATGACGGTGCTATTGTACGCGCGCACGTCAAAAGATGAAAGAGATTTTCCGAATTGTGCAGATGAATTCGACGGTGGGAACAATCGATGCGCGCAAACGTCGAAATGGATTGATGCCAATTTGCTGAATTACCTGCGTGAAATAACCTAGTTTACAACTTGAAACCTCAAACATCGCCAAATTACGTCTGTGAAATAGGATGCCTAGTGGCGCTTCAGACATAATACAAATGTTATCGTAATACACAATGATGTGTGTCTGATGAAATGGCAATCATGTAGCATCGTCCTAAAAATGTTTTGCAACATGAATAAACAGAGAGGCTTTCAAGAGCGCACTTGGAGATAAATGGGGGCTCTTGGAGGTTCGTAGTGATAATCTAGTTTATTTACCCATAAAATTGTTTTAATTGTAACACTGGTGACCAAAGAGGCTTCCATGAGGGCACTTAGAGGTAAATGGAGGCTTTCGGAGGTTCATAGTTATTTACAAAAAAAAATAATTTCCTTTGGAATATCGATGAATAGCGAGACTTTGAAGAGAGTATTTGAAGGCAAGTGGGGGCTCTTGGAGGTTCGTACTAATAATCTGGTTTATTTGCCTAAAACATAATTTCCTTTATCATATCGGTAAATAGAAAGGTCTTCAAAAGAGAGCATTTGAAGTTAAATGGGGGCTCTTGGAGGTTAGTACTACAAATCTCGTTTATTCACCCAAAAAACAAATTCCTTTGGAATATCGGTGAATAGAAAAACTTTCAAGAGAGCATTTGGAGGCAAATGGGGGTTCTTGGAGGTTCGTGCTAATAATCTGGTTTATTTACCTAAAAAATAATTTCCTTTACAATATCGGTAAATAGAAAGGTTTTCAAGAGAGCATTTGAAGGTTAAAGGAGGCTCTTGGAGGCTCGTACTACAAATAGGGTTTATTCACCCGAAAAATAATTTCCTTTAGAATATCGGTGAATAGATAGACTTTCAAGAGAGCATTTGGAGGCAAATGGGGGCTCTTGGAGGTTCGTACTAATAACCTGGTTTATTTGCCTAAAAAAGAATTTCCTTCATCATATTGGTAAATAGAAAGGTTTTCAAGAGAGCATTCGAAGGTTAAAGGAGGCTCTTGGAGGTTCGTACTACAAATCTGGTTTATTCACCCAAAAAATAATTTCCTTTGGAATATCGGTGAATAGAGATACTTTCAAGAGAGCATTTGGAGGGAAATGGGGGTTCTTTGGAGGTTCGTGTCTAATAACCTGGTTTATTTGCCTAAAAAAGAATTTCCTTCATCATATTGGTAAATAGAAAGGTTTTCAAGAGAGCATTCGAAGGTTAAAGGAGGCTCTTGGAGGTTCGTACTACAAATCTGGTTTATTCACCCAAAAAATAATTTCCTTTGGAATATCGGTGAATAGAGATACTTTCAAGAGAGCATTTGGAGGGAAATGGGGGCTCTTGGAGGTTCGTGCCAATAATCTGGTTTATTTACCTAAAAAATAATTTCCTTTACAATATCGGTAAATAGAAAGGTCTTCAAGAGAGCATTTGAAGGTAAGTGGAAGCTCTTGGAGGTTCGCACTATAAATAGGGTTCATTCACCCGAAAAATAATTTCCTTTGGAATATCGGTGAATAGAGAGACTTTAAAGAGAGTATTTGGGGACAAGTGGGGGCTCTTGGAGGTTCGTACTAATAACCTGGTTTATTTACCTAAAAAAGTATTTCCTTTATCATATTGGTAAATAGAAAGGTTTTCAAGAGAGCATTCGAAGGTTAAAGGAGGCTCTTGGAGGTTCGTACTACAAATCTGGTTTATTCACCCAAAAAATAATTTCCTTTGGAATATCGGTGAATAGAAAAACTTTCAAGAGATCATTTGGAGGCAAATGGGGGTTCTTGGAGGTTCGTGCTAATAATCTGGTTTATTTGCCTAAAAAATAATTTCCTTTACAATATCGGTAAATAGAAAGGTCTTCAAGAGAGCATTTGAAGGTAAGTGGAGGCTCTTGGAGGTTCGCACTATAAATAGGGTTCATTCACCCAAAAAATAATTTCCTTTGGAATATCGGTGAATAGAGAGACTTTCAAGAGAGCATTTGGAGGTTAAAGGAGGCTCTTGAAGGTTCGTACTACAAATCTGGTTTATTCACCCAAAAAATAATTTCCTTTGGAATATCGATGAATAGAAAGACTTTCAAGAGAGCATTTGGAGGCAAATGGGGGTTCTTGGAGGTTCGTACTAATAATCTGGTTTATTTACCTAAAAAATAATTTCCTTTACCTTATTGGTAAATAGAAAGGTTTTCAAGAGAGCATTTGAAGGTAATTGGGGGCTTTTGGAGGTTCGTACTACTAATCTGGTTTATTTATCAAAAAATAATTAAAAAGGGGTCACGCTCAGAGGTAAATGTAAAAAATGATGTCTGGAAATGTATTAATAAGCAGCGTTGTGGCTGGCTGGGAGCCGCTATCATGGATCATAAGAATTAAATGAAATTGTAATAGGCCAATGGAGCATTTTCCAACAATTCCTCAAGAATTTCTAAGTAACTACATGTCTGTGATCTCCCATGCTATATCGCTGTAACTATCCGCCGACCAAAATGAGACATGAAAGCATCCAAATGCCTTGTTGTGCTTTTCAAATATCAATATTGTGATTTTCAAAACTGAGCAAATGGTTTCGTATTATGACGAGATGACAAGTCTTTCTAAAAGGGTTGGTTTGAATTTGTTCCAGAAAACTATTGGAGTAAAGGTTACTCGACGCTTGGGATCTATGGGAAGCAACGTTGTATTGTATGTTGATGTCATCTGTATCTCAAAATCTCAGTGGGATAGGAAGATTTTGTTTGTAACATCTTTCGTTGCACAAAAAAAAGTAGGACACTCTCGCGAAAACCGCAACTATCTATCTCTATTAATAACAGAGATATTCCGCCAAACTACCAAATACGAGACACCCTGTGCATCACAATAGCCAATAAGTTTCATAACCCCCAGTAACGATTTCTTCTCCGAATCCTTCCTTCCAAGCCAATAATAATAATAATAGACTATACAGCTTTTCCTTAAAATATTCATTTAAATTAAGGCCTAATTATCTGCCTTTAAGAACCTTCTCCACGATCCTATAGGACGCATCCGAAATCAACAACTCCCTAAATTACGATCCAACTCCATCCGTACACATTTCCGAGTAGACAGCACAGCCACTTTAGGAAAATTGCCTTTTCCGCGGCCAGTCCATTCCCCTACCAAGATGTCGTCTAATAAGGATTTAGGTATGTTGAATATGCTGCCGAAAAATCGAGCATCGGTGTATGAAAACGGATCCACCACTTCAAGTACAGTCGGCTGCGAATATTAAGAGGGAATTTGGGGAGAAATAACCGGAGGGATATAAAATACAGATTTTGGATATCGTCTTCAAAGATTGTGACGTTTCTATTATAAAAGTCGCAGATGTATAAGTTTTGTTGCATACTATTTGTTTCACAAACAATCTGTCAATTATTGAAAGAGTTTCTTTTTCTCAATCTGATTGTGAGTAAAGAAATATGCTCTTTTCAGTGTTTTCTAAGATTTATTCATTTAAAATGGGCGTCCTATAAGCTACCATCTTCCATGACGACAGATCTGAGGTAAGATATAAATTTGATATTAAACTTAATATCAAATAATAAAGTTGATAAGGAAAATACTATGATTGCACTGACACTAATGAGTATGAACGGAAGACCTTATCCTCGTTCCAAACATAGATCCAAAGACATGCCACAACGTAAGTCCATCACTAAATCTATAAAAATCCTCAATAATTCTCCAATCACGTAGTAACTATACGCTTAAACCAAAAACCCACAAAGCCAATGTTCCTCTGGGCTCTATCTTTAACACCATAACAGCTCCATCTACAAGTTCTTTGAATACTTCTCTAAGATCTTCAAGTACTAGTAATAGTGATTCCCTTATTCGAAACTTTTGTTTGTCACGGGAATTGGCCAGTAGTTCCCAAGGATTTACCTTTTTTGGGGGTTTAGTTCTTCGGTACCGTATCATCCCTTATTAATGCTTATTCTATATACCATTCATTCGGGGGCTTATATCAGTGAAATTTCATTAAGAAGGAGCTTGCGAAATATCTCTCTGCACCCTCTGCATCCTGCAATGGCATACCAAGGAAAATCAGGAGAGGCTGTCCTGCATAGTTTGGTGGAAGGACTCGAAAGGAGCTTACATCAAAAGGAAGTTGCCCTTGCAGTATTTTTAGACATCGAGGCGCTTTGATAACACATCAAAGCCCTCGATCAACCGATCACTAATGGAACGGAAAATTGACCAAACCGACTACGCAGATGGGTTGACTGCATGCTAAGAGGCAGAGTGGTCTATGCCATAATGGCTAGATAAAAATATCGCCATGAGAACCACTAGAGGGTGTCCTCAAGGGCGAGTATATCACCACTGCTGTGGAGCTTGGTCGGGATGCTCTCGTCAGATCATTAAACGACAAAGGAATATGGACGCAGGGGACGCTGATGACATTGTCATCGTAGCTAGGGGGAAGTTCCCAGGCGTGGTGGCGGGCATCATGCGTAATGCACTGGAATGGTGGAGGAATGGTGCCTTCACAAGGACTCTCAGTTAATCTCAAAAACAAAAAGTTGGTTGCCTAACCGACATGAGAAAACTCAATGACTTAGGCGGCATTAGACTGTTTGGGTAGGAGGGCACAATAACCAAGGAAGTAAGTATGCGGCGTTACTCTTGATGCGAAACCTGAGCTGGAAAAATCACTTAGTTAAAAAAACGACAAAGACCACGCAACTATTCTGGCGCTGCACGAGAGTTGCTGGCAATAACTGGGGATTAAGGCTGGAGGTGACCACTTGCTATATACTGCAGCGTAAAAAGACCAGCGATAATATACGGGGCAGTAGTCTGGTGGAGGAGGACAGAAGTGTCCTCCGCAGCGCGCTCTGACCGTGTCCAGAGACAGCCATTGCTGGGTATCACTGGCGCAACACAGTACAGGAACCGCCTCTTTGGAGACCATTGGGGCCCCCCCTGGAACTCTATGTGAGAGCGGAGGCAATGAATGCGATCCTTAGACTGAAAGCCAACAACCTATGGCATCCCAACTTCAGGGTGGGAAATTATCTTCACTGAAAAGGTGAAAATCTCCATACCGAACAGAGACCAGGCACGTAGTGAAATCACTGCTAACGAAAACTGGTACACGGATGGATCCAAATCCATCCAGGGGACAGGAGCCTGTTCATAAGCCTGGGGAAACATACAACGGTCTTCCAGGCAGAGGTATTCGCCCTTGCAGCCTGTGCAGAAATGATTGCAAAAGGGGGCTACATGAGGAAGGAAAATTAATATAATGACTGACAGCCAGGCTGTCATTAAGGCAGTCCCAAACCCTGTAACTAGGTCAAAACTAGTTAGGGACTGCAAACAATCCCTCAATGCACTGGCACGAGACAACATGGTCTGATTTGGGTGCTGGGACATGAGGATATAAAGGGCAACGTAATCGCCGATGAACTAGCCAAGGAGGGCTCTAAGAGACACTTCATGGGTCCAGAGCCCGTATGTGGGATTACTAAAGATTCCGCAAGAAGGGAGATCTGGACCTGGTTAGATAAAGAAAGTACAAAGAAATGGAGATCGACTGAAGGTCAACTCCATACCAAAACGCTGATAGGGGATGGAGATAGTACTTTCTCTGATAACCTACTCAAGCGCAGTAAGAAAGAAGTTAAAACCATTACTGGGTTAGTAACTGGACAGTGCCCTCTGAAAAAGCATCTATACAACACAGGCCGTGTAAGCGAACCGTGGTGTAGAAGATGCGAACTACAGGAGGAAACGAGTTTACATGTAATCTGCACATGTGAGGAACTGAAGGTACTCAGGCAGAAATATTTCGGGAGAGATCTATTGGAGCCCTCGAAGGTCCTCAAGTTTCCACTGGGCAAGATACTGGGCTTTATAGAGAACACCAAGCTGCTCGAGTGGAAATAAGAGAATCAATAGGGATGGTACAATGAGCACCAAGCTCAAGTGCCCGGGCAGCAAGTGCCCACCGTAACTTGAATAAATGAAATGAATGAATGAATCAGTGAAATTCCAAATCTCCAAGAGTTAGGTGACTTGGTGGAAATTTGCCGTATCTTCAATTCCACGGTTGCAATGTCTTCGAAGATTACAGATCAGACAACTCCCATAATAACAAGAAGAACGAAATTTCCAAACTAATTGAAAAAAAAAAAACAAGAATCTTTTGGAATCTTAAAAATTATAAACTTATACTCCAGTATATTAGCAATTTAAACCTCATATTATCCATAATAAATAAAACTTTGACCAACAAATATGAAATTACAATTACGTAAACTGAATCCATTCGCTTTTCAAACATTAGACAATACTGCAATACAAGCGAAAATAATTACCTTACTTGACACGTGTATGGTCTAACTTGGTTCTACGAATTAACTTTATTGTATAAGTTTACATTGTGTTTATAGTTATCCGGAGGCAATTTGCTTCCACAGCTTCAGTTTGCATTTCTAAGACTTGGATACCTGATGGAGGCCGTAACACCAGAGTATGTTTAATGACCCGTAATTTCCGCTAATGTCTGCGGTGGACTTCTTTCTTTGTCGGCCACAATTTGTTTAAGCAAACTCCAACAGCACAACCCTACCGAAGGAAAAGCACACAAACCCTTTGTACGCAAAGCAAATGCTTAAGCATATCTAACGCCGATTAACAACACAGGTAGATGTTTATATCGGTGCCTAGTCTAACAATTCGCCTTACCAGACACAATTTTCGCACCAATGTAAACGGTTTCCGATACATCGTTTACCGAAGCACAATAATGACGTCATTGGTGTATTTAATCGCTTCGATGCCTCACATGCGTGGGCAAACCTTCCCTGAGAACGGATACGTGTGGGCGGTTTTGATATATTATTCATATAAACGGGGATGATGTTTGCGTTTGTGCTCTGGACAACTGGCTGGCAATTTAACTTGCAATAATTGGGAAACATGGAAAAACATATAAGAGGAGCTCCAAAATGGTTTTAAATGTTGTATGATGGCTTTGTAATGGTTTTGTCGGGAGTAGCGTCAAAATTCATTTTTTGTCTTTGTATTTTCAGTTCACATTAAAGCTTTCAACTGGAAAAAAAAAATGAAAATCTTATTCCACTGAGCAAGAAATGTCAAAAGATAATAAGAGTGTAGGAATTACGTGATTTTGTGTTTTAATAACTTTACGGCAGATAATGTCTCATTCTCTCAAGACTTCATTGACGTCATCTGTTGCCATTGGATTGCGATCACTTCATTTATAGATTTTATTTAAAGATTTTTATTTCATTTAATTTAAGAATTAGACCCTGCAACGCCATCTAGCAGTGAAGTATCTTACCGCGATAGCAAAATTTAATGTTTCATTTTCGTTATTTATTTCCAAATTAATTAGTAATTCATTGTCAGTTAAATTTGCTTTACATTCTTCAATTATTAGTCTCAGTTTCAGTTTAAAACCCTTTTTTAGTGTAATTATTCGCATTATAAAGTTTGTCAGTGACTTATTTTGATTCACTTGTATTTTACGACTCCAGCCTCTCGCTAGTAAGAGAGACGCACAGGCTACACACCATCTTAGATGCGCTGTTCAAGTTGCTCCGTGCAAATTTCTAGTTAGACACATTGTGGGATTTTCGCGCGAGACTTCTAATTCTAGTGCATTTTTGTTCGTTTTACCTGGGCTGGCAGGAAATTGTGTTTTCATCGATATTCTAAAGGTTTGAAACAGCATTCAGCCGGCATTCATTTTGTTAATGGCGTCATCTAGGACACTGGTAACCGACTTTGTTGGTAATTTTATCAATTTGAATTCCGTCCATCTTAGAGCTACTATATTTATACTTTATCTATACCTTTATTTGGCGTTGAGTGAAACAAGAGGTGACGAAGTACTAGTTTGAGACCAAATCCGATCGTTGAATTCGAAGGGACCACGCCTGATCAGCGTACCGGCGCTAAACCACCTTCTGGACCAAATAATCGCACTTCTAGAGTTCCAGCAAACTCGCATATTTGAATTTTATTATTCTTTTCTTGCACAAATTAATATTTCATATTTATTTTATTAATTTTTCTAATCGAAAAATGACAGAAAACTTACGGCCAACATTATTAACCTAGATATTAGCATAATCCTATATTTCGGATTATTATATCATAATTAAAAGGTTGTTTATTATTATTTAAGTATACAGGTGAAAACCGGAACTAAAATATATATACATGTAACTATGTTAAGAGTGTTTTATTGTAATTCATTGTATTTTTTTATTGATTTGAATTAATTTGTGTTGCAAAATACAATGTCATCCAAAATTGTGGTCGAACAAATTATTTCGATCAAGACTTAACACTTGAGCGAGTGAACCGACAATCTAATCAAAACTCCATTAAAAACATCGCAAAAAAAAGCGGGAAACATCGTCTCGTACAAAACGAATAAGCTGAAATGACTCAAAAAGAAATCCACCATTGAGAATCTCCAGGAAATGAAACAAACTAACTCTTCTCACAACTCATAACCAGAAGAGATTTACAGAATGCATCAACCTAAGTAAGGAAAATATTTGCATGTCCACCCCCGAATATTGTAGCTCTTTTGTAAACTAATAATGACATCTAAGTAGTTTGGATTAGTAAGGGAATCTAATGTGATTTGTGGAAAAGCGGATAATATCGGGCACTCATGGCGTTGCATCTGGGAGCATGTAGAATCGAAGAGGGAGAGTTATCTAATGTGGGGCTCCTCACATCAAGCCTTTTTAAAAAGAAATAGGAGACACCATAGATCTTTTAGGTCGCAGTGTACTATCATCATCATTTTACATACATTCCATATCTTTTATCTTTTCCTCATTTCGCTCCATTTTTCCGTCTTTTCCACAACCTCACGATTTATTTCCTCATTCTTTCTGCTTCGTGGCTATGGTCGCAAGATAATCTGCAAAAGCTAGGCATTGATACCTTTTCTGATATATAAATCCGGTTTTATTGATATATGCTTCCCCCCTAGTATTTTCCAACACTATGCTAAAAAGAATTTTTTCAACAATATTAAAATACTTGAACATATCTTTATCAAAGAATAATTACTTCCTGACCTCTTCCAAAGTCATTTATCAGATCTCACATCCACGTATTTAACCATTAAGAATTGGAAAACTTATTTGATCTCATCGAAAATACCACTGTCTACAAATGCTGCAATTGCTATTTCCTTGGATTCTTTCCATGAAAAAGACAAGCAGTTTTTGATAAGCCGACAATGCATACAGATGATTACTTCGATTAGTCAGCCAGAGACCTGCACAGCTTAATACAGGGTACTAGGATCTTAGAACGACTGGTTTAAATTAATGGGTAAAAGGAACGAAGGACTGAATACAAAACTAAGCCAAACCTATATAGCACTATCACTCTAATCTAAAAGCCGTTAGTTAGGTACTATATCGTTGCTATTGACGACAATAAATACTTTGGAAACATGTATTCCGTGCTCAGTCCGTTAGGAGATTGCACGAATCTATTTCCCGCGCTTGGAATCTGTTTCTGCGTAATCAGTAGTCACGGTTATATGTCTGCATTTACGACGAATCGTAAAATTCCCTCATTTATGACACACCCAATTTGCCCTCGGCACACTATGACAACACATAAACCGCTTTTTCTTTACAACCCTGCATGTCACGATTCATTTAAAAAAATATCTAAGCTGACGAACTTTATTGTCTACTTTGATGCGCCACCGTCGAAGAGTCTTTCGCGCAAAAGGGTGGCGGAATGCACCCAATCCCCTCTCTCGACCCCACCCCCTTTTCCCCTCCTCTCGGGAGTTTCGTAATCAATATCAGAACTAATCTAGCAGTTGATTCGATTAAGGCGCTGTGTTATGCTACACTCAAAACTGCAACACTTCTGAAGGGCCGTACTTGTCAACATGGGGTATCTAATTAGTTGAGATTAATTCGCCCCAATTTTGCTAATGGGGTGGTTCATTGGATCCTTATTTCCGGCATCTCGACGGGACAATGATACTAGAGGACTGTGTGTGCTGCGGGCGTAGAGATTTGGGAAGGTTGCCAAAAGTGTGTCTTCCTTCGTGGAAATGAGTTATGCGGGGTCTCGCTTGATTTTCTGGTTTTGCACCATCTTGAAAGCGCTTTCAGACAGTAGAAGCTTTAAAGTGGTAATGTTAAGTGCATTGTAAGACAGTGTACGACATGCTATTCTAGATGATACTTTATAATAAAGAACTTATGTCCTGTTAAGTGGAGATTCCAGTGCTGAATTATAGGTAGTCAATCCATATTAATATTACTAATTAGAAATCTACAATCAAATATTCCTTAAAACGCTAACCTGTTTCTATTTTACCGTTGATAATGATAAGAGGTTAGCTTATTATCAATATACAGGGTGTATCAGATATAGAGGTAAATAATATAATATGTAGCAGCTGTATCTATACAATCAAAAGTCTCTAATGCCAGGGGGTCTATCTGTAAGCATTAACGAGAAAAAAAAATAATAATTTTATAAATACCGTCGTCTGCTAGAGCCGCACCTGTGCCCAACCTAAATGCCTGTCCCGAGTATACCACCACATACCAATATCATTCAGATCCATTACCGATGTTATTTTTGTGTGGATCGCCGCTTATGCAAGCCAACTTCGAACATTTTATTTAAATTCTTCCCTGCTCTCGAAAAAAACGATCCTTTTCAAGGACCAATCATGCTTTCATAATAAAGAAAATCGAAACTTGATGCATCGGCAAAAGGCGGGAAATGTATAGATTCATTTTCGCCGCGCGATATCATAGTAAAAAGGCGTGTTTGCAAATTTTCTGTATCTACATTTATTTCTGTGTAAGTCGATTCAATTCATTTTGCGTTATATGATTAAATAAATCCAAAAGAAATAACTCAGATTCATGTGGTACCGTTTATTAACAACTAACTCTCGATTCGACGAAGCAAAAGAAAAATATTTATATTTTTTGTACTGCTGAAGTCGCATATCCGGTGAAACTCGCAACGTTCTTGATAGATATTAAAATAAACGTTTTTGGGACTTACGGTAGAGATGCTTCTTAACAAATAAGAGACATGTTTATTTTATAAAAAGAAGAAATTTAAAATCATATTATTTATTTATTCAATTACACAGTAATTCCATTGCCAGGATAGTTCACAGTCCGGTCTCAAAAAATATGACATTTTAGTAGTGAAATAAAAATGTGATTCCTCGCTGCTAAACTTGAGAGAAATAAACCGTTTTGCAGCTTGCATGGCAATTGCGTGGACATATCTAAGATGCAAATTATGCCTGTCGTCATTTGTAGTTTGCATGCATTCGTCAAATAATGCTCAGTGGACAGTAGGCCTTAATAACTATATGCTTATTTCTTCTAAGTAACTGTGAAACCATATTTTTGCGTTAAAGTTTGCAAATGGGGCAAAGGGTAGTTGGTGGTGAAAATGGGTGGGTAGTTGCTAGTGACAATAGGTGAGAGGATGGTTGCAGGGAAAGAAAGTTGTTGGTGGTGGTGTGAGGTAACTAATGAGGTAATTCCGGTTGCTGGGCGGTTATGGCCGATGGTGGGGACAGTATTGGTGGTGAGAGTGGGGGATAGTTGGTGGTAGGTTGGGAGTAGTAGGTGATGGTGGGGGTAGTTGATGGCAATGGGGGCATTTTGTGGAGGTGTTGGTAATAGTTGGTGGTGATGGTGACGTAGTAGTGGGGTGAAGATAAGTGGTGTAGAGAAGTAGTTGGCCGTGGTATTTATCTGCTCTCCTGCTAGGTTTTTAGACACTCCTCTACAGTAGGTTTTAGGCCTATATGTGAAGCCGATAACCTCTTTGTAAGAGGTTTATTGCTAATTTATCGGCCATTTTGTTTTCCTCCAAGCTACGTGACTCTATTACGTTCTGCAGGGTTCTTCAGTCGAATACTGTACGTGAAAGGAGTGGTTTTAATCTTAACTAAACGAAATTAACAACTAAAATAAAGAATACGACTTATCCTAAGTGTCCTGTACGTCTGTCCACTTGCGGGAAAAAGAAAAGATGCAAACTAAAGAATAAAACAAAAAATCATGACTGCCGTCAAAAACTACATTCATAAAATCAGTCTTAATTTCATTATAGCTTTTTTCTTATAAGCTCTACAGAGTTTTATGCACATGCAATAACGGTGACAATTTGATGCTTCTAATTATATCAGCATCTATGTCGATCAAGTCAAATCTGTCAATAGTACTAAAATGGAAAACAGCAGAGTCTCTTATCACTCATTGTAGTATTATAGGTTTAATGTTGCAAAACTGCTCTCGAACTCTAAAATCATCTTGAGTTCTTGGCATTTTCAAAGGCCAAAGTAAGTGTAAAGAACGATTTATTCGCTTGTTGGTTCAAAATCCGAATCCGCAAAATGATATTAGATATCTATTACTGCGGCACAGTCTCGCTATATACGTGTGAATTTGCATCGAATTTTACCGTATTTTCCATCGAACACGTTTTCCTATTCGGGGGGTAAATAAAGAAAAATCGAAATAATCAACCCCAAACGGAAACTTACCAGACACGACGAAACCTGACATCGTTTGACCCAATTTTCTAACTCAATCCCTGTGAATTGCGTCCTTGCAGTAAGCGGAAACTGGATCTGAGAAATATTTATTCTACTACGTTGAGAGAACGTGTTTCTACTTGTTGTTAGTTCGCGAAATAATTAAATGATAGAATTCAAATTTTTCGTTAAAAAATATTGTTTTTTTTTTTAAATTATCCCCATAATAATATATAAATATATAACAAACTAACTAGAACAACAGACTAACACAAACTGACTGCGCTTCTACTTTAAGGTGCATCTTAACATTTTTGACACAACTTGTCCTCAGTAGACAGGATAAACTCAGTCAAAACCTATGGCGCTGCGTTTCGGAAAGTACGGTGTTCACAAAATCAGAAATGCAAATTTTTTAACTAAAATCCAATCATTTTTTCGTACATGTCCTTCTTAAATTTTCTTGTAAAGTCTCTAAATTTGACCTTTCAAATTAAGTTCTAGTTTTGGTCTGCCCATACCTTTAACTTGAATTTTTTGTTCATAACTAAATGAATTAAAATTGTCTTTCAAATATTGCACAGTTAAAACTGTTCGCATTCCATAGTTCTTATTATATATATTGTTTAGTGTTTACTTACAATACTATTTGTTTGTTTTGTGTGTGCATTTCATTATCTTTTTTTTACGTACTGTAATTTCATTTCATTACTTTTTTTACCTACTATATATATTCTTTTTTGGTTTGTCGGCTGCACCAAAGCGCATTAGTGGCGGCTTTGCTTTGTCGGCTTTTTGCAGCAGGGATTTAACCGATTGCGGCGTAGTTTTAACTGCGGCTGCGCTGTTGCCATTTAGTTTTGTTTTCTAAAAAAATCAATTATTATTTGTTATCTTTGAGGGAAATGTACGTTTTTTTGGGGAACAGTGAAAAGATTTACGAGTTTAAGTTTGTGATTTTATGTGCACGGGTTTAAAAAACGTATTGCTGTAGATGAAGTACCTCTAACGAAAATTTAAATCAGTATTTTAAATAAAATAGATAGTTTTTTTTTTAACAAATATATTGTCTAATTTCCTTTTTTTTACAAAGTTAAAATTAAGATATTTATAAATTAACACTAAAGTATTTAAATTGTTACAACCGATGATTATTGTGTTAATTGATATCAACTTTATCATCTACAATTCTTTGAAAATCTTCTTATAACCTAAAAACTAAAATATAAAATTAAATTTAATACAGACCTGTATTAATTACCTCATCTAAACTGCACGAGTGTGATTAAACATTGAGCACTGTGCTTAATATAGCAACAAAATTAATAGATTAATATATTAAAATTTTTAAATTCCAAGCAAAAGAAAACAACACATGTAAGCCACCCCGGTATAGATATCACATTGACTCTCTCGCTCGCACGTACGAAGCAGAGAGCCAGAAAAACAAACAAAAAACTTGGAAAAAAATCCGTCCAATACGAAAAAATATAGCAATAGTGAAATAAATAATATAATGTTATATATAGTCCACGAAAATTCTGTTAAAACTTAAAGTATAAAGAAACACCTGTTAGTCCTAAAATATTAAAACAAACTTTGAATGAAAATAACATTAAATTAAGAAATTTATTCAGATAATTGTTTTTCTTTAATAAAAAACTAACAGTAGTATGTTATTTAATAAATTAAAATAATTACGGCACCCTTGGTTTCATTATAAAACTGTCACAACCAAACAACAGTATTAACTCTTTATTGGTGAGTTACGACCTGGTGAACGGGGAGTCAGTCATAAACAAAACATATATAATATAAATATAGTTTATCCGAAAACACGATACTCTGAACGTTGATGTCGATCGATTTGTTAACGTGACCCGAGAACGCAACGAAAGCGAGCACAGGAAGGAACACATTCAATTTGTGCACCGTTCATACGGAATCTGCCGTATCCCTCCCCACCCCCGCTA
The DNA here is from genome assembly GCA_004143645.1 of Protaetia brevitarsis. Lineage (NCBI taxonomy): Eukaryota > Metazoa > Arthropoda > Insecta > Coleoptera > Scarabaeidae > Protaetia > Protaetia brevitarsis. The sequence goes on from RXPK01000270.1 coordinate 805,599, forward strand.
CGTCCTTTATGCGGCTAGGCATTCGATAAAATCAACGTTAGGTCCCGCCTTACTCGGGCGCACGTGCTCCGTCGTCGGTTCGCTTGCTCGCGATGTACATATATATGTTATAGAAGAGGAACTCGCGTACGTTTATTCGATTTCGCTTTGTTATATTTCACGAAATATATAAGATCGAGTAATAGATTTTATTAGTTTGTAATCGACGATTTGTTTAGGGGGTTCACGTGCTCATGTGCTCCCATACAGAAACAGCCACTGGTCAAAACAATGTCAAAATCTGCGAAAACAACTGTTGATAAAGTTTTATATCTTAAAGGTTGATTGACCAAAGTGCATTATTTAAAAACACTTTACTTTTACCAAAACTTGTTAGTATATATGGACTTGTTAAGATAAATTTTACAATGACTTGGCAAGAAATTTTTGTTAGTGTCCATCGGCCTTAAAGAAGTAACGTCACCATAGATTCTATCTTCAACGTCACCTCATTCCAACCAGTAATACCTACTCAGAGAAAATGCCATACCATGGGAATCTGACGGAATTGTACGCGAAATTAAACGAAATCCGCGGTCACCCCTTCCAGCAGTCGACCCCGGCCAGCCGGTATGACGACACCACGTTCGACTACAACGGGAAAACGGCAGCAGTGCGTCCCATCCAGGCAACCAACGTTCTCCCGTCCGCGATAAAATCGGCAATTCTCGCGCCGGCGAGAGAATGTTTATTCGGGTTCAAATTCCCCTTTAACACGATTGACCTTATTGAACGAACGCTACCTAACCTGGCGCCTATTTAGATAAGGGAAAGAGGTGGCGCGCGCCCTGGAAGAGCTCGTATTACGTTCTCGGAATTGAATTATTATAGGGGCGGCTCCAGATCGAGGAATTTGAAACATTTTCTCGGGTAATTGTTGGGGAACATTGCAAATAATAATAATAATAATAATAATAATTTTAGTAATGCGGGGATTAAATTCAAAATATATTCCGGTCCCTCAGTTAACCGAAAAATATTTTATCTAGTCTTGCTTGGAACAAGGAGTATTTTTTGTATGTAATCTCTCATCCCTTTTACCCATTCAATTAAACCAGCTATTCCAGAATCCTAGTACGCTGTACTAATCTGTACAGGGCTGTAAAATTACATAATTAGAACTTATTATTTTTTTTGGCTAGATATTCGCAGATCAGTGCCATGTCTGGTGGGGTATGAATGATTAAAGTTATTGCGTGGAAGTTTATCAATATTTAACTAACAGCTTCTTGCGGGTTTCGCCGTGTGTCAAAACTTTCGCTCGACGTTTCGCTTGTTCATACTGACAGCTTCTTCAGGAAACTGCACTGATTCTCCATGGTCCGACATTCTTCTTATATACGCCCTGGTGCATCCAACCGTGTAGTTTCCGCTCCATTAACCGTGACGGTTCGTAGTAGGCTCTTCCACGTGTTGCTAAGGTGGTACCCTTCTTCTCTGTTAACGGTTTTATTCTTCTCTATTTCTATGGCTTCCCTGATGAGTCTTTTCCCGTAGTTCTTGGTGGTAGTTATTACTTTTACATTCTTGAAATCCATTTTGTGTCCGGTGTCATGCATGTGTTCTGCCACCGCTGATTGCTCGGCCCTTCTTAATCTTGCGTCCCTCTCGTATTCTTTTATTCTTATGTCGATGGCTTTTCCTGTTTGTCCGACGTAGCACTGTCCGCATTGGCATGTTACCCTTGTAGATACCTTCTGTGCGCCCTTGGGTATCTTATCCTGCGGTCCGGTAGATAACTGCTGGATCGACGTTGCAGTCCCGAAGCGTACTTGTACGTTACGTTTTTTCAAAATTCGGCCTACTTTTTCGGTGACTCCTGCTATGTAAGGTAACCACGCCATCCCTCTTCGTGGTTCTGTAGTTGTCTCCAGTGTCGTCTTCTTCTTAGTGGCTCTCCTTATGTCGATGTCAGTGTAACCATTCTTCTTTAGTGCTTTCTCCAAATGTATCTTTTCACTGGTAAGATGTTGTTCGTCACTGATGGTTTCGGCTCTGGATAGCAATGTTTGTATTAATGTCTTCTTCTGCATCGGATGATGGTGAGATCTTGCATGCAGATATCTATCGGTGTGCGTCTTCTTTCTAAATACTGCGTGCTGTAGCATTCCCTCTTTTGTTTTCTTGACCATAACATCCAGGAAACGGAGATTTCCATTTTGTTCTTTCTCCATGGTAAACTTGATGGCTGGGTGCTGTGAGTTTATGTGTTCCAAGAACTGTTGTAGTTTTTCTTCTCCGTGTTGCCATATTACAAACGTATCGTCGACATATCGCAGCCAACACTTGGGTTTCATATCGCTGGAACTTAGGGCTTCTTCTTCAAATGCTTCCATAAACAAGTTGGCTATTACTGGTGATAAAGGGCTTCCCATTGCTGTTCCGTTCTTCTGCTCGTAGTATTTTCCTTCATACAAAAAGTATGTCGTGGATAAGCACAGTTTCACTAATTCAATGATGTCTTCTTGTAGTCCAAGTTCTGGAAGTAATAGCGATATAATGTCGAAACTTACTAAAATGTGTGTAGGTTCAGTCTTTACCCTTCTTATGAACAGGAATAATTCTACCTGTTTTCAAGCAAGTTGGAAATACGCTTAGTTTTGCTTTCCTTGAAACTTTTTTCTTGTTTAGAAAATGCCTTTTTATACTGTGATATAATGTAGTCGTACTCTCAATTCTAGCATTTATTTCGGTGTCCTGCTTAGATTTGTTGACGATATATACTCCCAGATACTTGTAACTATTTACTTGTTCTAACGGCTTACCATTTATTTGGATATTTAATACTCCATCAGATTTTCCAATGACCATTACTTTGGTTTTTGCCTCATTAATCTTTAATTTCTTTTCGGCAAGTTTTTCATTACATACACCCAGGTTTCCTTTTACCTCTTTTTCGCTCCAGGCAAGTATGACCACGTCATCCACAAATGCACATTCCCCTAACCACACTGCTTCCATGTTTCTGTACCCTACAAAGAGTTTAGATGTTCTGCTCTTTGTTTCTTTTATAACATCATCCATTACTAAATTGAATAAGATAGGGCTAACACTCCCCCCTGACGTACACCCTCATTGATTGGGAAGTCTTCTGATTGCATATTGTCAGTTCTTATATAGTTTTTGTTATTTTTGTACATACTCATGATAGCTCTTATAAGTTTTAGATCTGCTTTCCTTTTCTTCAAACTCTTCTCTACTTCCTGTCTTGGTAGTTTATCGAAAGCCTTTTCTAGGTCCAGGAAGGCCAAACATGCTTCCAGACTTGTATTCCTTAATTTTTCAGCCACCTGGTTAATAGTGAATATGTAGTCCTGGTAGCTTCTTCTCTTTCTGAACCCACTTTGGGATTGCTCCAGTTGTGGTTCTAGTATTGTTGTTAGTCTCCTTTCAAGGATTCTCTCGTATATTTTAGATGGGATACTAAGCAAAGAGATACCATGATAATTATTACAATCAGGTTTCTTTTTATCTCTTTTTCGCTCTAGGCAAGTATGACCACGTCATCTGCAAATGCACATTCTCCTAACCAGATTGCTTTCATGTTTCTGTACCCTACAAAGAGTTTAGATGTATTGCTCTTTGCTTCTTTTATAACATCATCAATTACTAAATTGAATAAGGTAGGGCTCAATACTCCCCCCGACGTACACCTTCATTGATTCCTCAAGTCTTCTGATTGCATATTGTCAGTTCTTATATAGTTTTTGTTGTTTTTGTACATACTCATGATAGCTCTTATAAGTTTTAGATCTGCTTTCCTTTTCTTCAAACTCTTCTCTACTTCCCGTCTTGGTAGTTTACCGAAAGCCTTTTCTAGGTCCAGGAAGGCCAAATATGCTTCCAGGCTTGTATTCCTTAATTTTTGAGCCACCTGTTTAATAGTGAATATGTGGTCCTGGAAGCTTCTTCTCTTTCTGAACCCACTTTGGGATTGCTCCAGTTGTGATTCTAGTATTGTTGTTAGTCTCCTTTCAAGGATTCTCTCGTATATTTTAGATGGGATACTAAGCAAAGAGATACCATGATAATTATTACAATCAGGTTTCTTTTTATCTCTTTTTCGCTCTAGGCAAGTATGACCACGTCATCTGCAAATGCACATTCTCCTAACCAGACTGCTTCCATGTTTCTGTACCCTACAAAGAGTTTAGATGTATTGCTCTTTGCTTCTTTTAAAACATCATCAATTACTAAATTGAATAAGGTAGGGCTCAATACTCCCCCCTGACGTACACCTTCATTGATTCCTCAAGTCTTCTGATTGCATATTGTCAGTTCTTATATAGTTTTTGTTGTTTTTGTACATACTCATGATAGCTCTTATAAGTTTTAGATCTGCTTTCCTTTTCTTCAAACTCTTCTCTACTTCCTGTCTTGGTAATCTATCGAAGGCCTTTTCCAGGTCCAGGAAGGCCAAACATGCTTCCAGGCTTGTATTCTTTAATTTTTCAGCCACCTATTTAATAGTGAATAAGTAATCGTGAAAGCTTCTTCCCTTTCTAAACGCACTTTGGGATTGCTGCAGTTGTGGTTCTAGTATTGTTGTTGGTCTCCTTTGGTATGTTAATTCAATATTGAAATGCAATAACAGTCTGTTGCTATTGCAATTTTTAGATGTTTACTCTTGATTGTCACCATAATAAGGAATACGTATCGATATGTATGATAAAATAATTGCCACCACTGCCTCGGTAGGACAAAGTGCATACTCCTTTCCTATTCCAATAAACAGAAGCCATGTTTACTAATGATGCTGAAGAATCTAAGCATTTCCGTTGAAGACAAACTTTCGTTTTCCCTTTTTTTTTTAGAAATCGATCGAGAAAATGCAAAAAGAAAATATACACACGAAACTTCAGGCTGCTTACATTTCCAATAATCTCCGTCAAAATTCAGTCATCCCTTTAAGTAAGAGACGGAAAATCCCTCGACGTGAGTGGATAGGGGAATTGACAGAGGCGATATTAACATATCTACGAACCTCGATGAAGCTTAAAAGGTAGCAGCCAGTCTTCGAGGACTTGTGAGCGGGGAAGGAAGTTCTGGGAACGCCTCGGCAAGGTCGACAAATATATGGAGGTACGGTGAAAAGAGGAAAATCTCGGTAGAATTTGCACAGAGGAAAAGGAAAGTCTTGAATGTCGTTAACGGAGAAACGAACCGGATATTAAATTACCCCCTTCGACCGTGGTGGAAATCGGTTGAGAGGTTTTAGGAATAGAAGATTTCCGGCTAAGGTCGAAGTGATCGCGATGATAACTTTTTAAACAAATAACATTTCTCGTTATTTTCACGAAATCTTGTTTTAATTGTGTTGATCCAAGTAAGCAAGTAGTATTTTTCCTGTGTGGTATTTTCAGGATATAAAGATATAAAGTGGAAATCTTGAATGTTTGTAGTTACGTCATATTTGCTTATGACGTATGCAGCGTATGAAACAAATTCAGGCACACCAACATTGTTTACAATGAACTGTACGAAATGACAATTGTCAAATTTAATGAGGTTATACGCAGTTTTAATAGATTTTCTTTTATAACTGAAAGGATTGGTTCAGTTTTTGGTCAACGTTGCGTTTTAACAACAATCATGAGTAATGCAACTAATAGGATTCTAAATAGTGAACTTTTCTATTGACAATGCTTTCGTGATCAGGCTAAGCTTATTATTAAATGTGTTCTCAATGGAATAATGTATTACCGCAATAATGTAGTTCTCATATCAAAAACCTATTTGCAAATCAAAATGTAGAAAATATTCAAGCAACATAAAAGTATTTAGTTTAATATACGTTACCAATGATTAATTAAACGAAAGATGATGTTTTTACTTTATCTAGCAATCATAATTTCTATACAATGATATATATAAAATATAATATGGCAGTAAATTAAATTAAAATATGTCAATATTGAAGAAAAGAATAGTGAAATTAAAAATATATTTAATTTGTGTCTTCGCTCTCATCTTCTGATCCGCAATTAACTGTCAGAACAAAGTCATGTTTGCTTCACATTCGTACCACTCTTTAATTATTTTCCCTGTGTGATTTATGCAATTTTGCCAGGTGTCTGGTGTTACAGCTGTCCAAACTTTCTTGCCACATTCCCAATACTTATTTATTGCCATAACCATTACGACCAATATGCTTATTATAATATCCTTTCGCATGTGCCCATATAAATTCGATAGCATTGAAATCGCAGTGATACAGAGGAAGTCTTGAAACTTTATGCCCATGTGCTCGAAGTAATTCATCATAAATTACTTTACGAACATCCATTTTATTCCTTTCTGACACATCACATGTTTTGGGCCTCAATCGTGGCTTGTACAGGGCTGTTGAAGCACTCGATGAAGGAACAGCAGATGTAGCTTCCTTCTTGCGCTTTGTGTTGTAGATGATACCCATAGAAATACCCAAAGCATTCGCAACTCTCTACAATTTGTATGTAAGTTTTAATCTAATAATAACCAATTACAATTTACCTCATGGACTGCATCAACGGATATTAGAGGACTTCCATTTCGCTTTTCCTCCTCGAAATACACTAGTAAACGACTGACTAACTCTTGGCAACAAGAACTAATAAAGTCGTTTACCGGACATCTTGAACTGTAACCTAAAAAAATGTTTTAAGTCTTTTAAGTATGTTTCTTTAACACCTCTAAACTTACCACAAACTAAACGATTTACTTCACTATAGCTCCGAAAAGAACTTTTGGTAAAAGAAATAATAGAAGTAAATAAAAATTCAAACCTAAAGAAGGGTCAATAAACAGTAAAAAGCAGATGTCAAATGTCAACGGAGCGTTAAAATGGGTTAAAATGGCGTAGTTGCATGCACTGAAGTAAACATTATGAAAGGTCTTATTTACGCATTACTCGACCGTATTCTATCTCACTTCAACTAGTTTGTTGATACTTAATACAATATGGACGTATAGCTTAAGTAGCTACGACTTATGTTATATACTTCTATCTCGCTTGTCTATATGAATGCTTCCAATTTTTTGAAACTACTCTTGTCTTTACTTTACCGACCTGTTAATGACGTAACTACAAACATTCATGACTTCGTCTGTAGCTTTTAATTGAACTTGTCTGCGAAATTCCTTCTTTTTCAATTGTTTGAATTTTTTACTTATCCAATTGTATTCTAATTCTATGATAAGATGTTTGTGGAACTTATGGCTTTAAATGAAAGACAATTTTTTTTTTTATAATTTTTGAATTTCATACTTGAAACTTGTTACACCGCCCTGACATAAACAAATACGTAACAATTCATCATTCGGAATTGGAATGATTGCACACAACTGAGAAGTGTTTCCGGCGTAATCCTTGAACAAGGGTTGGTGATTCGCTCAATCATGTTTTCCCTCGTGGTTGGCACTTCTGTATAAACTTCAGACTGTAAGTGGCCCCACACAAAGAAGTCAGGGGAAATAAGATCTGGCGATCTTGCAGGCCAAGACACTGAACCACTTCTTCCGATCCATCGACGATTGTAGGCTGGATCTAATACTTCTCGTGCTTCTTCTTGAATAATGTGCTGGACAACCGTCATGTTGGAACCACATTGTTTGTCGTACGTCCAAGGGAAGGTCTTCAAGTAACACTGATGGAAGTTCGTTCTGCAAGATGTTTCGATATTTTTCACCATTTAAGTTTCCATCGATGAAATATGGACCAATAAGCTTATTGCCAATTATTCCACACCAAACATTTACTGTTCCAAGGATGTTGATGTTCAACTTGGCGCAATCAATGGGGATTTTCGATACTCCAGTAATGCATGTTGTGCCGATTTACCGTACCATGATTTGTGAATGTCGCCTTGTCAGAAAATAATACTCGAGCAAAAAAATTGGGATTATCTTATATCCGTTGAAGCGCCCATTGCCAAAATCGCACTCGATTTTGAAAATCATCGCCATGAAGTTCTTGATGCATGGAAACTCTAAATGGATGATATTTCCTACGCTTCAATATTTGGCAGATAGTGGACTGAGAAATTCCTGATACGCGAGCTATTTCTCGAGTACTAATGTGCGGATTATTAGCTACTGCAGGTAATACCGCAATTTCATTGTTTTCTCCAGCAATTGTTTTTCGGCGATTACGTCTTATTGGCTGTACAGTTCCTTCGCTAGAGAACTGTTGAACGACTCGGTAAAAAAAAACGTTATGAATAAAGATTAACAGCATCAGCGATATTCCTACCACTTTCTCCATAGATGTAAATCATTTCAATTCTCCCTTGTAATATTATAGCGTCCATTATTGTTTAAATATTCAACACTAACTAATTTGTATTGGATTAATAATTAATAATCTAAATGGGGATCGGACAATGTGTAAGTATTCACAGCTTGTCAAGTACTGAATTAAGTACGGTTTTGTATCGTTGAATAGCATTCCAATTGCGAATAAATGAATGTATCGAAGTGGAGGGGCACAGTTTCGAACACATGGCTTTTTGAAATGTTAGTTTATGTTAAAATAAAAAAACACAAAATCATGTTTGTTTGCTTCTCTTTTTTGTGTATTTTTTCTGCGATTACAACGCACTCTGTTACGAATCGAAAAATAGTTTCAACAAAAACTACATACTTGATGGCGTAGAATCCGAATCTGCAATACAAAATGGGGGTTCCCATTTAAGATTTCAAAGTTGTCCCCCCTCTCACTCTGGGGGGTGGAGGGGGGAGCGAGTTCTGCACCATTCAGTGAGTCCCCTACATTATAACAAATCTTATTAAGGTCTTTTTTTGATTTGATGCAGTGTTTTAGAGATATTCCGTTGTCTCAAGATAAAAAACTCACCCTGTACTTTGCAATCCAGGCTATATCTTGCTTAACATTTGTAGTATTGAAGCACATAACTTTTAAGAAGAAAAACAGGAAACACCCTTTTTGCTTAACCTATATTCTTTCAGCTTCCACAAACATTTATTTATTTAATGAATTTAGATTTAATTTAATCTTGAAACTATAGTTTTAATAATTTTTTATTCAACCTATACTTTCCTTACTTTGATTTTTATACAGCCTTAATTAAATTTGTAATACCTCAGATAATATTGAACGAACCACCCCTGCGTTTAACTCTTAATTTTAAAATATATCCAAACTAAACACTAAAAAACCCCACTGGAATTAATTAATATAATAATTACACGCCTTCCTACAAATCCCAATCAGAAACAGCCAATCCTTTCTTAATATTACCATATATACCTCCTCAATTTCCCAACCCCACTAATACAACGCTAATTTTTGCTTTCTAAGGAACGTTACAAAATGAAGCTCTTACATTTATACAACCTCGCACAGTCTGAAAGGTAAAACTGGCAATTTCGAGGGCTTTAATTAAATTCCTTATCCCTTCTAGTATTTGGAAACGAAGGGGAGGGGGATGCGAGACGGGGTAAGGGGATGATTAATTTATTAAATAAACTTACCCTATCCACGTGCCAGGTGGATCTCAAAATTTAACAATTTCTTTTTTGCTCTCGAATTGTGCCCTAATTTTAGAATAATGCAGAAATATCTAAAGGAGTTGAGGCGAGCAATTAATAAAATGCCCCCCCTTATAAATTCCTATAAAACTTGTCTTGCACTTTGTTACGGTTCTGTGGTCTAGACTAGAATATATTTTAGCATTCTAATCAGTGGCGGCTCGTGGTCGGAAACGTAGGGTGTTCACAAAATCAAAAACATGCAAATTTTTAACTAAAATCCAATCATTTTTTTCGTACATGTCCTTCTTAAATTTTCTTGTAAAGTCTCTAAATTTGCCCTTTGTAGTTTGCGTCAAATTAAGTTCTGGTTTTGGTCTGCCCATACTTTTAACTTGAATTTTTTGTTCATAACTAAACGAATTAAAAATTGTCTTTCAATATTGCCACAGTAAAACTGTTCGCATCCATAGTTCTTATTTAATATACTGTTTAGTGTTTACTTACAATACTACTTTGTCTGTTTTGTGTGCATTTCATTATCTTTTTTACGTACTGTATATTTCATTTCATTACTCTTTTTACGTACTATATATATCATTTTTTGTTTGTCGGCTGCACCAAAGCGCATTAGTGGCGGCTTTGTTTTGTCGGCTTTTCGCAGAGGGATTTAACGATGCGGCGTAGTTTTTAACTGCGGCTGCGCTGTTGCCAATTTATTTTTGTTTTCCTAAAAAGAATCAATTATTATTTGTATCTTTGAGGGAAATGCACGTTTTTTGGGAACAGTTAAAGATTTACGATTAGTTTGTGATTTTATGTGCGCGGGTTTAATAAACGTATTGCTGTAGATGAAGTACTCAACGAAAATTTAAATCAGTGTTTTAAATAAATAGATAGTTTTTTTAACAAATATATTGTCTAATTTCCTCTTTTTTACAAAGTTAAATGTAAGATATTTATAAATTAACACTAAGTACTTAAATTGTTACAACCATGATTATTGTGTTAATTATATCAACTTTCATCATCTACAATTCTTTAAAAATCTTCTTATACCTAAAACTAAAATATAAAAGTAAATTTAATACAGACCTGTATTAATTACTCATCTAAACTGCACGAGTGTGATTAAAGATTGAGCACTGGCTTAATATCAGCAACAAATTATAGATAATATAATTAAAATTTTTAAATTCCAAGCAAAAGAAACAAACATGTGAGCCACCCGATATCTATATCACACTGGCTCTCTCGCTCGCATGTACGAAGCAGAGAGCCAGAAAATAAACAAAAACCTGGAAACAAATCCGTCCAATACGGAAAAAATATAGCAATAGTGAAATAAATAATATAATGTTATATATAGTCACAAAATTCTGTTAAAACTTAAAGTAATAAAGAAATGCACCGTTACCAAAATATCAAAACAACTTTCAAATGAAATAACATTAAATTAAGAAATTTATTCAGATAATTGTTTTTCTTTAATAAAAACTGCAGCAGTATGTTTATTAATAAATTAAAATAATTACGCCACCCTGGTTTCATTATAAAACTGTCACCAACAAACAGTATTAGTTCTTATGGTAGTTACGACCTGTGAACGGTGAGTCATTCATAAACAAAGTATATGTAATATAGTTTTTGCAATTAGTGCCGTAACCATACCATTTATTCCACTAATGCCGTAATAGGGTCTATTACAGCACTAGTTGCGTAATAGAAATGGAACATTTACAGCAGATTATTTTAAGTTGGTCACATTGCAACAGAAATGGAGATGTCAATATGACATTTGTAAGCAAGTTTGAGGTTATTATATTAAAATTCATTGTAAGATTTGAATATTTTAATTAATCTTTGAAATAGTACAACTATATAAACATTTATATTAAACGTTTGAATATCTTTCGAAGTGATAGTGATACCGTGTGCAGTAGAAACATTCTGTTGAAAATTATCGTTCTCTGCGATAGTGATATTGCTTCTGTTGGAGTACTCAAACTGTGAACCATTCCCAGAAGTTCCAGGTAGATTCACATTATTTTCCTGTGCAAACATATTTCCAACATCATTTTAATTTTCATAGAAGAGGCAATGTAACCTTCAGCAACAGCCGTGCTTTTCCAGCCAACCTAATCGTTTTATAGTTAAAATATCACCTCCAGTATTTGCCTATATGTGTCGCACTGGATCTTCTAAAACAAGTCCTGTATAAGATGAGGATCTGGTAAATGAAGAAAATTGGCAATTTGTTTAGGAACATTCCCATGGTGTTAATACGGATAGGGCTATTAATTAAGCAGCCAATGACGATAAGTTAGAAAAAACGTTCGTGAGTAACTGTTTAAGCCGCAGATTATTTATATTTTTTATAAGTTCGATGCAGTTTACATCAGTCACTGCGAACATTCCCCATTTCAATACCCATTGTTTTTGTTTTAGGTATGTTGACTATAGATGGAATCGAATTGTATTGAAGATCTTCCCACATATATTAATTAATTCTTTCTCGCCTACAGGCTCCATTATATCCTATTATCAAAATAAACTACCAAGAATAAAGAATTTACAAAAAATAACGAAATAAAATCAACACTAACCTTATAGCTAAGTAATATTTATCATCGGCTTGTTCACAAAATCTAGAATATCTTCTTCTTCCTAAAATTTTAGATTTTTTTATTTGATAACCTTTAGAATGCCGTTTTAATAATGCCTTAGGTTTCATATATTTTGATATATCCACATTTCTATGTACATTTAAACACGATCTTAACATCGAATAAATCGACATAATGATGACGATTTATAAATCTTTACGTAGCATTTCAAAATAAGCAAGTAAGACGTTCTCAGAAATAGAAGAATTTCCTTTTTCTTTGCACCATTTTCAAAATTTTTGTGTCGCTTTTGATACATAGTGTACGATTTCTTCCGGAAGTAAATTATTATGGTTTTTTCAGCAATTTGCCGTATTCAGGCGGAGTGCATAAAAATTGTAGAACTCATATTAAATTTATAATATAGTTACTTTAGTAATATAATATTAACAAATTTCAAAAATGTGTTAATTTAAAATTAACTTGTCAATTTAAATCTTGTGCCAAACCAAGGTGACAACTGGTGACAACCGCCACAAAATTTCCCTAAATTCAATTTTTCTCGGTTTTGCTTTTACAAAAAGAGAAATTTTAAAACTAATTGCAAAAATAGCATAAAAGACACGTTTCATTGACATTAAAGCACTCATTAAAGCACTCGAATTCCGCACTTTGAAAACGTCCAAATAAAAAACTGTCTCTGTTAATATACTATTATCCGTAAAACACGATATCTGAACGTTGATGTCGATCGATTGTTAACGTGACCGAGAACGCAACGAAAGCGAGCACAGGAGCACACTCAAATTTGTGCACCGTTCATATGGAATCTGCGAATCCTCCCACTCCGCCTCGTCCCTTTGTGCGGCTAGGCATTGGATAAAATCAAACGTAGTCCCGCTACTCGGCGCACGTGCTCCGGCGTCAGTCGCTTGCTCGCGATGTTCATATGTATAGAAAAGAACGTCGCGCGCTCATTATTCATTTCGCTGCGTTATATTCACGAAATATATTAAGATCGAGTAATAGATTTTATTAGTTTGTAATCGACGATTTGTTTAGGGGGTTCACGTGCTCAAGTGCTCCTATACAGAAACCGCCACTGATTCTAATGGAGGTACACATATGAAAGCTGTTCTTTCCAGCTATAATACGTACCGAAGAATCAAAAGTAGACTAATATAAAAAAGCACCGTTTATATCCTCAAATAAACCGAAATTACCCATACGCATCCAGTTAGTTACCCTTCCCGAATAAAAACACCAACCCACCTACAGCTGTTAAATATTTCAAGGCGTGTTATCTATCGAAGAGCATATAAACCTCGGCCATCACAACGCAGTGTGGAAAATGGTGAAACGACAAAGCCGAAATATGATTACACCGTTGATGTAAACAGCCGTCATTTTCCGGATGTAACGGCCTGGGTTTGTCCACCACGAACCGGCTGCTTCGTTCGATATATCATTACGACCGGGAAAATGGAGAATTACGAATCGGTTGGCGGTCGATAGTAGAAAGAAAATGATTATTGGAACTGACAATTTGTTACGTGTGTTGGTGGTTTAATCGGGAATAATAGCGATTTTAATTTTTCGTTTTGTCGATACACTTGAATGTCCAATAACCCGCGTGGTGAATTTTGTTTTTAAATGTTTGTTGGTTGGTAATGGACGTAAATGTTTATGACAGGTAGTGGTACCAACTTAATATGTTAAATGGAACGTGTTTCGTGGGATGAGGAGTTTTTGTCGATTTTCAGTTTTGCATAGTTTTGACATCTTTAGAATAAAACTGGTTCCAAGTCGCTAACATTAAAAACAATTTGACATGCAGAAAATGAGCGAACTGATCCACACTTTCTATATGTTTGACACTTCTGTACAGTCCAGTGTGGTGACTTATTTTTTCAATATTTTGACTTCTTTTTGCCATTTCAATTTGTTTTAATTACTTTAAATATAAAAAGAAGGCTAGTATTCCGTAAGGAGGACCGGCTGATTTGTTGTGATTATAATGCTATTAACGGAACCGCATGTGTTCCTGAGTGTAAAATAACTATTCATTTTTTGAGCAAATGAAAACAAGGTACTAAAAACAGTGTTCGAAAAGTGCTATTTCGAGGTTATGTGCGAAGCGTTTTTGACAGATATAAAGTGTGGGTAATGGCGTGGAAAGAAAAGTTACTAAAATTTAGACAAAACAGGCGCAAAGTTCAAACGAACTACATTGAATTGTGACTGAAATTGTCAATTTAGCCATTGCAATTAATTTTTCTCTAAATCCTCCTCTTCTTTATGGTGCGTAGACCTATTTGTAAAGATGTTTTGCCTGTTTAGTGCCGCCGAAATAAAAATAAATGAAATAGGTTCTGTTATCTTTTAACGTGAAAGACCTAATTCTGACTATTACAAATCAGGTTCCAGATATTTGATGGAGAAGAGCATGATGGAATGCATCGATGGCACTACTTGGGTAAGTGTACACAAAAGATAGTCCATATTTGATTTAATGATCCCATTTCAGTGTCTACTCAAGTTTCGATGTACACACATTATTGCAAGGAAAGAAACCTTCGAGTAGGAAGTGGGAAATATCCTTTTATGGGAAAATTGAATTAGAATAGAAGTAGGGTGATTGTTATTGCGATATTCAAGTGGAGGTTTTGCTAAAGGAAGCGAAACTGTGATTGTCAGAGTCACGATAAAAATCACTGGATACTTGGCCCCATAGAAAACGATTCGGAGTACTTTAGGATGATATAACACCAGTTATATCATGGGATCTTAAAATGCATAAAAATAAATATAGGTAATGTGACCAATAACAAAAACTTTTCATGATATGTATAGTGTAATTCAAATTAAATGTTTAAAATCAAACAAATTCATTACATTAATGTGATTTAAAGATTTTATTTAATAAAATTGAATAAAGCAGTTTGTTGTTTCTATATCGTCTTTTTATAATTCGGTTTTAAATGTGAAACAAAGCAAAATTAGTCTATATATTAAATTAAAATATGGGACACAAGTTATTTTACATATATTATTGTTTTAGAGGCACTAAGAAAGGAGAAAGAACTCCACACCTTATTACATTGACAAATTCATTGATTTAAACAAGTCATTCATCTTTTTATTAATGCTTTACTTACGATGTAAACAAACAATTGCTTTTATATAAAAAAATTCTGTTATAATTATAACTTCAACTATTCAATACAGTTTATATGTAAACTTCCTACGAATCATCTATATGAAATATGAGTTTATTTCTATCCGATACACCAACCAATTATAAAAAACCGATAATGAGGAATGTGACAACTTATAATAATTCTTACAATTGTAGTGTTAAAAATAAACAAATTTCAGGCTATTGTATCGAACCGCTGCTTAGTTATTGGTTTAATTTACAATTGATTCCCATTAACTTAACAAATAAGTATATAATAAGTTTGTATTTGGCGCCTGTTTTATCTAAAATTTAAGCACTTTTAGTAACTTTTCCTTCCATATCAGTACCACTCTATATACTACCTATGTTAAATCCGTCAAAAACGCCTCGCACATAACCTCGAAATAGCACTTTTCGAACACTGCTTTTAATACTTTCTTTCCATTTGCTCAAAAAATGAATAGCATGAAATAGAATAGAATGAAAGACACAGCCTTCACGTCTCCTCAACTCCGACAACCATACCGTCTTCAAGTAGCTGCTCCATTTTTCACACATCATGAATTTGAAATTGGAGTAGAATAGACCAGCTTAATGATCTGAAAATCAAACAGCAGTATCTATTCTAATACTTACCAATAACTTAATCCTAATTATTCTAACCAATAATAATGAAAATGTTTAATTCATACATCCTGCCTATTCAGATCATTAGAGGGTATTAAATATATCATTTATAAATACGGCCCTGCTAACTCTCTAAATATCATACCGTAATCTATCTAATTCTTTAGGAGCATTACAAAAAAAGTCCCACCATTCGACCAATTGGTTATCTCTAATATCTGTTTATCGGATAAAGGGGTACAGGGAAAAGAGAATTGGGAAAAGGGAATATAGAAAATTGAAAAAAACGAAAAAAAAATGCGAAAAACTAAAAAAACATACAAATGTAAAAAAGATAGAAAATGATTTTTAGAGTTAAAAACAAAAAAGGTACAAAATTTGGAAAAGCACATGCGAGAAAGGTCAAGATATGGAAAAAATTAAAATGTAAAAAAGGTTTTAAAAGGTGAAAAACTAAAAATATATTTTTAAAAAAATAGGTAAGGTGAAAAAAAATGGAAAGTGTTAAAAAATTGACAAATATGAAAAAGAAGTTTAAAATTTGGAAAGACTGTTAACAAAAATTCAGAAAAAATAGAAAATAAAAAAAAATTAAAACAAAAATGACACAAGAGAAAAACACGAGAAAACTATCTGAAGCGTAATGCACATTCTATAAGTGGAAATTTCTCGAGTGAATGGACTGATTTAAAAAAAAAACCACCTTCTTCAAGGAACGCATTCTAGGAGAATGCCCGACTTCTAGTTACTATTACTAAAGTTTGATAGCTCTAGCCTTGTTATCTCTAATATCTGTTTAGCATCGCAGCCATATTAACCCCTTAGCTAAAGAAAAGTGAGTAGACATTCAAATAAAACATGCCCCGTTGATCTATTCCACCCTATTCACAATGTGAATCATTAACCCTCTCAATTCTACATAAATATGATTTAAAATTAATTCGTGACCCGGTAGATATTAATTCTATCGCCCGGTACGACAAATTAACCCTCATTTCCGTAAAACGTGTAACTTTACCAATAAATTTCAAATAAAACATGTCCCATTGTGTCTACCCCACCACATTCGCAATGCGAATCATTAACCCCCCTCCCGTTAATCCTGCATAAATACGATTTAAAATTACCGTGATCCACCTACCCTGCCAATCATTTTTAAGTTGATTCCTGAACGCTTTTTCAACTACGCCAGCTGAAATTAGTCCATACTTAATTATCACGCTATTCCCTCTAGAGAGGCCGTCTCTTTCGCCTTTGGTTGGCCCTCTCATTACCGATTGTAACTAAAAACTAAACTTTACGGAGTGAGAGTACCGTGGTAGAAGCACCACGTATTTTTTTTTGCCCAACGCCCGTTACGTGATTTTGCAATTTTTAGGAATATCTCCGAAATTGTAGCAAAGATTAAAAAAAAACATTTTTAATATAAAATGTTTAGGTAACTCCAAACCTTTCGGACCATAAGGCTTTGTGACTGGCGAATGAGGATATGAAGAGCCAAGGAACAAAAATGCGTAAGCTTCAATAATTATATCCTAACCAAAAATTGTTGGTTTCTTCACGTTGGTAACATTTCTGTGGATGGGGTGGTTGTTTTCGCTTATGTAGCCGTAAATTTCCATCAGAAGAATCTAATAGTTTATTTCTCATACCCCTGTCATATTCTTGCTAAGAACAAGGGTAAATCCCCAAAACAAAATACCCGCAGAAAATCCAGGAAAGTCGCCCAAAACGCACATCCTCTGACACTCCACATCTCTGGGTGATCTCCCTTATTATATCCATCCACTTCAATTGTATATTTTATGGACCAACACTCTAATCTCAGGATATGCTTGCCTCGAGACACGCTGACTTAAAAAAAAAAGGCGGTAGAGATTCGTAACAGCGCCGGACAGAGCTTTCTGCACTGCTGGACGCGTGGAGTTCCATTTATTTTTATTGTCCCGAATGGAATAGCTTTTGTCTGGGGACGGTTCGACTGGGGTGGGGATAGAATCACGTCCATTGACTGCACGATATTAAGTATTGACCAGGGCGCAGCGCTGACCCGTGAATCTGTGCGCGCCAGTAACTATTGGAGCAGGAAGATGTGTCCCAGTCTTGTGCATCGCTTTCAAAATTGACGAAAGATTAATTGGTCGTTTTCTTGGAGTCGGAATGAAGCAGTTTAGATTTAAACATAATTTACTGCTGGATCCACCATTTCCTAAAAGTTTCTCGAGAACACCTACACATTCTGAACGTTATTAATATTCGATTCGATATTATTTCACACATCCATCAATACGGAAGAATCACCAACAGGAACTCTCGTGTGGGATATCTTTCCATTCCGTCTACTACTGGAGTATCCATTATTCCAGCACGCTATTCTCTCGGTCGAAGAGGAAAGGAGCCGGCACGTTTCGAGCTTCCGAGGGCTCATCAATCACGCCGCGTATTTCGGTTTCAGACGGGTATTGTATTACGCCAGCGCGTTCGTCGCCATACAAGTGGAAGTGGTAGGAGGGGATAAAAAGAATAAGACAAGAGAAGGGAAAAAAAGACGATCAGATACCGCCTGGGGTTTAGCGTAATTGTATAACACCACCGCTGTTATGATAAGGCCCCTTTAAGGATGATGATAGGAATAAATTGAAGATATGCATGGAAATTGTTTTTTCCTCCAAATTTATCACTNTAAATGGTGAATCTTTTTTGTTAATAGTTGATTATTATTCAAAATATCCAGAAATATTAAATTTAAATAATGACTTAACAGCTACAAATGTAATTAAGAAATTAAAAAAGTGTATTTGCTAGACATGGTATACCTTATGTAGTGATATCTGATTCAGGAAGACAATTTACCAGTCTAGAATTCAAACAATTTGCTAATTCATGGAATTTTAAACATATAACATCATCACCACACCATCAACAAACTAACGGTTTAGCAGAAAGAACAATTCAAACGATTATAAAACTTATAAAGAAAACAATTGAAAGTAAGCAAGATGTAGATTTAGCTTTACTATCGTATAGAAATACACCTGTTTATGACTTATATACATCGCCTTAAATATTAATGTCTAGATATTTAAGAGATAATATGCTTGTAGATAGAAAATTATTGTTACCTAAATTAATAAATAAAACTAAATTTTATAGGAAAATTAATCTTACTCAAATGAAAAACAAATATTACTATGACTCTAAAACAAAAGAACAAATTGAGATATTTAATAAAAATTCACTAATCAGATATCAAGAAAAACCACAAAGCATATGGAAATTAGATAAAATTGTTAATAAAATAGGTCCCAGAACATATAAAATTGTAAAGGAAGATGGTAAGCATATAATTAGAAATAAAATTTACATTAGATCAACCAAAGAAACTCATACTAGCTTTCCAATTTCTTCTAAATATGTTTACGATTGTGAAGATGAAAATTATGTAGAATTTGAAATTATTATTTACAAACAAATTTATTGTTTTATGGTATTTTATTTTATTTGAAAAAGAAGGGAAGATGTTATAATAATGTAATTTGTGTTGCCTATACATTGTATATATGACGTGTACCTGTATATGTATGTACCTGCTAAGAGAATAAACACTTTAAATCCAGACTCGGTCATATTAAGACACATAATATGGATCAATTGAAAGAAGCAATAAGAAATAAAATAGAGAATATTACAAATGAGCAATAAATAAATGTTTCCGAAAACATGAAGAAGAGGGTAGGTGCTTGCATAAATAATGGTGGTTCTCACTTTGAACACACCATGTAAGCAGTGCAGGTATATTTTAAAGAAACATGTTCCCAATTTTTTAATTTATATTATATTTTTGTTGTAGAGCATATGGCTATGAAAAGCATCCATCCATTATTGTGCATTCAATACCTCGTATAAATTATGAAGAATGCCCGATATAAGTTAAGATATGACATATATGTGTATTTTTACAATATACAGGGCGTCTCACGACGAACTGCATCGATCGATATATGAGAGTATACATTGGAAAATTCTGAAAATTTCGCAGTATACTAAAGCCGACCTGCGCTATTGAACTAAAATATTTTTAATAATCTAGCGCATCCGGTTGTACCGGAAGTGGCTGTCAATGTTGTTATTTTAAATGGAAATTTCAAATCTACAACAATTATGTTGTTATTTTCAACCGTATTTGAAATATTTGCATTTTTTTAAAATTTTTGACAGATGGACGAGTACATCTGAACTTCTATAACTGCAAAGGTATTTATCTTAGAAAATTGGAAGTTTGTAGAATTGTTGGGCGTATAGGGTAGCATCCGAAACCGAATGAACATTTCGAAAACATTATACAGCGTGACCGAAAATTACAGTTAAACTTTCGAATTGAAAAAGTGTCAATTTTTTTTTAAAATACAACTACCTACTTTACTCCTTCTCATCAAACTGCCCTTATAAAAATACAAAAAAAAAGTCATATTCATTACCCATCTAGAATGGATACTTTTTAAGATAATTAGCAAAATATGTACATATGTATGGTGTAAGAAGGTAAAGTGGAAATCATGAATGTTTGTAGTTACGTCATTAACAGGTCGGTAAAGTAAAGACAAGCGTAGTTTCAAAAAATTTGAAGTATTCATATACACAAGCGAGATAGAAGTATATAACATAAGTCGTAGCTACTTAGGCTATACGTCCATATTTTATTAAGTATCAACAAATTAGTTGAAGTGAGATACAATACGGTCGAGTAATGCGTAAATAAGAGCTTTCATAATGTTTACCACAGTGCATGCAACTGTCATGCAACCACAAAATTTTAATTCATTTTATCGCTCCGTTGACATTTTATATCTGCTTTTCACTCGTTTTTACTGTTTATTTCCCTTCTTTAGTTTTGAATTTTTATTTACTTCTATAATTTCTTGTCTCCAAAGTTCTTTTCAGAGCTATAGTGAAGTAACTCGTTTAGTTTGTGGTAAGTTTAGAGGTGTTAAAGAAACATACAAAGACTTAAAACATTCTTTTAGGTTACAGTTTAAGATGCCCGGTAAACGACTTAGTTCTTGTTGCCAAGAGATGGTCAGTCGTTTACTAGTGTATTTGCAGGAGGAAAAGCGAAATGGAAGTCCTTTAATATCCGTTGATGCGGTCCATGAGGTAAATTATAATTGGTTATTATTAAATTAAAACTGACATGCAAATTGTATAGAGTTGCGAATGCTTTGGGCATATCTATGGGTACCGTCTACAACATAAAACGCAAGAAGGAAACTACATCTGCTGTTCCTTCATCGAGTGCTTCAACAGCCTTGTACAAGCCACGATTAATGCCCAAAACACGTGATGTGTCTAAGAGAAATAAAATGGATGTGCATAAAGTAATTTATGACATGTACAATGACAGTAAGTACATTTATGCAATTAAATTTCAGTTCTAATTTAATATATTTCTATAGAAAAGCATGTGACAGTAAAAGCGTTACAAGAAATGTTGGCACACAGACATATTTTACATACCAGCGTTTCCTCACTACAACGTTTACTGCATCTTTTGGGTTTTAAGTTTAAAAAATATGATAACCGCAGAGCTCTTATGGAGAAAAATGACATTTCTGCATTACGATTTTCCTTTTTACGGAAGTACAACGAAACATTGACATCACCTTTAAAGAGAGATATCGTATTTCTAGACGAAACCTGGATATTTTCAAAGGGAAGTCAAACAATAGGTTATGATGGTAAACGATACATCGTGTTACATGCAGGTACAAGAAGTAGCTTTATTCAAAATGCAAGCTTGATATTTACATCAAAATCAAATACGGGTGATTACCACGGGGATATGAATAGTGATTTATTTACAAAATGGGTTGAAATGCAACTAATCCCTAATTTAGAAGAACCATCAATAATTTTAATGGACAATGCTCCGTATCATAGTGTTCTAATTGAGAAGTCGCCAAATCAAACTTGGACCAAAGGAAACATTATTGCGTGGCTAAATAACAATAACATTTTCTATGAAAATATGATGAATAAGAGCGAACTTCTGGAAATAACCAAGAGACATAGGAAAGAGAAGGTTTATGTTATTGACGAATTACTTCGAGCACATGGGCATGAAGTTTTAAGACTTCCTCCGTATCACTGCGATTTCAATGTTATCGAATTGATATGGAACATGCGAAAGGATATTATAATAAGTATATTGGTCGGGATGGTTATGGCGATAAACAAGTATTGGAAATGTGGCAAGAGAGCTTGGACAGCTGTACACCAGACATCTGGCAAAATTGCATAAATCACACAGAGAAATTAATTAAAGAGTGGTACGAACGCGAAGCAAACATAGAAGACTTTGTTCTGACAGTTAATTGCGGATCAGAAGATGAGAGCGAAGACACAAATTAAATATATTTTTAATTGCACTATTTTTTTCTTTCAATATTGACATATTTTGATTTAATTTAGTGCATATTTGTTTTGTATATACCATTATATAGAAATTAGGTTTGCTACATAAAATAAAAACATCATCTTTCGTTTAATTAATCATTGATAACATATATTAAACTAAATACTTTTATGTTGCTTGAATATTTTCTACATTTTGATTTGCAAATAGGTTTTTGATATGAGAACTACATTATTGCGGTAATACATTATTTCATTGAAAACACATTTAATAATAAGCTTAGCCTGATCACGAAAGCATTGTCAATAGAAAAGTTCACTATTTAGAATCCTATTAATTGCATTACTCATGATTGTTGTTAAAACGCAACGTTGACTAAAAACAACCAATCCTTTCAGTTATAAAAGAAAATCTATTAAAACTACGTATAACCTCATTCAATTTGACAATTGACATTTCGTACAGTTCATTGCAAACAATGTTGGTGTGCCTGAATTTGTTTCAGACGCTGCATACGTCATAAGCAAATATGACGTAACTACAAACATTCATGATTTCCACTGTAGCTTATGTAGTTTTTTAAAATGTCATCCAGCTTTGGTATATCTAAGTAAGTCATGACCATTCGGCAAACAATCCAGCATTGATGAAATGTCACTTAGTTTTCAATTATAAACAATGCCGCCACGGTTAAATTATACGAACGAAGATTATTTAAATTTGTTTATTATTTATGGAGAATGCAATAAAGTGATAACAAGAAAATGTAATACCTTTGCTGCTTGGTATCCTCGAAAGCAGAAACCGTCGCTAAACACAGTTAAGCGAATAATACAGAATTTTAAAAACTTCGGTTAAGGTAAAAATTCAAAAACATAAACCTATTGCAAAGATTGCAAGTTTTTTACAGTATGAAAATGAAAATAACAAATTAATTTTTACTGTAATAATTAGGAGGAATTTTCCAGGAAAGGTGACAATTCAACGTCTTTTGCGCAGTAAGGAATGATGGTGTGGTGGCATTGCATTTCTATGAACAAAAATTTAAACGGTAAATATCAGTACTTTTTAATCATAAGATAACCACGACTGTTTCTTTGTAGGTGAACGTTATTATGTTGAAGGTGGAGTAGGATCAGAACAGTCTTATTTGATCTCACAGTACTAATATTACACATAAAAAGGATTCTTCGAATCAAACATTTCTTTGCCTCTATTTAAAGAATTATTTCCTCCAGTTAATGCGTATTTCTTTCACTAAAATAACACTATCTTTAATTGAAGGAAACATGTTATGACTGAAAAAAAAATGGTTCTTTTAAATAGTCGCAAAGAAACATTTCTTTGATTTAAAGAATTCTTTTTCTCTGTGTGTGTTACTGCGTGCCAACAAAAATCGCCATCTCTAGTTATTAGTATATATCACAGTGCTCAATCTACCTATATATAATTTAATTCCTTTAATTTAAACACGGAGATTGCTTTCTATTGACACTAGAATATAGAAATACAGATAATTATGAAATAGACCTCTTCTTTTTCAACTATTTTTGTAAAGTTCTTTTTTGAATTCGCGCCCCGCGAGCGACCTAAAAGCAACTAAAACTTCATCAATATTTCCTTGCAGTAGTGACGTATTTTTATTGTCTATGATTATATGTCTAATCGCTGTAGAAATTTATTTCACATCCCCTGACTTGTCTAACACTGATACCAATTTATTAGATGTCGCAGTAATAAAAAAAATATATAATCACTTACGTTTAATATCAAACAATTGGTGTCTATACTACCCATTGTTTCTACAAGAACGACATCTGGCTTCTCTAATTGTAAATTAAACGAGAAATTCTTTTCGGCAGGTTCCGAGGGCGGAGCAACACTTTTAACAGAATGATAAGAAGGATTCGTCGTTTTCGTGATCTTGGGCTTTACTTCCACTTCCGCCTCGTCCTCGGTACTCTTCAAAGCGGAAACGAAGAAATTCTGAACTTTAGTGAGGAAATCCATGGAGAGGATTAGATCGAAACCGGATACTCGGACATCAACTGCGACGATAATTAATCAATAAAAATGAAAAAATGAGAATGGCCAACATTTCCACTTACGGTAAATCTCGTTATTTCTCTGTTTAAAGGTGACGTCCACCATCGTTTTAAAAGCGAAGGGGGAAACGGTCCTCGATGGACACTCGGTCTCTCCGAATACCTTCCTCGAAAACAAGCGGTTTATCTTGTCGCGCTTTCCTGGCCGGATATCGTCTAATATGCAATCTACCAACAGAACAGAAGTATTGATAGTGCTGTCGGTAAGTATTCGGCCCTTAATGGAAAGTCCTTCCAGGGAAAACATCGCTAATCCATGGCGTTTACTGGTGAATGTGAACTGCTCCTGAAACGATAAATTAATATCTAGCATGTGTATAAATTTGAAATAGTTAACGTATGTATTTGCCGTCATCTTTTACTCTTATCAAAAAATATGGAAAATGTTTATAAATTTATGGGCTACATAAATGCCATTGTCACATTTTTTTTTGTAAGGGTGTATTTGTCCTTGTATAATATACTTGATCACTCATGTTTTTTTTTTTTTTGAAAGAAAAACTAAAAAATTGCATATAAAGTATTCGACTTTTACTCATACATTGAGACGTAACAATTATATGTTGATAAAATGAAGTAAGTTTCGCAATGAGTAGACTAATATACTGAAGACAACATCTAAAAGCTATAGGCCTGTTGCATAAGTTTGTTAGTTCGGGGCTGGCTGTTCAAAAAATACTTATCTCGAACTGATAATTGTAAATTAATTTTAAGAAATGGAACGTTACGTAAGCTTGCAAAGATCCCAAGTTGTGGTAGAACTGAGAATTATAGATTGATTAAAAAAACAAAAAAAAAAAAGTTACCTAAACTTGTTAACTACCAAAGACTTATTAATATATTGCTGTGGTTAGACAACCCATTTCGCTGAGTGTATTTTAAGTTGCATATTTTGCTTGTTATGGTTGTTTTCTTTGCTTAAACAGCTAATTTTCAATTTACCGAGAATTTTTCACAATTTTGAGTGTTTTGTATAAGTTTAGTTAAAGAGTTTATTGTATCATTTTAATTTATTTAGTGTTTAGTTTTTATTTATTAATTCCATTCATTAATTTGTCTATTGTTCGCTTGTGCTGATTTAATGCAGATTCTATACAATATTGTCATTGTAATGTTTTACGTCTGCGTTGTACGATTTTGAGAGAGGGATTTTTGTAAGAAAAACAATTGTCGAATTTTGTTAAGGACTTCCTTGTTCGACTATTGACGTGAGTAGACGTATTTTTCAAATCTTTGGTTGCCATTTTGTAATTCATTTAATATTGAAATTTAATTCTGTAATTTTCTTTTATTTAGTCTACCAAGGAACTTTTATTATATTTGTTGTAAAAGTGTGCACTTTTTAGATATAAGATCAATTATTTTTTTTTTGTTTAGGAAGGTTTATTTTAGTTTTTTCTCTCATTATATTTTAAAGAGTTAATTTGCCGTTATTCAATTTTGTTGTTTCATTTTTATTTATCAATCACCTCGTTTGGGTGAGCTTGAAGCTTTGTTCTTGCATTTAGTTTTTTCTTTTTTGTAAATTTCTAGTAATTGTCCAGGCTTTGTTTATTTTAATTTGTGAAACCATGTGGATAGAAATTCAAAGGTTGTGTATTTTGGATAATCTTTCGGAACAAACAAATCTTTTGCTTTGCATAGGAAATAGCATTGTCCTATTTTAATTTAGAGTCAAGTGCAGTTTTTAATTTAGGCCAGAACCATCAGTTCAAGGTTTTTTTCTGCACAATCCCCACAATAATTTAACCCGTTGTTGAAATAAATTGATTGTTAAGTAGCGTCATTCGGTTAAAAACTCTGTTCTTTTATTTTTATTTAAACCTTTTCAATTTTTCGGGTAATTAAGAAAGTCTGATTTCATTCACTCGCAATTTACTTTTCGTGGTTAGATTCAAGTTTTAATTCCCGAGGGTAACTCCAAGATTAATAGTTCTTTTGCGTTCTTTAAAATCTTTTCCGTTGAGCTAGCTAAATTTATTTTCTTTTTCATTTAATTCATTCAGTACACAGCAATATGTAACAATTGTAGATTGAAAAAATTGCAAGCTTTTTACAGTATGAAATAATTAACGAATTAATGTATTTCAGCTAATAACTATAATAATTACGAGAATTTTTTCCCAAGAAAAAAATTACCTCACGCAGGATTCGAAACATGTAATCTAAGCTTCAGCTAATATTTATTAAGCCTGTATGACACGATACATAATTCGGTGGAGAATGCTCAATATAATTATTTATCAAATTATGTAGAAAGAAAATCTGTTTATATTTTGCAGAATAAAAATATATGATATTGAACCAAAATTGTGGACAAAATTTGTTGCACGCGCATGCGTTTTAGCTGCGTCGAAATTGACGTAAATAAACAAATAAAGCCACCCTATTGTGACAAAACTTGATTTTTTAACGCATATAGACATTCATTGCCGTGACCACGAAATTCTTTTTTATACTGGAAGTTATAAAGATTCTCGACGAAAACTCAACTATATTAATAAATAAATATGTTAGAAAACTTACAAAATCATAAAATTTATGTGCAGGTTATGTTATGAAAACTGAAAATAAACAAATAAACTAAGAAGTGCAAACTTGCGCAATTTACGTAGTTCGAACTTCTTGCGCGCATTATGTAGAGAAATATAGGACAAGTTCTAATTTTCTGTACCGAATGACATTTTTCTGTACAGAATAGGTATGATACGTACATAATTTTTATGTGGGTAATTATGTAATGAATTTTCTACCGAATTATATATCGTGTCATACAGGCTTTAGCGCTTAGATCATGTATATTACACGGATACCGCAACGTGCCTTTTTCTCATTATTCCTTTCGTGAGTATGTCACATCCAATGTCGCCATCTTTCTCTGTACCCCTCATTGTCGCGCAAGCGCAGTATTTGCGATACGTAGCATTTTTATTTTCTCGGCCGTTTGTCACATCTATGATGCATGCGTGATTGGACATTATAACGTAAGTTTCCATTGAAATTCTATTTAATAATATTAAATCTGTGAGGAAGGGACTTTATGTTGTCGTTCAGAAAATTTCAAATTATATTTCTTAAATCGTGCATTACATAACACCAGTTTGAATTTTGCGCTTAAACGTGTTTCATTTTCACGCAGTTTTAAGCCAGCGAGGTAGATAAAGAACTTCGTAAGTCGGAACGAAAAAGAGCAAAATAATTTGTCTGTGCTATGTCGGAAACATAGTTGGGAACCTAACGCGCTATCCATGTAATATACAGGGTGTTTCAGACCACTCGTCCACTATCTTTTTCTCACGATCTATTGCAGCTAGACTAATGCGACAAAAAATTTAATAACAATTAATTACGTGAAAATAATTTTAACTTCCGGAAACGTCCCATTACACCGGAAGTGGATAACAATTTTCTTATTTTAAATGGAATCATATGTTTTTTCTTACCTCAATGAATTCTACAGATTATTTGAATACAATTTTCACTAAAATTCTCTATCTCTAAATTCAACCGTTTTTGAGATATTTACGATTTTGACATAATTTTGACGTTTGCATCTTTTTCGAAAACGCGCCATATTTTGCAAACCATTAAAGATAAGATGATGTCATTTTACTAGTACCCAATAAAAATAGTTGTTCGTACCAAATTCTGTCAAAAGAACCAGTAAATTGTATACAGAGTGTTAATAAATCGATTGTCAATTCGGATATATTTAACCTTAGAAAATTCATTTTTTTCAAATGTAACATTATATTCCTAATTATGCCGTTCATTGCAGAAATAAATTCTCCGTCGATAGGTATAAAGGATGCATATATCTATTCCTAGCTGTTTTCAAGATATCAACCATTATTTGTTCGGCTATGAAAATTTTAGTACATTTCTTGCAGTGGGCTATGAAAATTACAAGTATATATGACAATCATTAAACACCCTGTATATATCATCTAAGCTTTAACCTCTTCAGAGGTACAATATTTTTTAGAAAATTGAAAATTTTTTAGAAAATGTAAACGAATTTCATATTTATACTTTTGTACTAGCTTCTTCTGGTGCTTTTCACATCGGTGCCATCTTCAATTTATAAAATATTTTACAAAAATGTGTATGAAGTATATGTATTCTACTTCGATAGTTTTTCAAATATTTAGTGCCAATGACTAACTTTTTATTTTTTTACATTTACACACTATTTCCCCAAAAACTTAATAATTGCCCAAGGTAATGTAATATAACGCAATTATTAAATAATCATACTAAATGTTACTTAAACACTACCCAAAAGCCATTAAATGATACTTGACATATGTGACACTGGGCGAACGTAAAATCGTCAATTTTTTATTGGCCAAAACAGTTATAACGTCTTAGGACGTAATTTAAAATTTATCAATCGTTGAATTGGTTTTACTCACAAATTTGAAACCAAAATGTTGAATTGTTTTAGGCATTCGTCATCGTATAACACAAAAATGAAGTACAGTAAGTCGTTTTTTGTATAACTTGTTGAAGGTTCCGACTCTATTCACAATATCAATTTTGTTAGTTAAGACAGCTTATCGCGCAGTTTTAGTTTCCGTCAAGTTTCCGACCACCGTAAACGTGTTTTTAACCATCAAATCGTAACAGAAAATGCACTACCGCAAAACTCTATAATATCTATACAATTCATATTAGTTATAAGTAAATCCATCTAATTTGTAATAAAATACATCGCCAGTGATCTGAAGATGGCCAAAAGTAGCCGAAACTAGTTATCATATATTAAATACTGTGTTGAACGGCAAGAACGAGTCTTTTTACTCCTGTCATCTACATCAAATAATTTTTGCCCAATATCCAATGTAATGTAATGAATTATTATGTTTAAAATATATAAAAAAATACCGTGTTGCCATTTAAAGAAATATAATTTTAGCATCTATTGGAATATATGACAACACTCGAGAATTATTTCTTCCATATGAGTAATCGGAGTTAACAATCTAAACAGTAACTTACCTTAACCATTGTTTCTTCGTCCACAGTGAGCAGGGTAATGATAAAGCTGTTCATCATGAAAATTAAACTTCAAAAATATGTGTACGTCGTCTTGGGTACCCTTCTCCTCCTGTTGTTCGACCACAGCCACCTCCTTGACTTTCATTACGCTGCTGGATGCAGTGGTTAAAACCTTCGCGTCGATTTCTGGAGGCTTGATTGTGGGTTGTACTGTCGGTTTTACGCTCTCAGTTAGATTGCCGTTCAAGGTGGCCATTATCATGTTGTAATCTGGTTGACCAATATTAATCTGGGAACGAAAAAATATTTAAATTAGGCGAAATGATCTTAGATCTTGTGTTAGTAATAATAATAATTAGAGACCGGATTATATGCAAAGTGCATATATTTTATTTTTTGCATATCTTTAATTATAGTCTATATGTAGACGTATTACACTAATTGAAGTTAATTAGCGCTAATTAGTGATTGCATATATTGCATATTTAGGCATTTCTATGCATATTTTTTACAAAAGTTGCATATATTGCAAATTTAAGCTTTTTCTCCTTTTCTCCTTTCTATTAGTAAAAATTCCTATTAATTCCTAATGTAGATCGACAACCGACAATTCTCAGAACGATAAATCTTTTACATTGGTTTCTCTAATACTTTTTTCCAAGAACTGCACGTGTTTAATTTTGCCTAGCAGAAGCGATGTGGTAAATGCGTTTTATTACTACTAATTCTCAAATAAACTATTCATTCATTGCATATCCTTGAGCGGAACAGCATGTAATTGTGTTACGTTTTTAAATACTGTGCGTACATACCATGAGTATAGCGAACAACATTTCTTTATGGATTAAGCCATATCCCGAACTGGTAAAGGATGGCGACAAAATATTTTGTCGAGCCTGCAGTAAACTGGTAAGTTTAATTTTACTAAAGCTTTACAATTGTTTTAAATTCTTTAACTTTGATATAAAATGACAATTGTTGTTGTAGGTGCCTTGTGAGAGAAAATACTGATTGATCAACACGCTAAAACTCCATCACATATTGGAAAATGTGAAAAACTAAAGCGATCCGCATGTGTGCAGCAATCTATACGTCAATGTGTAGCATCACTTCACGAAACTCAGAACAAGAAGAATATAATACGGATCTGTGTAACGCATTAATTTCGTCTAACATACCATTAGCAATATTAAACATGTTAATTTGAAGTCATTTCTGCAAAAATATTGCAAACATAATATACCTGACGAAAGTACCTTACGAAAAAATTATGTCACGTCTTCTTACCAGCAAACAATAGCAGAAATTCAACAATTGGTAGGGAATAATTTTATTTATATCATGGTAGATGAAAGTACGGATAAGTGTGGCCGTTATATTGCCCATTTGTTAATAGGAATTCTTCATGAAGATATTGTAGGTAAGTCGTATTTAATTTATTGTAAAGAAATTGAAGAAAGTTAAGAAAATTTTGGAAGGTGAAGGACAAAATATTCTTAGATTAGGTCAAGGAATAACCCCTTGAATTTTTGCCGCATGTTTACCTAACACCCTGTATATACGAATTTCTCCGTATAATACATTAGGTTGACCAGTACCACTGAAGATGCTTGGTAAGGTGAAACATATGTATGCTAATATCAGCCGAGTGTTACACACGTTTTTAATGTGACCCAATTATTAATTAGCGTTAGTTAATTAACGCATGTATAGTAGCATTAAAGTAGTCCTACAATTATTGTTATCCTTTATAGATACATATTATAGTTTCAGATCGACAATCGATCTTAAATTCTCAGTCAATTATTCTTCCACTATACTATTATGCCCACATAAATCTAATACAACTTGACTTTAGCGTTATGTTAAACTTTTCTAATGTAATGATGTACAGGTGGGCAAATTTCGATGTTTTTATAGGGTACAGACCAAACGGTAATAGATATAAGAAAAGTAAGCAGAAGGTTACGATCTCTTTTTTTGAGTTTGGCATAGTGATCCAAACAGATTGAAGCTAGCTTGTTTAGTTCCCGATATATCAGGCGTTTTGCAAAATCAGCCATTTTCTTTCAATCGTTATAAGTCCGATACCATAATATATAGAGGAAATATGTTCAGATATATTTTATGTTGTTTTTTATAAGGAATACACTGGCATGCTTGCTTATTTTTGAAATTTATTATTATACGAATTATTTGCAAAATGGAACATCCTGTATATCTTTAGGTAATTGAGTTGGATTTTTTTCCCGTCATATATCTATATATAGTTTAATATATATCTAACTTTCTAATACGTCACAATTAAAAAAAATCTATTTTCGTCACCAAAAGTATCTTACACCGAGTGAAGTAGGCGAGTGTCATTAATCATTGACATTGATTATTTAGTGCAAGCATAGTCATATTATCTATATACCTACAAACACATACCTATAAACTATGAGAATTATGATACGGAATACTTTATTCATTTAAACAATAGCACATGAACGAAGAGCGAGCAAATGTGTACAATAAAACGCAAAACCAATTAAAGTTTTAAAACAAATACTCAAATTGGTCTCCATTATTGGCAACACATAGATTGCATCTTTTGGCAACACTTTGAATTGCGTTAAAAATATTAATATTAGGTATGCCATTAATTATCTCAATGAAATTGTCTCTTAAGTCATCCACATCATTACTAATCTTTTTATATAATTTACCCTTAATGTGTCCCCAAAGAAAAAAAATCTAGCGGCGTTAAGTCTGGTGAGCGAGGTGGCCACCGCACGGGTCCGTTAGTGCCTATCCAATTATTACCAACATTTACATTTAATAATTCTGTTACCGTCCTAGTGTTGTGAGGTGGTGCACCATCGTGCTGAAAGAATATACGCCCAACGTCATTTAATGGTAAATTGTCCAAATGCTGTTCAATTACGTGCTTGTTTATAATTTGGCGATAAAGTATACCATCGAGATTATTATTATATATGACGTAGTCTAGAATACCATAGGATGTCAAGGCACACCAAACATTAAATCCAAATCGTCCCTGTTGTCTTACGTTAAGGACACGCTGTCGGTTTTCATCAGACCACCAGTGTTCGTTGTGTCGATTAAATATTCCAGCACTACTAATATGGTCATCTGTCCATTATAATTTTTCATAGAAGCGTGGATTTTCTTGCAGTTTGTTATATACCAATTACAAACTGCATGCGACGCTCTTGATCATTTGGTTGCAAATGTTATTGTTTTCTGAATATATATGGTGGAAAATTATGCCTCTTTAAAATGTTTAAAGCTCTCCGTCGAGAAATTCCACTCTCAGCTTCAATTTGTCGGCTCGCAACAGAAGGATTAGCAACTACAGCGCTAATAACACTAACAGTAGTGTTCTCCGAGTCTTCAATGTTATATTTTTTTGGTCTTTGTCGCTTGAACGAACCAAAATTACTAAGATTCTTCTTTAGTCTTGCAAAATATTTTTAGCGGCTGTCTCTTCTCTCGGAAAACGGTTAAAGTATGTTTCAGGTGCCGCATCAGCATTATTATTATGCTGAATAAAGCACTCTAGCATATCATACTTTTCTTAATTTTCATACGCCATCTCAAGTGAATGTTTAGGATAGTGACTGAAGACTTAAATAAAGTTAACGTCAATGTTTAATGACACACGCCTACTACGCTCGGTGTAAGATACTTTTGGTGACGAAAATTGATTTTTTTTAATTGTGACGTATTAGAAAGTTAGATATATATTAAACTATATATAGATATATGACGGGAAAAAAATGCAACTCAATTACCTAAAGATATACAGGGTGTTCCATTAAAAAAAAAAACTTTTGCAAATAATTCGTATGATAATAAATTTCAAAAAGAAGCAAGCATGCCAGTGTATTCCTCATAAACAACCACATAAAAATTATCTGAACATATTTCCTCTATATATTATGCTATCGGACTTATAATGATTGAAAGAAAATGGCTGATTTTGCAAAACGCTTGGTATATCGAGAACTAAACAAGTTAGCTTAAATCTGTTTGGATCACTATGCCAAACTCAAAAAAAGAGATCGTAACCGTCTGCTTACTTTTCTTATCTATTACCGTTTGGTCTGTACCCTATAAAAACATCGAAATTTGTTGTACACTATCCTTGGTTTAGATACGGTGATGTGAAGTGAATGAGCTTTATACTCGTTCAATTCATTTTCTAATATGGGCTAATGTAAACATTGTTTTATTTTCGGTTTACAACAATCACAAATATAAACACTTTTTTACAAATTTTCGTGTTGTACTAAGTTTATGTGTATATAAAACAAAGTCGTCAAGCAGGTCGTGCATAAATAGACCTTTGGATCAAAAGGGCAACAGTCACGTTTCAATCCAGGTTAGAAGGGACAAGATCTAGTAATCTATCAATTTATTTAAAGTGATTAATTAAATTGATTATTACTGCTCTAGATTGAGAAAGTTGCATAAGGAGGAAAAAGTGACGTATTTAGAACAAAAACTTGGGTTAATTGATAATATTTACCTCTATGTTCTCTATCTGACCGACGATATGGACATCGGGAACCGCATGATACCATTTCGACGACAAATTCCTCTTGACGTTCAACGAAAACGACAAGGGCTTCAAGATCGCTATCTCCTCGTTAATATGTTGCTGTATGTTGGTCATGATGCGAGACAATTTGCACTCGGTCAGTTTCAATTGCAATTCGTCGATGACGGCAGGTTGATCAACGTCGTTCTTTATGTCCAACACTAGAAATTTGTTTATCGCCTGCAGATTGCCGAGATTGATGAAAAGCGCGTTGTATTCCTTGGAACTGCGCGGGACGATGATTTTCGGTTGGTTTATGTGAACGTTCAGTGAGATCTTGATCGCATTCTCGTACAGGTCCGTGACGTTGTGCTTAGCTCTGTCGGCCGCCGCTTGAGAGGCTTCGACGATCGTCGCGCGCGCGGCTTGGAATTGATCGACGAAATTCTGAAAAAGAGGATATTTCGTGGGTTGCGTTTAACTTTCTCAACCGTGTTCAGTGACTATATAAAGAAGACAAACCAAGCTTATGGGAAAAAGTGTTGCGCTTAAAAACAACAGTTTGGTGGTCAGATCCAGATGTCGCTAGTATCTCCACCGCCAAAGTGGTGGGGTGATCTGACTGTTTAGCGAGAATAAGAACCAGAATTTAAATTATATAAATTGTATAATAGTACGATTCACCAATAGGTGGTACTGATTCATAACGTATTTTAATATAATGAAATTACTGTGATGGTAATGATATGGGATTTCAAGCACGCCAGGCGGCAACAATATTTTGAATATAAATAAAAAATAATATATATAATATAATAATAAGTATATGTGTCATATGTCGTATACGAATTGGTAAGATATTATTTTTTAGTTCTATCTGTGAAGTTAATTAGTGTTAAGTTGTAAGTTTATTTTTATTGTTTGTACAAACTTTATTATTTATATTTTGCTAGAATACAGCAAATGTGCCATACTATATAATAATAATTTTATTTTATTGGTAACTGAATTTAGGAAACCAAAAAGACAATAAACAGAACATTATTGGAACTCTTTGACGGCATATCGACGTATAGCTATCGGTTTTATGAAAGTGATTAATAATATTAAGAATTGATATCCGAGGTTTCTGCCAATAGAAGTTAAAAAAAACTATTTATTTACTTAAATTAAATTTCACTTGAAATACGTTTACTTCTCCACTCTCAAAATATGAGTATTTGTAATATTATCACAGAATGGGATAACAATCAGAAGTTTCACTCCCTGGCTGTCTCTTTGATCTTTTAATGGCTTTATATTGTAATCTCGGACACCATCTTTGCACGATAGACTTCAGGATCGCAATAACGACAATTTGTTTTCACCATGTCTGCACTAGATTTATTTGAAAAAATATATTTTGGACTATTTACTATAAAAATTGATGTAACATGTATGCGTTTAACACTTTTTCATTTTTTTTATGACCAAGAAATAGTTAACCCTGAAACACTAACGCTTTTACGTACGTGATTACTAAACAGAAAATACACGTCGCTATACCTACCCCAGTAAACCAAATTCAAATTTCCCGCAATTATATTTACTGACTTCAACTTAAAGGTATTCAAATAACTATTAATCTAATACAAAATCGTAGGTAATTTCAATGCTTAAATGTTGAAGTTACTAAAAATAATTGCGGGAAACTTGAATTTGGTTTACTAGGACATTATAGTATTCCATTTTCATGATTCTAGGATTACATAGAAAGTAAGAATACAGTGAATTTATTTTATTATTAAAAAAAAAGATGTTTACCATTGTTGGTTTGTCCCACATAGCCAACTTTAAATTGCCCGGAATTATTCTTAGTAGCTTCAACGTTGAAACAAAAATTACGCGCCATTTTGTACTACATTAACAGTGTAGTGGCGGGATATTTAAATTTGGCTATTATGGTAACATGTAGTTCGTGCTATACATATAGTTTATATTTAAAATTAGAGAAATTTACAATGTTCTGTAGATTCTAATTAACTATCCGTGCATAACATAAATTTCTTTTATTAAGTGAAAAATAAATAAATGAATGATCATTCATAATTCAAACGTCATAAACAAATTATCGAATGATCGTCAATAATATGATGCTTTTTTCGTCATTCAATTACGTCCATCACAAGTACAGTAGAGAAGAGATAGCGGAATGTCGAGTAGGATATTAGAGACTATATAAGACGTTATTTAAGAGTTCACGTTATATATCAAAGTTGTATGCAACACACTGTCATAGCCAAATAGCCAAATTTAAATTTCCCGCAATTATTCTTAGTAACTTCAACTTTGATACATAAAATTCCCCACCATTTTGTATTACATTAATAGTTATTTTAAAGCCTTTACGTTGAATTCATTAAAAATTGTGGCGGGAAATTTCAATTTGGCTATTAAGGAGACTAAGTTAACTTAGAGCCGTTTTACACGTACGAGATTTTTTACGTAAATCATACCAAAAATTACCTCGAAAATTTTGGTGAGAATTTTCGTAAGAATTTTTGTCGCGACACTTTCAGGTCGTTTTACGCAGGAATAGGGTTACTTCCATTTGCACTTGTAAGTTGTAACCTAAATCTAAACAATTAAGATCCATATTTTGCTGGTTTATTGGTTAACTGCTATTTATTTAGGATTTCTATGATGATCATAATCAAATAATTTAATTTAACAAATGCGCCTGCTTATAACAACAAATATCGTGGAAATTCCGGTTAAAATTCATTCCTGTGTAAAGAGATCTGAAAGTATCGCGGCGACAAAAATTCTTACGAAAATTCTCACCAAAATTTTCGAGGTAATTTTTGGTATGATTTATGCAAAAATTCTCGTACGTGTGAAACGGCTCTTACACAACATATGCTAACAAAAAGGAAACAAAATTATTAAACGTCACAATTTAATGTATATTGATGTGCCTTTGATGTTTCTTTTTATTTTACAAACTTAATGCTTTCCTGTGTTTAGTTATAACATAGCCCTCCTTTTAATTAATCGCATTTGTGAAATCTTGCACAACTGTCATTGAAAGGAATGCCGATAAGAAAATATATTCGTGGAACTATTATCTCACCGTAAATAATATCAGAAAGACAGCCTTTGCTTTTTTCGATTTTAAATGTTCCTTGATATTCATATTACGTTTTATTTACAAAAAAAAAAAAAAACAAAACAAGATGTCCTATTGATGTCTACAAGTGATTTGCTTGGTACAATTATTTTTGAGTAGATTGCGCTGTCATACTTAATACATCACAATAATTTCTGGTTTAGCTCCAATCTTAATTTGGACGATTTGGACATACAAGCGACATCTATCGATGACTTTTAAAATTAATTTGCTTTTATATGGACTTGGTTTATCTTCTTGTATATAATCACTGACCGTGTTAAACTTACCAGCATGTTGGAGATGTACAGATTGAGGAACACTAAATTGAGGCCGCCGAGGGTCAGTTTGACGCTGATGTCTTCACGAGTGAATGAAGTGTCCAAGAAAGTTTCATTGTACATGACTATCTGCATGTTTATTGCTTCTTCATCGACAACCGACAATATCTGTAAAACAAAGTGGGATGTTTACAATTCGTCTCTCGGCATTTGCAAAGAAGTGAGGAAAATTACGGAAGCCTCACTCTGAGGGGCAACAAGCCCTGGAATTTGAATTCCCAAATCGATAAAACTTTGATAGGAATGTTACTCAAGGATCCTGTCTTCAACATTAAGGGATGTAATTTAATACCAGATGTATTTTTCAGGCAATACCCTAACAATTATGGGTAACAGAAACAGTTTTTTGATAATTTTCCGCAAATGTACAGAAACTTAAGGAAATTGTCGAAATGTTACAAAAATTTTCCTATAATACAAGTATTTTGCATGAATATTATAGAAAAATATGTTTCTTAGAAAAAAAATCTCTAATATTGTAATATGGTAATGTTGGATTTTCGCCTTATTGCAATTACTGTTTAGATCAGGGAAGATCGAGTGATATGGGGTTTGTCGCTTGCTCCTGCGGAATCAAGTGAGGGAGCAAGCCGAGTGGCGGCGATCATCAAAGAGTGAGGCGGCAAACATCAAAGCCTTTGATGTTTGCCGCCTCACTGGCGACGCAACAAAAGATTATAGCTTCTCAAATGTTCTACACTAGACGATTCTAGATCATTCCTTCATTTTGCCTATATAAGCGGGTGGATGGCCCGAACTTTAGTTCAGTTCTATTTGAGCTACCGAGGTGATAACTTCAACAAGCGATATCCTAGCGAACTGCTAGTGCCGTCAATTTGCTTTGTGACTTTGTGTGCATCTTGAGTGCTTACTAATTATATTTTGTTATTAAGTTTATCGAACGAAAAGTAAACGAAAATGATGTCTGGTGAAAAGAAACGAAAAGTAGATGCAGAGGGCCGCCAGTTTCGAGAAAAATGGACTGAAGAATTCCTTTTCATCTAGCACGATGGTAAGCCTATTTGTTTGCTGTGTAATGAATCCATTTCAGTGATGAAAGAATTCAATATAAAGAGGTATTACTCAATTAAGCATCCTATGCTGCACTCACTGACAGCACAAATAAGAAAAGACAAAATCCAGACGCTTACCGCAAATTTGGAAAAACAGTAGTAAATGTTTCATAAACAAAGAACACAACTTCATAATGTTGTGAAAGCTAGTTTTATAGTTAGTTCAAAATTGGCAACGTCATTAAAACCATTTGCCGAAGGAGAATTTATCAAGTAGTGTATGTTAGAAGTTTGCAGTGTTTTGTGTCCTGAAAAGAAAAATGAATTTGAAAAAATTAGTTTGTCAAGACGAACTGTTGCCCGACGTATAGAAATTATGGCTAATGATATAAAAACAACTTTGACTGACCGTATGGCTGGTTTTGAATCATTTTCCATAGCATTAGACTAAA
Source organism: Protaetia brevitarsis (assembly GCA_004143645.1). NCBI lineage: Eukaryota > Metazoa > Arthropoda > Insecta > Coleoptera > Scarabaeidae > Protaetia > Protaetia brevitarsis. Next base: position 844,541 of record RXPK01000270.1, read on the forward strand.
GCACCGATTGGTCTGTCACAGCTCAACTGGCTATATTTATTCGAGGTGTTGATAAAGAGTTCACTGTTACCGAGGAATTGCTTGCTTTACAGCCACTAAAAGGAACCACTACAGGAGAGGACATTTTTAATGAAGTTGAAAAGGTAAGCACAAGTTTTGGTTTGCCATGGTCAAAATTAGTTGGTGCATGCACAGATGGTGCACCTTTTATGGTCGGCTTACGTAAAGGTGTCATTGGAATTTTGTATGAAAAAGCAACTGAATTAAATGTGCAAAAAGATGATTTGATAGTCCTTCATTGCATTATCCACCAACAGAACTTGTGTTCTAAGTCCATTCGACTCCAAAATGTTATGAATGTGGTAGTAAAAACCATCAATTTTATTCGATCCCGAGGGCTTAACCATCGTCAGTTCAAGGCGTTTTTGGACGAAATATCAGCCGAATATGACGACGTAACATATTATTGTGAAGTCAGATGGTTAAGCAAAGGAAAAATGCTGAAACAGTTTTACGAGCAAATAAAAGATAAACCCCTATCTGAATTGACTGACCCAAAATGGATATGTGACTTAGCATTTCTGGTCGACCTTACAGGCCATTTGAATAATTTAAATTTGAAACTTCAAAAACAAGGACAGTTAGTAAATGATTTGTACAGCCATTTGAAAGCGTTTCAAAACAAAATCCGTCTGTGGGAGGCACAGTTGCTGTCTGGTAACAGTTACCATTTCACCACGCTCTCTGCGTATACTGCTTATGTTCAATATGCTGAAGAACTCAGATGTAACATCTTTAGAAAACGTTTTTTGAGCTCGGTACCTGTTTTTTAACGTTTCATTTGCAGAATTTGAGAGAAAGAGTAGAATTTTTAAGCAGTCGTCACCAGCTACATTTTTTACGCTGTTGATATGATAATGTCGGTAATATCGTTTGCAGTGAGAAGCAATCTGGTTTTTGTAGCTACTAAAAATGACATTGGAGGATTTTCTGGTTGCAATGTGCCAACCATTACATTAACAACGGACCTTCATTTAATATCTGTCGTTTAATCTACGGTTATCCAGAGATAATTTTCAGCTAGTTTTGACTGATTTGATTTATTATTTTGTCGAATTGTTTAGGTACATATTTTCTAATTGCCGATGGATGGGGAATATCTTGGTTGATATATTTTTCAAGAAAGCCACGGAAAAGTGGATTCAATTACTTATTTAATTGGATATTGGCACCAAGAGAAGCTACACATATATCAATTACAAATTTACATGTGAAATACCTCTTTGGTATTCAATATGCCTCGTAGTTTTCAGATGCCGCTCAAGAGTATATTTGCCCCGGAATCCTGATTTCGCAGAACAAATGGTGCAAAGCACTTCCTTTTGTTAATGACAGTGAAAATGGTGCCGTATTTTGAAAAATAGCTTGCCATTCTCGGCATTGTTGTAAAAGATAAACTAAGAATTACTAAAATAAAACGAAAGAATATGAAATATTATAAAAATATTAACGAAATATAAACTCTAAAGAATACTCCAAAAATATGAGAGTGCCTAACAAAATAAACCGAAAATGAAACTTCTAAAAAGGGGTAGTGATGAAATAAACGAAAGACGCTTCTAAATAATCTCATCTAGCGTAATATATAACAAAAAAAGGCGGGATTCAGAGCTTTCTAGAACACCGTACTTACATAAATGTTATTCATAAAAAATCAAAACCTGAATTTAAAAGAAAAAGGAAAAGTTTATTAAAACTAAATGTAAAGAACACACCTTTCACATTTTATGATTTCATATACCGATCAACAATTGGCAAGAAACAATGTTAACAATCTAATACTATGATAGTCGATGATTTATTTTTAAATAAAACAAAGTAAGTGTACCTACCTTTGGATATAAGCTGTTCGGAGTACAATCAAGTATGATTAAATCCTTTAGAATCGCTTTCACTTGCGTATACGGCTTCTTCATGACAACTTCGAGATTCAAATCTTTGATACTAAATTGGGAAAGGTTGCAGGCATCGCTGGCAAACTGGATTACTAGTTGGGATAACTTAGCGTTTATCTTAAATATTATTGTTTCTATGACACTGGCGCTCTGTTGTTTACTTCGCTTCTGAAAGAATAATAAATAAATAAAATTTCTTTATGGATTAAGCCATATCCTGAACTGGTAAAGGATGGCGACAAAATATTTTGTCGAGCCTGCAGTAAACTGATGGTAAGTTTAATTTTACTAAAAGCTTTACAATTGTTTTTAAATTCTTTAACTTTTGATATAAAATGACAATTGTTGTTGTAGGTGTCTTCTGAGAGAAAATACCTGATTGTTGAACACGCTAAAACTCCATCATATATTGGAAAATGTGAAAAACTAAAGCGATCCGCATGTGTGCAGCAATCTATACGTCATTGTGTAGCATCAACTTCACGAAACTCAAAACAAGAAGGATATAATACGGATCTGTGTAACGCATTAATTTCGTCTAACATACCATTAGCAATATTAAACAATGTTAATTTGAAGTCATTTCTGCAAAAATATTGCAAACATAATATACCTGACGAAAGTACCTTACGAAAAAATTATGTCACATCTTCTTACCAGCAAACAATAGCAGAAATTCAACAATTGGTAGGGAATAATTTTATTTATATCATGGTAGATGAAAGTACGGATAAGTGTGGCCGTTATATTGCCCATTTGTTAATAGGAATTCTTCATGAAGATATTGTAGGTAAATCATATGCAATTTATTGTGAAGAACTTCAAAAAACAAATAATGTGGCAATTGCCCAATTCGTTCAAAAAGGTTTATCAAATTTCTTTTTACCTGGAAGTATACCTTGTGAAAAAATTTTACTAATGTTATCCGACGCTGCACCATACATGATAAAAGCGGCGCAAAATATTGTTTTTTTATAGTAACATTATTCATACTACTTGTTTAGCTCATGGGTTCAATCGTGCAGCCGAAGACATTAGGAAACAATTCCCTTTGATTAATGATTTAATTAGCAATGTCAAAAAAGTATTTTTAAAAGCACCTTACGAATCCAATTTTATAAGGAGCGACTTCCAGGTGTTAAGTTGCCTCCTGAACCGATTATTACGAGATGGGGTACATGGTTAGAGACTGTAATTTTTTTCGCCGATAATTTTGAAGGAATAAAAAATGTAATTCTTGAAATCATTGCTGACTGCATTGCTTTAGAAAACTGTAAAAAGATAGTAACATCAACAGAATTGCTACAAAACCTTTTGTATATTAAGTCAAATTATAGCTTTGTTTCAAGTTCCATTCGTAAACTAGAAACGCAAGGGATGACGCTCTCGGAATCAGTCGAAATAGTAGACGAAATTGATATGCTATGTAAGAAGGTTAAGGGTACAATAGGTAATTCTATATACGATAAATTTAAAAAAGTGATAAATAAAAATGCAGGGTATTTGAAATTGAAGAAAGTTAAGAAAATTTTGGAAGGTGAAACAGTAAACGATTTCGACTTTAATTTTAGTTTAGAATGTATTGCAAAGTTAAAAAATGCACCAATTACATCTGTGGATGTTGAAAGAAGCTTTTCTATTTCGAAACATATGTATTGTGATAGAAGACAAAACTTTCTTTTACACAATTTTGAAAAACATTTAATTGTAAATTGTTTTAGAAATATGTTGTGAAAAAATTTTGTGTAATAAAGTTAATGTTTAAATTTCTGCTCTTATTTATTTTATGTAAAAATTTTGCATATTGTCGCAATTTTTTTGCATATATGCCCCAGATTTGTGCATATTTTTTCAAAAATCGATTCATATATATATATGCGCATATATTCCAGTTTTTCTTTGCATATAATCCAATGTCTACTTATCACTAATCTTAGCGTAATTATAGGCGATCGATCAGCATATTGTAACACATTTTTTGATGTCATGTTAATGTTGGGGAATGTTTTTAGCGTATTCGACGCACCCCAGTTTAAAAAAAAAACATCATTTTTTTTCTGACGGTACATTAGTTTGGATATAAAACTTTGACTTACACTATTAGTATTGTAGGTATAATGGCCGAATAAAAAGTTCCACACTGTATTGTTACTATTTAATTACATACATACTCTGGTTATACATTTCACAAAACGTGCTTTCATTCTACAACATCTTACTACTTGATCTTCTAGTACCTACTGTTACCTACTTCATATCTGTTCCTTACTTCATGCGACAGCCTCCCTACCACTCGGTGGCGCGCAATTCAAAAAAATATACTACAACTCGTCCATCCTGACGCAAGATTGACCTCAATCTTGATAAACATTAACACAAACAATTTTTTCTAAAACTTAAATCTATATGCTTAACCTAACAGTAAACAATAGTAACATGTAACCAAACAAATTTATCAGTATTTACTATTATTAATCGTCGTTGTTACACCAAGGTTTTATACAATCTACTGCCACAATAGATTCAAAAGGTCGTTGTGAGAATTGATATCCATCTGGATCCACCACAACATATCTATCATTTGGCAATGTCTTATGAATCTTGTACGGTCCTTTATATCGCGGTATCAATTTTTTATTTCTCTTCTCTGTACATTCTTGGTGCTTTTCGCTTTTCATTGTAATATTTCGTATTGTACTCTTGTGTTTTGTCAATGTTTATTGCAGCTTCATGCCTAATGGCTGGTAAATCACGCTCAACATTATCACCGTCTTCTAGAATTTTCTCAACCCATCGTTCACATTTCCTCTCTGGTTTACTCCAAATAGAAGTTTTGCAGGGGTTTGTTTAGTCGACCTATTAATAGTATTATTAATGGCATATTCGACATTCTCTAAGGCTACATCCCATTCATCTGGATTTCTTGTTACCTTTGCCAACATAGGTATAATTTCTCGGTTAAGCCGTTCTATCTGGCCATTAGCTCTAGGTACGCCTACTGCTATCAACACATGCTCTTATCTTGTTCAGTCATAAAGCCTTTAAATCGTTTGCAGTGAAGGCAGATCCACGGTCAGAAATAATTCTAATAGGTTTTCATAATAACTAAAATATCTCGTCAGATGTTTCAACACCTCCTGGGTGTTTGTGGTTTTACAAGCATACAGTTTAATATATTTCGCAAATCCGTCTATCACAGCAATATATATTTGTTATTATTCTTCGTTTTTCTTAAAGGTCCGCAGTGATCGATATGCAGGTATTTAAGGGTAAATCTCCTTTGGGTACGCTATGTAAAAATCCTGAACGTTTACCGTATTTCGCTTTAAGTAATACATTTAAGCAATTTGATATGTAGCGCCCTAACCTTGTCTCTCATTTGTGGAAACCAATAAGATCGACGAATGACTTCTATAGTTTTTCTCGCATTCCTCCGACTCATATCAATCGTGGCTAGTGGCGTATGATGTTACCATTCCATTGCTGGGTACATAAAATAATAGTGTGTTTTCCATCTTTCCGGTAGACTAATCCTTCTCGCAGTTCAAACATTTTGCTTTCCTCTTTTTCTAACCCGTTTCTCACTTGTCTAATCAGCTTGTCCTCTGCTTGGTTATTGCTAAAGTCTCTTCCAGGTTTTTCTTCTATGACAAGACTGTATCAAAACATCTGCTAAGAGCATCTACATGTTGCATTTGTTTATTTGACCTATGTTCGATTTCGTAGTCGTAACTTTGAAGAAATAACGCCCATCGGTTAATCCTAGGTACAATGTCTTTTTTATTTAACGTGAGCCAAAACTATCACACATCAGAACTATTTGAATTTTCTAGAATGTAGTATACATGAAATCGTTTGATTGCATACACCGCGGCAAAACTTCCAACTCATAACTATGATATTTAGCCTCGCATCTGAAGTTCGTTTACTAAAAAACATGACAGGGTGAGAATTTTCTATTCGCTTTCTTGTCTCTGCAACAAAATTGCCCAAACCTGAAGCACTGGCGTCGCCAATGGAGCTCAGTCTCCGCCGTAGGTGAATATAAGCATAAAACTGGCTGGCACGCTAAACTATTTTTTAGTTGCTCGAATGTGCGCAAATGCACTTCGGTTAATCTGAACCACAGCTCACTTTTTCAATAAATCATAAGTGGCTTTGTACGAGACGCAAAATTCTGTATAAATTTTCTAAAGTAGGAAATTAAGCCCATAAAGCTACGAAGTTCTTTAATATTTCTCGGAATAGGAAACTCAGTAACAGCTTGGATGTTATCATTACATGGTCGAACACCTTGTTGATTTATCAAATAGCCTAAGTAGTTAATGTCTTTTCTTAAAAATAAACACTTATCTAAACGTAACTCTAGCCGATTGTCAACTAGAATAGTAAGTACTCTTTTCAAAATGCTCAAATTTTCCTCTACTGTTTCAGTTGCTATAAGCAGATCATCAATATAAATCAAAATTTTCTGATCTTTCAAAAGATCTTCAAAAATTCGGTAAACATACCTCATAAAAATACTAGGACTGTTCCGAAATCCAAACGGCATTTTTGCATACTCAAATTGACCCATGTGAGTTACAAATGAAAAATACTTAGTTGATGTTTCATTGACTTTCACGTGATGGAAGGCATTCTTTAAATCTAACTTAGTGAAGAAACATTTATTTCGAAGACTTTCAATTTGATCTTCAATCACAGGAATCGGAAAGTTTTCTTTTAGAGCAATTTTATTTAACTCTCTGAAGTCAATACACATTCGCGTTTTATTCTTTTTCCGTACCAAAACTATTCGAGAAGCAAATTCTGAATTACTTGGCTTGATTGTACCTGCTTTAAGCAAATCTTTTACTATTAAGTTAACTTCAGCTTTATCTGCATATGACATTCGTCTGGGTGAAAAATAAAAAGGTGCAGTATTTTCTTTGACATGGACAGACATTTCAAACTCAACCCTTGGCGTATCTGGACGCTCTGCCTCTACATAGTATTTCTTAAATATGTCATTTACAGCTACCTGCTCTAAATAAGGTAAGTTACTGTCTATATTTAAAGTATCATTTGCATGCACATTAAAATCGTTTTATCAATAACAAATCATTGTGAAACTTACAGTCATTTTCAAGATTATTGTTTATACAAATTCATTTGATAGGACACATTCAAAACTGGATTGACACAAAAAATCTCTACCTAAACAACACGTTATATGACATAGTAGTATCAGGTACCACACGAAATTTCATGTCCAATGAATAATTTTCTACATTTATTGTATCAACGAAAAATTCCATAACTAACAATTTTATGTTGTTAATACCTTTAAAATAAGTAGAACTATTACATGATTCTAGTTCGTAATTTTTAACTATGCTTTCTTTAATGAAAGATTGGACTGCCTGTATCAACTACAGAATCGTACTTACATGACAATTTCATAAATTTAACATTTAACTGGTATGGGGGTACTATTGTTGTGTCTTCTTCTACTAGTAAAGTTGTCGAATCTGGTACTGCTGAGCTGGACGCTCTTCCTTCCGCACTTGGCACTCCTTTCTTCTTGGGACAATTTCGTTTTTGATGGTTAGTAGATCCACACTCATAACAGGCTCCTTTTTCCCTCTTTGGTTTAGGACATCTAGTGGATATATGGCCGTCTTCATTACAGTTATAACATTTAGTCAACTTCTGGGGGTTAGTAACTAATGAGCTCCCCGATGCAACTGGTAAAGTTGTACGCTGAGGTTGTTGCCGCCTTGTTGAGTCATATCGCCCATAACTTCCTGCATGTGAGCCAATGTTTTGAATTCCTTCATCCTGGCCTGTATTTGTAGCCCATAATTATTAAATCCTTCTATAATGTACGTAATAAGATCTTCCTCTGCAAGATCTAATCGATTCCCTAATGCTACCTTCTCTTGGAAATACGAGCTGAATTTTTCGTTTTTATTCCATTGCTTAGCTTCGAACTTTCTCATATTCGATATCTTATCCTCCCTACTCTTAAACATTTTGGACAGTTCTTCCTTCAATTTGGCAAACCCGTATGTAACATATTCAGGTTTGGATTCATACCATGTTTTCGCTCTACCTCGTAATTTATTAGCAATTAGTAACACCATTACTCCATCAGACAAAAGGTAAAGTTGTTTAATGTTGTTTATCCTTTCTAACCACATGTTATGTCTTCATTTGCGTTTCCATTAACTCTGGGATTGTTGCGGCTAATTCTGTCGGATATCGACTTTCTGTTGAGTAACAGCATCAACAGTTGCTGCTTATTAATTCCTTAACACTTAACGGAGTAGGTTGAAATTCTCCCGCCTCATCTGTTAAACATATATCGCTTCCGGCATTTTAACGGTTTTTCTCCTTCGTAACCTTCCAAATGTATCACCAATTCAACCAGTCAAATTTTACCTTCTTAACACCGCATTAACCGTTCTATCATCCCACTTCTGATGATTGTAGGTATAATGGCCGAATAAAAAGTTCCACACTGTATTGTTACTATTTAATTACATACATACTCTGGTTATACATTTCACAAAAGTGCTGTTCATCTACAACATCTTACTACTTGATTCTTCTAGTAGCTACTGTTACTACTTCATATCTGTTCTTCACTTCATGCAACAGCCTCCCTACACTCGTGGCGCGCAATTAAAAAATAATACTAAGTATTAATAAAGCTCCTCTATTCAAAATATAAATTAGAATATGAGGTAAAAACCAGAAATTTAAAATTTTTAATTAGCGAATACTTACTCGTCTTCAGATTACTACTGCCAGAATGCCCCACTAAACTATCACTAAGCGTCGATAGGGTGCGCTTTAACCTGGTGCCGCTATCCACGATCTCCAACGATTTCGATGCCGGTTGAATATCTTCCATCTGTACTTGAAGATCAGTGGCGTACTTCACCAGCTCCTGCAATACCTCTTGATGTAGGACGACTTCGAGCAGGCGAAATTCCCAAAGATAACAACGACTCGCAACGATTGTACTTGGTCTTGAAGTCGGGACACTTTTTATCCACCTGCATATACGAATGTGGATTATTTTTCCTATCCTGGCGTTAGTCTAATAACAACACTTACTTGCAAGAAATTGACCGTAAACAAGTAAGTGTTTTGCTTCGCGCACAATGGCGTACTGATGATCTCAACTTGATCGTCGCGATGGAATTTATACAAGCGGATACTGTCCAGTTTGAAGTTCACGTTATTCACGAACGTTTGAGTACGTATGTCGCACTCCAGGCCGGTCAGTTTAAAAACGGCGACGTCGTTTATGGGACTGCTAGTGTATTCTTGGTGGCTTAGGGTCACCGATAATTCTAGAAATTCAAGGGACGAGCTAAAGGGAGTTAAGTTACTCGGTACGTCCTAACCTTTCATGACGAAGTTTAGTTCTAACGTCGTGTATTGAATCGTTTCCTTATTCCTTTCGGCCTCTTCCGTAGGCGGAGTGGTTACTACAGCTAATAATTTCGAGGCACTCGTGCCCTTGTCGACGGTGATGTATTCAGAACGAAGTGAAATGAGGTCTTGCTGTAAATTGCAAAGTTATTCTAAATATAGAAGCAACAAAAACGTGGGCCGTTTTTTTTTAATTTAAGAGACTCTCCAAGTGCATTCATGTAATGGGTTAAGAGTGAACGATATCAGCTGATGACCTTCACAGTTGGTCAGCCACACCCTGCCTGCTTCCGCTTGAACATACAGGATGTCCCACCGAACTGGGTCATTAAAATTTATCGAACTTCTAGTAGGAATTTAGTAGGAATCTAAAAGTATCAGTAATTAAAAAAGTTGTTATTAACTTATATATCGTACAATACGCAGTTTATTTAATTTCTAGCTGTAGTCACTTTTACTACAGCTAGAAATTAAACAAACTGCGCATTGTACGGTATATAGTTTAATGACAACTTTTTTTAATTTTAATATACAACAGCGCTAACAAAGACCTAAGGGCGTCACTGTCTTTTGCATGTAATTATATTTCACCGTCTATCGTGGGATAGAACATTCTAAGTGCGTTGCGCTGCTATTGGAGTATAGCCTGTGCTCCTATACCTGGGGGTTGGGAGTATCTACCAGGCGCGTCCCTGAGGTGGTGGATAGGGGAAAGGTCATCTTGTCAGGGTTCGCTCAAGACGAGATGGTTAGTGGCGGCTATAAGGTCGTCCTCTCTGCTTAAAATCGGAGCAGGATGAATGATGACCGTTGCCCGAGCTGTCGTGTCGTGGCTAAAGGGCTTGCACAGGGTTCTATAACGATGGCCAGTTGTTGCATTTTCGGCTACTGAAAGCCCAACTGTTAAAACCAGGTCCGAAAGGGATGGGGTCTTGGCTTAACTGCCCGGATCGAGAGGAGACAACCTCAACAAAAACCTAAATCCTAAGGTGGCGGACTAGGCTGATGGGATGGGTGGCTGGATAGAAGACCAGTCTACTAGTCCAACCTTGGGGCATCTGGCAAACCCCATTGTATTTAGCCCTACCTCTGCATGCGGGGCTCTGTGGAGGTAGACCTTTTTCCCTAGGCTACTCGTGAGATCAACCATGGAGAAGGACGTTTTATTAGCGGGAACGACACCGCGAATAAACAGAAATTGGAGCAGGACCTCCATAAGAAGCCTTCCACTTCCAAAGTGAGAGTACCTCACAAGCAAGGAACAAAGGGAGGAGCAAAACGACTGGAGCAGATTGGGGAACAGGATGGCATCCATCCCCTCTCAAATTGCGTAGCACTGTGCAACTCGAGGGCGTTGCACTTGAGAACACGTGAAATCGAAGAGGGTGACTTACCTAACCTAGGGCGTTCTGATATCCTACACTTTCTGAAAGGAATAGGATTGGAAGGCCAGCTGTAAAACAGCAAGAACAGGGGACACAATAGATCTTTTAGGTCGCAGTGTAATATCACCCTTCCAATATACACACACATAGCCTGTGATGTTCTTCCCCTTCTACCAGCTAGCTGTACAAATAGTCAAGTGCTCGTTTATATAAAGGTGGGCCACCACATTCGCGTCGGTTTACATACGAAAAGTGGTAACATATTTTCATATTTGGGTATACAGGTTCAGAAAGAGCACATTTCAAAATTATTTTGAAGTATATAGGGTGACTCGAAGAAAAGTTACACACCAAAGTTGTGAAAAATTGAATGAAACAGCCTGTATATTATGACATATTTTGATAGTACAGACTAAATACAGACAAGCTGGTGTTAGGTTTCTTATGCCTAACTCAACTCGTTTACTAGATAATTAACTGTCCTTCAAAATGTAGACAAAAATTGAAGAGGCATGTCTATCATGCATATTTAAGCAAATATTTTAAACTGTATTTACTTTTTAACTAAAGCATTAGACTTAATAATAAAATAAAAGTAATGCAAAAAAATTATACGGGGTGAACAGAAACATACTTTTAATTTTCACTATCTTTAAAGGCAAGTAACTTTCTTATTTTAAATGGAACACCCTGTATTTATTAGCTTATTTAGATTCTAATTTTAACGGTCTTTAAGATTGTATTAATGTTTCCTATACCTATTTGTTATAGTTTCTTAGTAATTTATATATTTTTTTTTCAAATATTGATTCCTAGCCATTATTTTTTTTTTAAGTAGACTGTTAAACTGCTGTTATTATTCAACATAGCTAAACGATAATTATCAGCCTAACTTTTCAACTGGCTTTTCCTACATATTAATTAAAAGTCATAATTAGTTATTTACTTAGGTAAACTTCAGAAGTGCACTTTATTACAACGGATAAACTGATATGTCAAAAACTGCTAATGTTTTAAAAAGTGTTCAAAATGATGGCCATCGTTTTCAATGCAGATGCGTACTCTTTCTTGAAATGAGTCTTTAACATTACTCAAAACATTTGGTGTTATAGATCGAAACGCTATTCTTATTCGCTCTTTGATATTGTTAGGTGTTGTTGGTGGTATGTCATAAACAATATTTTTCATATATCTCCATAAAAAAAATCTGGGCTCGTTAGATTTGGAGATCTTACTGGCCAATTCTGTGGACCTCCGCGGCCTATCCACCTGTTAGGATACTGCCAATCTAACTCCTCTCGAAGGCTTATTTGAAAGTGCGCAGGAGCACCGTCTAAATGCAAAGTCTTTGTCGAATATTAATATCTATATTTTCCAAAAGTATTACTAAGTTATATTTTATAAATTGTAGAAACATGGCACTATTCAAGTGACCATCAAAAAAGTATGCCCCTATCATGTGCTATCCAACTATTCCGCCCCACACATTAACAGACCATCGATGTTGACGATTTAGGGTTCTAAAGAAATTATGTTGTTATGAAAAGTTAACTCATCCGAAAATAACACACAATCGAGAAAATTTTCGTCATCTCCTAACTAGAACCCATAAACAAAATTCCAGCCCCCGATCATAATCTACTTCCAAAAGTTCTTGATGTAATTGCATGTGGTATGGATAAAATTTGTTCATCTTTATAATTCTTCTGATGCTCCCTCTGCTTATCCCTGTAGTTTCATTTATTTTTCGCTGACTTGTATGCGTATTTTCAACAAGAGATTTCATAACTAAAATATTAATTCCTTCATTTCCCGTAACCGGTTTTTGTCGTTCTATTTTCTTATAACACACACTTCCTGTACTTCGGAATACTTGCACCAAATTTTCTAAAGAACGCTTATCGGAATGGCGTCTGTTAGGATATTTTTGCGCATAAATCCTTGATGCTACCAAACAATTTTCTTCACACTCTCCAATTATTAAAATCATATCAATCCTTTCTGCTTGAGGGTAATTTCTCATTGTAAATAATTAAAATGCTTTTTAAATAACCACGAACAACAATGATGCGCAACTAACAAGTTCTGTTATTGTCAAATGACTTTTGTGTATAATGAATATGGCATGCCATGAAAGCCCCTAATAGGTGCTTTCCATTCACTCATAAAAGCAGTTCGGTAGTACTTCCGGTGTATTCTAACTGCAATTTAAGCTTTTCTTTGATAAGGAGCACGAAACTCCCAATGTACTCCGTTTTACCTCCCCTTTTCCCCTCATGCACTAACTTATTTGCTAGCGTTTCGCGCTAGCAAATAAGCTAATGCCATTTATGACAAGGTTTGACAGCTACAGAGATTTTTTAAAAATATTTGTGGAAAAATGTTTCTTTTTGCTTTGGTAAATGAAATTGTAAGATTTTTTTGACATTTTGAAGTAAGATTTGCTTGCGGTCACGATTTGTTGTTTACATCAAAATCTAATTTCTAGGTTAGGTTCGTTTCCCTTCTCTCTTTACAATTTAAAAGCACAAAAAGTATTTCATTGGTTCTAAATTGTGTAGGTCAAGAGTAGAGTAGTAGCAGAGTAGGAGTGGTAGACGGTGAATGGAAAGCACCTAATAGTGATACCTTTATCTAAAGCCTACTTTTGAAAAAGAATTGCTAGGAATTAATATTTGAAATAGAAAATTCTAAATTACTAAGAAGCTATAACAGATAGGTATAGCGAGCATTAATACAATATTAAGACCGTTAAAATTAGAATCTAAATAAGGTAATAAATACAGAGTGTTTTCCATTTAAAATAAGAAAGTTACTTGCCTTTAAAGATAGCGAAAATTAAAAGTATGTTTTTGTTCACGCCGTATAATTTTTTGCATTACTTTTATTTCATTATCAAGTCTAATGCTTTAGTTAAAAATTAAATACAGTTTAAAATATCTAGCTTAAATATACATGAAAGGCTTGGTCTACATTTTGAAGAATAGTTAATTATCTCGTAAACGTGTTCAGTTAGATATAAGAAACCTAACACAATCTTGCCTTTATTTAGTCTACACTATCAAAATATGTCATAATATACAAGGTGTTCCATTTAATTTTTCACAACTTTGGTGTAATTTTTCTTTGAGTCATCATATACTTCAAAATAACTTTGAAATGTGCTTCTTCTGAACGTGTATAATCCTTAACAACAACAAAAAAATGAAAATATGTTACCACTTTTCGTATACAGTGACCGGCATAAATATTGCAACATATGGGAAATTTTTTTATTATTAAAATATACTAAAACTTTTTTAGGGAAATAGGTTGTGCATGTCTAGAAACCCCAAAATTTATTTTGACACATGTCACGTGACCACTAGTATGGCGGTAAATTTAAAAAATATGCCGTCGATCTGCAAAAAGTGAGGGTAGATGTCATGATATCCAAAAAAGTTATTTGAAAAAGTTGCTTAGAATTCAATTCTGAGGCCAGATGCAAATTTTTGTAAACATATTTAAAAAAAAATAAAAATCACAATTTTTCCAAATATTGTTTCATTGAATTACATATTTCCATTTTTTTCGCTCTTAGCAGCTCAACTGCAGTACTATTTCCAAATTTGATTGATACTCAAACAATTTTGTCAATTTTTGCATAATTAACATAGCGAAAACTGAAAAGTTCGTTTTCAGTGTGACAATTATTGTTGCAAGGGACTGTATCTAGTAATAACATTTTCTCTCTAAACCACTTAGCAAACATTACTTTTATTGAAACATATTATATTTCTTGTTTGTTTTCGGCATTAAAGTGGAAACCGATAGTCAAAAACTGATAATACTACATACACGCACGAAGCCCTTCGGTGTCTGTAAGTAGTTTTTAAAATTGGAGAACAATGAATAATAAATAGTAGGTAAAAAAAAAAATGGTAGTAATTGTTTATTTGCCAAAAAATTAATAGTATATTTCAAACCAAAAGAGGACAGTGCTCTATTGCAGGCCGTGGGCAAATATTAAGGCCGCTTTAATTCGCAATTTTTTGTATTGCGATAAAAAAAATATTGCAATTAAATATTAGAACACGCCATATTCCGTGCAATACCAATAAGATTGCACACAGCTGATCGAAATCCATTGAATGCGCATGCGCTATTTGTATTGCATGCAATACACAAAATTGCGAACTGTAAAGCGGCCTGCAGTAGCACTTTCCTCATGTGGTGCGAATACTATTTTTTCCCCAGCCAGTTCAATTTTAACTAAATGTCTAAAGATAATAAAGACATACCTGTGAGTCACATGATAGATAGTAGGCTTAATCAGTCAAATATTTTTTAAGAACTGTCAAGTTAGCGTCCTTTTAAAATTGTTTAATAATAGTTTAATTGAAAGTTAATTCCTAGAAATTTAGCAATTATCTCATAAATGGGCTCAGACTGGGCCGAGTGTACTAATGTCATCTATCAATGATGTCACATGTTATAAGATGTACAGTTTCATCTTGTCGGCGTCACTTACTTTTCCTGGGATGATGAGTGCCCGCTTTCCTCCCTCATTTGCTGCTGGGGAAAAGTGATTTACTACATTATTTGTTTCTAATTTCAAAGTCTACCTTACTTATAAGAAACAGAACGATATGTATGTCTAACAAGTATGCATTTTTAGAGTTTCATTTCTTAGTTGTTCATTACTACTAGTTATTGTTTAAATGTTTTTGCTTATTAAGTATTCCTATCGTTGGTTAAAAATACTGGTTATTTATTTCTACTGAGTTTTGTAATTTCGAAACCTACATAAATACCTTCGATGCGTGCAATAACACTGTGAGAGCTTAGATGTTTAGTGTTATCAGTTTTGGACTACTAATTTCACTTAACGCAGAAAACAAAAAAAAAATATGATAATTTTCAATAAAAGTAATGTTTGCTAAGTGGTTAAGAGAGAAAATGTTTGTAAAATTTTATTTATTATTACTAGATACAGTCCTTTGCAACAACAATTGTCACACTGAAATCGTACTTTTCAGTTTTCGCTATGGTAATTATGCAAAAATTGACAAAACTGTTTGAGTATCAACTAAATTAAAAATAGTACTGCAGTTGAGCTCCTAAGAGCGAAAAAAATTGAAATATGTAATTCAATGAAACAATATTTGGAAAAATTGTGATTTTTATTTTTTTTAAATATGTTTACAAAAATTTGCATGTGGCCTCATAATTGAATTCTAGCAACTTCTTCAAATAACTTTTTTGGGTATCATGTCATCTAACCTCACTTTTTGCAGATCGACGGTATATTTTTTAAATTTACCGCCATACCAATGGTCACGTGACATGTGTCAAAATAAATTTTGGGGTTTCTAGACATGCACAACCTATTCCCCTAAAAAAGTTTTAATTTATTTTAATAATAAAAAATTTTCCCATATGTTGCAATAGTTATGCCGGTCACTGTATAAACCGACGCGAATGTAGGGGCCCAACCTGTACACCTTTATCAAAAGAGAGAGCTTCCCTTGTATGTCGCCACCGGAAGTCATCCCCGCTCTGTTAATGAGTTTTGCGCTAAAATATACTGGCATTTTAAAAAATGCAATAATATTGAGGTATTGTATTTAAAGAAAAAAAACACCCTGTATAAATTTCGATATTTTGAAAAATCATAATTCCACAACAGTTTATAAAAACCTTTTTTCCTATCTGTCACTGTTTACGAGTTATAGAGGAATTCCCTGCTGGTGAAATGCCCCTGTATATTCAAAAGCAGCGGAAAAGGGTGCGGCTGGCGACTTTAGAGGACGTCAGCTGATATCGTTCACTTTTACTAACTTACTTGTCGACTAATCTGAATAATGAGTGAAAAAAAATTAAGAAGCGCTGATAATATAAGCCGTTCTAGTGTGATAACGATACAGAAGACAAAATGAAAAATATCGAAAAAATAAAGAAGTTTAACAAGTAATAAAATACCCAGTGAACCAAATTCAAATTTCCCGCAATTATTTTTAGTAACTTCAACATTAAAGCATGAAATTACCTACGATTTTGTATTAGATTAATAGTTATTTGAATACCTTTAAGTTGAAGTTACTAAATATAATTGCGGGAAATTTGAATTTGGTTTACTGGGTACTAAGTGATAATATTAAACTTACGCTGTCCGACTCCGGTTCCTTTTTGTCGAACGGGATACTATTCACTAAACTGTACAAAAGAATTATCTGATTATCAGAAACGGTCATCGTAATAGAGGGCAAGACACCGGCGATTTTGCTCTGCGGTAACCTCGATCGTTGTCGATCAAGCATTTGTGGAACGTCAAGAATACACTGATCGGATTTAAAAGGTGCATCTTCGACTTTGCGCACTCCTTCATGACGGTCATCCATTCCTCGCCGCCGGGCACCAATAGCACCTGCAATTCCGTCAGTTCTATGTTGAATTTATCGTAACTCTCCTCGACTAGCACGTTGAACATATCTTCCGCGGTGTTAGATCGCATCTGTTTCTCCTTGATGGACGTCTTCGGTCGATCGATGGACGTGATCTTCATGCGACCGAGATTGGCGACGATTATATCTCGGTTCCGGTGTAAACGCCGCCGTACGGTATAATTAAATACGGGGCGTGGAAGTCGACGTTGAGGTCTATTAGGACGTGCCGATCGATTAAATATTGTAATCCGGCGGTGGATTTCGTTTTTACGTCGCTTATGGTGTTCGCTGTGGCTTCGGACAATCTGGAAGTATGGGAGTGTTAATATGTAATTCGAGAAACGCCCTTTCGTTGATTAATAAATAATAATGCGAAAGGGCGCTTTGATAAGAGTGGAGCAACAAATGACGGTGTTGCTTGAAAATCAGTTCGAATACAGCTACACTGAGATCGAGAATGATTGTCCTGATCCCACACTACTTTCCGCGATGCGCAAATCAATACTTTCATCCAAACATTGCAATGAAATTAGTAATACAGCGTTTCCTCAATTTTGCTGTTCAAAATTGACATATGTTCTACATAAGTGCGTTCTTTTTACAAAAAATCTCAGATAATCTCAACTCACTAGAGATAGCTTCGGACAATCTGGAAGTATGGGAGTGTTAATATGTAACTCGAGAAACGCCCTTTCGTTGATTAATAAATAATAATGCGAAAGGGCGCTTTGATAAGAGTGGAGCAACAAATGACGGTGTTGCTTGAAAATCAGTTCGAATACAGCTACACTGAGATCGAGAATGATTGTCCTGATCCCACACTACTTTCCGCGATGCGCAAATCAATACTTTCATCCAAACATTGCAATGAAATTAGTAATACAGCGTTTCCTCAAATTTTGCTGTCAAAATTGACATATGTTCTACATAAGTAGCGTTCTTTTTACAAAAAATCTCAGATAATCTCAACTCACTAGAGATAGCTTCGGACAATCTGGAAGTATGGGAGTGTTAATATGTAACTCGAGAAACGCCCTTTCGTTGATTAATAAATAATAATGCGAAAGGGCGCTTTGATAAGAGTGGAGCAACAAATGACGGTGTTGCTTGAAAATCAGTTCTGGAATACGCTCACATGAGGATCGAGAATGATTGTCCTGATCCACACTACTTTCCGCGATGCGCAAATCAATACTTTCATCCAAACATTGCAATGAAATTAGTAATACAGCGTTTCCTCAAATTTTGCTGTCAAAATTGACATATGTTCTACATAAGTAGCGTTCTTTTTACAAAAAATCTCAGATAATCTCAACTCACTAGAGATAGCTTCGGACAATCTGGAAGTATGGGAGTGTTAATATGTAACTCGAGAAACGCCCTTTCGTTGATTAATAAATAATAGCGCGAAAGGGCGCTTTGATAAGAGTGGAGCAACAAATAACGGTGTTGCTTGAAAATCAGTTCGAGTACAGCTACACTGAGATCGAGAATGATTGTCCTGATCCCACACTACTTTCCGCGATGCGCAAATCAATTACTTTCATCCAACATTGCAATGAATTAGAATACAGCGTTTTCCTCAAATTTTGCTGTCAAATACTGAAATCTGTTCTACGTAAAGTAGCGTTATTTTTACAAAAATCTCAGATAATCTCAACTCACTAGAGATATTTTGCTAAAAACCCCGTTCTTTTTAAACGACTCACTTTGAGATTTATCTGAGATTTTTACCTCCCCCCTTACCAACCTCGTAAGGGTGTGCAGTAGTAAGTGTAAAAACTCAGTTGGGTGGAGGGGATACCAATAACAAGTACACCTCGTTTTTTTTTTTTTTCTATAACCCTTTATTTGTGTCAGTTTTCGTTTGTCGATTGTGATTGGAAAGCATTTAAAACGTGTTTCTATCAACTTGATTTTACATATTTTGCATATTACGAAGTTGTTTGAGCTTTCTATGTCTGTTGCGTATAGTACAGGTTAATTTTGATATTAAAAGCAACTGTAAAACGAACAATTATTAAATTTTCTTTATGCATTATATCACATTTCTATATTGTACTCTTTTAATATGGACTATGGACTGAAAATTTGAAGTTAACTTTGACTGCTTTAAGGATGTTTTAGGATCTTTAACAATCTAAACATTAATACGTCTTACCACGCGATACAGTGACTATTTTTACGATTATTAAAATATGTGAGATACGATGAATGCGTTTTTTTTAGTCGAGATCATCTCAGATAAATATCAACTCCCTGGAAAGATAAATGCGTGCGTTTCGTGTTTGAATTTTGCTTATTTAGTCGTTCCGTATTATTGTTTGGTAATTTTCACATATAGTCTTTCTCAAGACTACGCTTTCATTTCGCATTGAGAGCCTAACATATTTTTTTTTTTTTTGGAAAAATATGCATTTACTCACTGTAGCAAGTTCAATTTTATTTTTGGGAGCGGTACTTTCGAAATGGTGAGCGAGGAGGTGATGGGCAGTGGAGATATACAGCTGTACTTTGTGTAGAAGAATTTATAAATCAATTTGTCGAAGTGCAAAGTTGTCCATCGCTTCAAAGGAACTGGAAGTGTTTTGATGGGGAAAGTTCATCAGTCGCCCATCTCAGTTGCTATAACTGAAATGTGGTGAAAAACGTACTGCTGTGGTCTGGCGCACCCCGGTTTTCGTAGATTCTGTGATTTATTTCTCTGTTTGGCTTATAATTTTTGGCAGTTTTTTCTTCCTTCAGATAATTCTTTTATTTTTAAAGTTTTTGGGTGTATTGAATTTGATTGTTAATTTATATTAATTTCTTCAGTTGTATATAATATTGCGTTCACTTGTTTGTATATGTGTGTGTTTTTGCGATTTCGTCGTTGGCGGACAGATCTTTGTGCGGTTGCAGGCGCACGCAGCTGTGGGTTTTATATGTATTCGACGTTGTTTAATCTTGTAGCAATCAGTTCTTGTGACAAGATGCCCGGTGTTGTACATGTAAATATTTTGTTAGCTGCCATTTGGTATTTCATTTTAGTTGATTGAAGATAAATATTTGTTTCGTTGTAATTTTGAAATTATATCATCCATCAAAGATACTCCAAATTTATTATAAAAGGGATATTTTTTTATTATTGTGTGCCCAATTTAGATGTAAATCTTTTATTATTACGTGCAGGAAGGATATTTTACAGTCTAGTTTCAAGTTTAAAAGAAGTATTATTCTTATGAACTTATAGCATCCTTTTTTCATTTTTATACCCGATCCATATGGTTACTATCTCTTTTCTACTCACGGATTTGCCAGATATTATTTGAGGTCTTCGTAATAATAATATCTGCATTATCGCTGTTTCCTGTTCCTGTCATTTCTCGATTTCGAATATCTTTTTTATGTCACTTATATTTATTTCCATTTTTTCCCCTAACATTACCTGTTAATTTAAACTAGTCTGGGTTTTTTTAAAAACTACTTTAAACGGTCACAGAAGTTATAATACATTTAAAAAAGATGAATTAATTCATGAAATCTTACAGCGCGAGTTGCGAACGAATCCGATCCGCCATTTCTTCTCGTTTGCAAGTGTTGACGAACAATCCAGCACTTGTTAGAGTTTAAAATTCACACTTTCTAAAAAATTGCATCGCGATGCTCATATTATGCAGGAAACACCATATTTCTAATTTTTGCAAGTACTTCTACATTCTTAATAACATGTTTATATTTGAATTATTTGAAAAGATGTTGATGGACCCTGATGGTATTAAAGATGCATAGGATTATTAACGTACTATTAGAGATATCACAGCGTAGGGAAACATATTTTCCCCATACATCGTTAAGCTAATAATCTTGGACGAGATTTTTGCAAGATTAAGAGCATCAAAGTGTAATGGCCACATATGCATTAGTTGATAGTGGCAACAAAATGGCTTCGTTCTGAGTGCTAAGATATCCTTGTTATCAGCGAAATATACACTTTTCTATCGATAATTGGAAAAACCTCTTAAACATGTTATCAAAGTATATATTATTTATCTAGCACTGTGGTTTTATTTAGCCATTTAGTTTAAAGTCATTGAATTTCAATGATAACCCAAAAGTTTATTACTAATTTAACATCTATTTCACTTCATATTGTTATTGATATAAGTAATCATACACAATTGTTATAAGCATGCTCTGTCAATATTGGTAAATTTTATAACATATACATCTATGTATTGTTTTCCTGAAAGTAAAGACAGGAACAGGAAACAGAACACCTTATTTTGTATGTGTATTTTTGATGTGAATAAATAATAATACAATCATATTATTCTATCGATTTCATACTATTGAACACATGGAATATTACAATAATACAAACAAATACAAATTACATTTATAACGCCAACATAATGTGAAGTTGTTCAGCCGCCAAAGTACCGAAATTAGATTTAATAGATTTTTATCGTTGGTTGGTACCATCTCATAAGAGTAATACTTCCTTCTCAACGAACCAGACATAGTTTTAAGGAGTTTATTTCGTTTTTTTTTTTTTTGTATTTTGCTGTTTTGTAATTATCAATAATTTCACTCGGTTGGGTGAATAGAAGCTTTGTGCTTGTATTTTAGTTTTTTCTTTGTAGTTATTTGAATTGTCCATGTTTAATTTAGTTGTTTATTTTGAAAACCACGTGGATTTGTTGTTATAAAAAAAGGACTATTTCCTTGAAACTGTTTTGTCTTTTGTTTGTAAAAGGGATTGCATTGTCTTTTGTAATTAGAGTTAGTGCAGTTTTTTATTTCGGCCAGAGCCGTGTTCATGTTTTTTTTTTCTGCACTTTGTAATTACCTGTTTTTTATAAATTAAATTTTATGTTATTATTAACGTCATTTTTAATTTCTGTTCTTTTATTTTTGATTCACCTTTCAATTTTTTGGTATAAGAAAGTCAGATTTCTTTTCCCACAATTACTTTCTATTAGTTTTAATTGCGAGGGTAACTCTGATTTATTGTTCTTATGCGCCCTTTTATTTTTATCCGCTGAGCTAGTTAATTTAATTTCATTTTTACTTTTCTTTTTGCATTTTCTTTGGTTACCTCAGTAACAGCAGCACGTACTCGTTTGCATCACAGCCCTGGAAACCTTACGGCAACTTGCACAACCAACTGGGTAGAAAAATACACATCCTAAACGGTTTATAAAAAGTAATGTGATTTTTTTTGTAGCGTTTATTCTTACGATCAGCTCAGAAAGCTGTTAAAAACGGAAGATTCATTATCATCCCATATTAAATTTCTATCGTGCAGGCAATTACTGCCACTGTGATTTCGAAAAAAGTATGGAATATTGCCATTGGTTAATGCAAATCTAAGGAATGACGATGTTTTAAATCTTACTTTTTTTCTGACGAAGCCTGGTTTAATTTAAGAGGTGATGTTAAATTCTCAATATTAGGATTTAATCCGCACAAAAATCCTCATGTTATTTGGCGAACGAATTACATCCTTGTAAAAATAGGAATATGGGTTGCAATGTCCAGGAGACGTATAATAAGATCGATATTCTTTGAGAATATATAACAGAGTAGCCAGATGTAGACTTATATTACATGAATTTGTGGAACAATTATTTGATGATGAATTACAGCTAGGCTACTTTCAAAATGACAAATGCTACTGCTTCATACAGCAAGAGAACAGAGAGGATATTTGCAGGAATTTTTTTGATGAACAGACTTATTGTTTGAACGTTTTGGCTACCTAGATCACCCGATCTTTACACCGCTTTGCTTTTTTTTTATTGGTCATCTAAAAAAGTAAATTTATCGGAACCGTGTTACATAATATGGATCAATTGAAAGAAGCATAATAATGAAATTAGAGAATATTTACAACGGGCAATAATAAATGTTTCTGAGAACATGAAGAAGAGGTAGATGCTTGCATAAATAATGGTCGGTTCCACATTTGAACACAGCATGTAAGCAGCTGCAGGTACAGTTTAAAAACCATGTTCCCAATTTTTTAATTTATATTATATTTTTGTTGTAGAAGCGTATGGCTATGTAAAGCATCGATCCAATATCGTCCATCATAATTACCTATGCTCGTATAATTTACGAAGAATGTCTGATAGAAGCTAAGACATGACAAAATGTGTATTTAGTTATTTCTTATGTTCCTATACGTCGTATATAGTATATATTTGGTATGGTATACTTTATACTGTGTTTTGTACCTTGGTTGAACATTCGTACATTAAACCCGCAAAGTCTACGGCGCACGTTGTTAGTGTTTCTTGCACCGGTCTTCATACTTCACCTATAATTATTGGCAATAGAATTGTCGCGAGCCTACTAATATTAAACAATTACAATTCCGATTGGGAATGATTTAAGTATTATGGCAAATTTGTTCCCAATTAGCATCAATTATTGCATCCACTTTATCAATTATTGAAGAAAGTACGTCAAATGGCGATGACTAAAGATTGCAGTAATGCATTCAGGAGGGTGAAGAGTATCTTAACATCTGCAGATATTTTAGTACATTATAATCCTGAATATCCACTGCGTTTTAAAACTGATGCAAGCCCATATGGTCTTGGCTGCGTTTTTATCTCATATTTTACCCAAATGGTCAAAGAGCGGCCGATAGCGTTATGCATCGCGACGACTTTCCATCGGCCGAAAGGGTTATGCAACAAGTTGAAAGACAGAAGGTTTATCTATTATATTTGGATTGTGTAAATTTAATCAATTATCTCTACGTAGAGAATTTACTCTGGTTAGCGAATAATAAACCTTTACTTGCAATTTTTAATCCTAAAAAGGGTTATTCCTCAATATTCTGCAAACAGATTGCGTCGTTGGGCAGTAATATTATCAAACTATAGATATAATGTTGAATATGTTAAATCTGAAAAGAAATAATGCTGATTTTTGTCGCGTTTACCGATTCAAAGTGAAGAAAGTTGGAAATCAGTTGATGTAAATATTTAATTTTTCTCTATATGACTTTGTTACAACTAACTTTAAATCAATTCAAGAATTACTAATTCTGATCAATTTTAAAAAGCAATAATGGAATTTGTTAAACTAAATGGCCAAAACGTGCCTAATGCGATGAAAATTTAAACAATATTACGCGATTAGAAATGAACTACCATCGAAGATTATCTATTATTTTGGATAACAGAGAATAGTTATACCGGAAAAGCTTAGATATCGTATTTTAAATCAGTTTCATATGTCACATTTAGGGTTGTAAAAATGAAAAGCCTTGCCAGATCATATTTCTTTTTGCCCGGAATTAATAAAGAAATTGAGCAAATGGCTTTAAATTGTGAAAATTGCAGGCTAAATAAAATAAATCCCCCTAAAACGATATTACATCCTTGGGAATGGCCTCAAGATGTATTTTCTCGAATTCATATTGATTACATGGGTCCATTTCTTAACAAATATTTTTTTATAATACTAGACAGTCATTCTAAATGGATAGAAGTATTTCCTACTTCTACAATAACAACTAATTTCACTTTAACAGCTTTGCATAGTACTTTTGCTAGATTTGGTTTGCCTAAAGTTATTGTCTCAGATAATGCAAGAAGCTTTACCAGTGCCGAATTTAAAAATTTTATAGAAAAATATGAAATTAAACACGTTACTAGTGCACCATTCTTTCCACAATCAAATGGAGCTGCTGAAAATGCTGTCAAAACTATTAAAATTGCTTTAAGAAATGCATTAGGCGTTAACAAAAGTTTGAACATAAATACTGCATTAAATCATTTTTATTTGACTACCGAAATGCGATCATATTACTACTGGAGTTTCACCTTCCTATCTGATGTTTGGACGTAATTTAAGAACTCGTTTCAGTAATTTAAAATCCGACTATTAAAACAAAAGTTTAAAAAAGAGTTTTTATATAAACAGCAAATCCAATCCAAAAATTTTGGGGGAGATATCCAGTGAAGAATTGTGTATATGGAAAAGGTTATTGTTAAAGATTATAGGCAAATTGATAAACCAACTTGTATTAGCGGTTATTATGAAAGGTTAATAGGTAACTGTACCTATTTGTCAAAATACCCGAATTAAACAAATCATGAAGCGTCATACTAATCAAATTCGAAAGACTAAAATTCAAGCGGTTTACCTGATTCTGAAATCTCTACCGAATGTGTGAACCTAACCGACAGTGCTGGAGTCAAAGACCAATTGTAGACCACCGACTTTAGAATTAGTGTTAGCAGGCCTAAAAGAATTTGTAAAGCCCCTGATCGCTTTAATTTACGAGAATAATATCGTTGTATACTAATTAGTTAGTTTATTATTTTATTTAAAATATTATTTACAAATAGATGTACATACAATAGAATTGTTAGTGTAATTATTTTCATGTGGCGGAGGTTGTAGTATATTTCTTAAGTACCTATACGTCGTACTATAGTTTTTGTATGGCTATACTTTTTATACTGTTGTTTGTACCTTGGGGAACATTACGTACATTAACGGCAAAAGTATACGCACGTGTATCGTGTTTCTTATTACCCACGGTCAATATCCTACAGTATTTTTACAATATATATTTGTTTAAACCTTCTATACCTTAATTAACCTGGTTGTATTCTGTTATCAGAAAAATTACTGTTTTGAAAAGATTTACGGTGTTTTTGCCGAGGGAGTTAGTTAAATGATAGACCTTAGATGCATTTTGATGACACACTGTTGTCTGGGTCTGACATTAGGAATATTAAGCTTGCATACGCACAATTAAACAAAATCGCACAATGACCGCGCTTACGTGTTTTATTAACTAAACTCATTGAAAACAGTGAGATCTAATATATTGAGATAATCTTCGTGAAAGTGGAGATATCAGACAGTTTAATATCATCTCCGGTATATACCAAGTCACGCCTCAAGTAAACAAAAACCAAACACAAAAAACTAGTTGATGCCGTTGTTAAACTGAAAAAGCATTTTTCGTAGACACATCTAAATTAGTGATAATAGAATCGAGTATCAAAGTTTCGATTCCAATGAAGTTTTTGCTAGAATTTATAGTTATCGAACATGATGAATACTTAATCAGTTAGCATGATTTAATGGATGTACCACCAAGTAGTCATTCATTTTTTATTTAGCATGTATTGATTAACTTGAGTGATCATGCGCCCACTGTTTCTAATTAAGGAACATATTTTCAACTATAGTTGTGGTGTTGGGTGTTGATTATAAGTCTTTATTTTAAATGGAGAAATTGGTACCAATTTTAAAATAATTAACGTCATCTAATAAATTACCGAGTCCATTCTGAACTAAGCTTTACTGTGGAGATTTCCGATTCCTAAACTCAACACAAGTTTGAAGATATTTATTTTCGTTGAATTTTTGACGTTTGCATCTTCCGAAAAAATAAATACTCATAGATACCAGACATTTATAGAGTTCTCTAAAGTCGACGTCTATACAAGACGTAGATATAAGAATGTCTAAGCAATATCAATTATATCACACACCAAGTGTTCTAAAACGCAAATTCAATTGAAATACCCATAATATACAAAACTTTTAAGCTAAAACTTAAGTTAAGATTGTTTTTCACCGCCTACTGATCAATTAACATACTAATCCAAAATACTAATTTTCTGAAAATCCTGCAATTTAAACAGAGTTGTTAGGATAGGTATAAAAATCTACGAATTTCGATAGAGATTCAATTTTACATACATGTGTAAACATTACATATGAACCCTAGATTTGGTGTTATCCGTATAATTTTGTTGGTGAAGTGGTACAGGACGGCTTTGTTATTTATAATGGTGTTTATTGAAAATACAAATTCAAAAAGTTTAAATTAGGAATCATTGCAATTTTCAGGCAGAATCAGTAATGCATATCAGGCGTGTTTTATAGTAGGCGCGAATGGGAATTTATGCGGGAACGTGAGATTTATAAGAAGATAGCCTTATCTGTATCAGAGGCGTTAGGGCATTAAAAAATCGACCTTATTTTGTTAGTAGAACTTGGGAATATGTTGGTGAGTGAGATATAAAACTTTTTGGACTAGACTCATAATACAATTGTAATGACGGTGGCGGATCAATAGCGAAGAGCGTATCTAGGGAGATGTTTGATTATTAGATTTGGCTAATTTCGGCTAGTGTAGTTAAAAAAGCGTTTAGGGATAAACTTGATAATGATTGGCAGATAGGTGATAAATACCTTTAAATGGAGGATGGACTAGGTAATTTATCGGCTTAGCGCTATACACGTTTTTAGGGAAATGGGGTTAATTATCGTATCAGGCGGCCAGAATTAATAACAGGTCACGGTATTTTAAATCATTTTTATGTAGCAATTGGTAGGGTTAATGATTCGCTTTGTGAGTGTGGTGGGGTAGACAGCGGGCATGTCTTATTTGAAGGTCACCACTGAGAGTGGCGGTCGCGTACGGAGTTAAGGCTTAGCTAAAGGCGTTAAATTGCCGATCGAAGCGAATTAAATATGAGTCGTCGAATGTGGGAAATTTTTAGTAATAGTTGCGAAGAACTAGATAGGTTACGCATATATTTAGTAGTTTAGTAGGGTAGCGACGCTTATAAATTGAATATTTTATGCTCTTTAGTGGTCGGAATTTGTTAAACTATAAATATTTACAATATTAAAATATTTATTTTAATTAGCTCTTGTTAGAATTAATTAGGATTAAGTATTATTTGAGTATAGAATAGTACTGCTATTTTTATTGTTGTTTTTAGGAATTATCTTCCTGTTTCAACTCCAATGCGTGAAAAAGGACAGCTTACGCCGAGACGCAAGGCTGTCGAAATTGAGGAGACGGGAGGCTGCTTCTCGGCCTCAGAAGATAATAATAATTTGTGGCTATCAGTAATAAGTTCTGGGACTTCTGCCTAGTCCTCCCGAGTAGTTTCCATTTTCCCTTACTCGTGCCATATTTATATATAAGTATATTATATATAATA